>ML784429.1:36476-89434 GCA_009831015.1 Picea engelmannii
ATGTTCTTTTTTCAATGTAGCAATGTAGAGAATACAATGGAAATGAAGGCAAGTTGCTACGTAGGAACACATGAAAAAAAGATGGAATACAATTTTTTTTATTTCAAGGTAGCAGCATGGAAAATACAATTGACATGAAGATAAGTTAATATATAGGAAGATATGCAGTATCTAAGAAAAAAAAACAAGAGATGTAAATCAGTAGAATAAATATAGACAGATTAAATGAAAAACAATTGGATATGGAATACGGGTAGAAGTATGCACCTTTGTATGTCTTCTTCTACATTTTTGTTTAAGAGTTCATTGCCTTGTCCAATTTTTCTATTTGTTTCAATGAAGAAAAGTACAAAACCCAATGAACATGAACATAAGTTGGTATGTAAGGAAAAAACAAGGAATATGTACATATAGTAAATAAACTAGAATAAAAGGAATAGAGTAATCGATAGTGCTAGAAGCATGTATCGTTTTTTTTTTCTTGATCCATGTATGTGTCTATATAAAAACAAATTGTGTCCAAAACCAATTACAAACCAAGAAAAACTAAGAAGTTGGATGATTCTAGCTGAATAATTTGGTTTTGTGCAACAAGCTAGCTAGATATGCTTTGAGACATAGAAATATGATTCTGTAATATCCTTGATGTATATTTCATAATTCAAGTACAATACTAATTGTATTGTGATCAGACTAGTCTTTGTCTAAGATAAAGAGGATGTATTGTGAAATGGGAACATTTGACCATACATGGTCAATAAGTGTGTTTTGTACATGGTTTATCTTATCCAAAAGAAAGAAGAGACTGTAACTGCACATGTAGGTTTCCGATTCTTTTGTTCTGGCATTATTTTGTAGCATGTTAATATTAAAGCCTCCTACAATGATAATGGTTTCGTTCAAATGTAAATGCTCTAATGCATTTGAAAGAACATTCAATATGTTGGAGAATGTTGCATGCAAAGAAACATAGAGATTCAATATTGCAATTTCTGATTCATGGAAAATTACTTTTGCCAGCACCATCTCAACACTATTTTCTTCGAAATCCATATGATCCAAAATTGTTACATGTTTTTTCACTAATGTCATCACCCCATGTGTAATGTAACTTGATATGCAATTGCGATTTGGAAATTTCTTGTTTTGCATGCATAATGCCATGTATGTTTCCTGCAAGCACAGAATATCGGATTGCATTGTGTCATAGTCATTGATTATATCATCCATATGTGCATGTAGGATGCGTGTGTTAAGTGAGAGAATTGATACAAATGAGTTTTTTTGTATGTATTGGTAATCATGTTGTAGATGCTATTTTGCGCTAGTCCTAAGGCGTTGCATCTCAATATAAGCTTTATGTTTGACTATGAAGTTATCTTTTGTAAGATAGCTTAGAAAATACAAGGATTCTATACATCTGACACGACACAGTGTTGTGTATACAAGTTCATGTATCCAAATTCCAGTAGGGTCAAATGAAACACTATCAAATGTTAGCCCTTGTGATATGTGGATTGTACGTGCACATATAAGTTTAATTGGAAATTGTTTTCAAATCTTCAGTCGACCTGTCTTTGCCAATGTTGATATTGTTTTTGATATTCGTAAGATAAGTGTCCAATCACGTGCAATGTTTGAATTATATAGATAAGCCAACTTGTTTTCTTGTTGGTGTCCAATATGTGGCTCATGGAACTTAATCTAGAGGACGTCAACTTTTTCTGTTTTGGTATAAGCTTTGAGTATTCCATCTGCACCATTCACCAAGCCATCCTGTGAATCATAGTTGCAAGCATATATTTCAACTAGCATGTCTAATTTTAGGACAAGTTGCAAAGGCAAAGTGGTTGTATGCTGATGACATGGTACATTTCCATGGTTGTCTTCTTCGAGGTCAATTGAATTGATGATGATTTCATCACCAGGCATGAGCGATAGCATGTATCTGTTATTCATTACAACATCCCTATTCATGTAGAATAGGTAAGGGAAGGTTGGATCTATTGGTGTAGGTCGCATGCACCTTGAATTGAAATATGTTAAGTCATCATATGTTTGGATGTTTGTCCGCATTCTATTCAAAATTGCAATAAATGTTTCAGTTGTCTGGCGCATTGTAGTATGTAGTTCAAAGCATTTTATGTTGTATTTCAAGAAATCATGCGTCATTGTTTGCATATTGACTATAGGTTGTTCAAATATCAAAGAATCTTGGATGTGTTGTGCCTGGTAAAGATCCCCAAAGAATATCATGTCAATGTTCCAAAAGTATTTGGTGTGCACATGTTTTATGTTTCTTAGTCAGTTGTCAATGGAATATAAGAAGTGACTTACAATCAAAGATGCATTATCTATGAATACATGTTGTAGTTCATCATAAATCTTAGACAAGGTATCCAATAGTTCCTTGTTGAGTGGAAGACAATGTGACTTGTTAAAAGGAATTAAAAATGCATAGTGGATTGTTGTTCCACCTGCATTATATGTAGTTTTTCTTGTGTATGCAACTATTAGCCCCTTTGGTTTCATAGGGTCAAACGAATTGTTTGATTCATATATTCATATAAGCAATTAGAATAGTGATTTCGTTTTGAATGTCTTACATGTTCCTGCCCCACCTGTAAGGAACAAGTGCACATGAGTGTGCATGTTTAAGCATTTTTTAATTGCAATGTCCTTTATAATTGCTTGTTGTTCTCGATTCAACATTCGTCTGACTCTGTAGTATTCATTATTTTCAGTAAAGAAAGGATTTTTTATGACTTGAAAGCCAATATTGATAAGTTTTTCAGTGCCTCCTGCTTGAGGACAAGGAAAATATGCTTGCAAGTCATAAGACTCACAAATAGTTCTAGTTGTTTTATGGTTTGCCAATGTGTCATCAACATTGTCAGGGTTTTCTAGTTCATGAACTACACTTTCTAAATCACCCCATGTTGGATTAACATTGTATGTAAATCTAGATTCATTGGTTTGTACTGTAGTCTCATAAGAAATATATAAAGCTTCCCATGTAGGGAAGTTATTTTTTAATGTGTTTTCATTTTGATCAAAGGGAACGTACAAAAATAGTTTTTCTCTACAATAGTTTTCATAGTCAGTGTGTTTTTTGTATTTGACAAAGCATATTACATTTTCTTTTTTTCTTTTTGATATGAGTGCACCATTTTTTTTGTAATGCGATACGAACTCTGCTAAGAAGATATGATTAATAGGATATGGAAGCTCGAGGTAATAATCAATAATAGAGTGGCATAGTACGTTCTCTAAATTATCAAGATCTTGTTCTAGCAAAGACGATGGTTTAAGAAAAAATGTGCATTTCTCACGTGGATGTGTGTTTATGAAGACACATTTCCTTGAACTACACTTCAGGGGCAGGGAAAGTGCAATGTGGACTGCTTGTTAAGAAGACATTTTTTGAATATTAAGTAATGTATTTCCAAGTGTATGTATCATTTTCACAACATCAATATGAATTTTTTCATGTTCTTTGTGTATTCTTTTGAATGCACTTGTCATAGATTTGTCAACCTTTGTCATGTACGAGGTACAATATGATGCTGCAACATATGCATTGAGGACATACTATGCATCTGTATTTTCATTCCACATAACTGGCATGTCCTTGGAGAAACTGTTGTTCCAAATATGTGAAATTTTTTCGTTTAAGGAAAACTATTGGTTGTTTAAGTGTAGATTGTATGGCTTGGATGTACTCATCTTCTATTAGATTTATCTCTGCCAAGAAGTCTTCAAAGCTCATTAAGTCATTAAAGTATCGTTGTTCTAGAAATGCAAACAAAGATTTATATTTCTCAATGAGAACATTGTCCTCTAAACTAATTGGCTCTATGATTCTTGTTGTTTTCACAAGGAAGTTGTATCTGCAAGGTGAATTTTTTCGTTTTTTATAGCTTCTTGTATGATAATGTCTATAAACTTTGGCATGTTCTGGATCCAAATGATCTGTGTTGCATGTTATGTATTTGTCCAAAAACTGCTCAATCTATGAGTTGTTCTCATTTCCATAGACCAGTGCACCCTTTATTCACAACAGTGCGTGGTCATGCTCAATCTCTCTATTCTGGAATGAAGTCACAAAATAGTAGTCTGATATTTTTCCGAAGAACGTTTCACCATGACATATCAATTGCCTCAAAGAATTTATTCTATGCCTATAGTAGCGAGTACATGGCATTGGGTCTTTTCTTATGAGGTAGTCAATGTCATCATTTTCTTGTTCCTATATAATGCATAAATCGTAGCCACCAATGGATCCCAATGATGATCTACACTTGTAAATGTGATGAAAAATGTTGGGGGTCCCAATTGTCAGATCGTTGCAAAAACATTTTTTTTTTTTTGCAAATAGTCAGGAGAGATGCGAATGTTTTTGAAATCTATGTATCCAATATCAAATTTTAGGATTTTTTCTAGGTTATCTTTGTACTTGACATATTTGGCCAATAAATTTCTTCCTTGTAGCTAGCCTTTTCTTATTTTCACCCACATGAAAGAGAGCACTTGCTCAATTATTATGTGCATTGTTTTGATTTTTTTTTTGTTATGGGACAGGAGAAGTCGCCGCTTGAATGTGGAAATTCCCATCGAACTATTTTTTGATAGTTGAATCATTTCGTGATGTCACTAGGACATGGATCTCCATAGAGCAGTGTTGGGAAGTTCTTTTCCTCAGCAAATTTGTCCTTGAATATTCCAATTGGATGTTTCCCTTTAGCAGGTGCAATTTCAACAATCTTGTCTTGCAAGTCAGGAATGCGCTGTGAGTCAATGAATCCATGTGTCAATGTTTTAGCAGGCATTTTATTCTCTGATTCATTGCTTGTATCAAATTCACTAGTAGTTCCAAAAGTATGTGCAGAGCTATCATTTCCTTCTTCAAGAATATTGTTCCAGTTATCATTTATACAAATGTTCTGTGCTTTGTACAGGGCCCTGGAACAAAATTATTTTAATTCTTTCATGAAAATGTGCATACACACTTTACCTGTCTGGTATGCATTCTTGTATTGCAAACGTCTTTTGAGAGCTACAACAATTTTCATTGTATCACTAATGAATTGTGGCAGGGCTTTTTGCACAACATCTAGTTGGACAGGCACATTAATAATTGATCGTGTTAAGACCATTTGGGGTCGTTTATAGCCCCAAGGTCTGATTTTTGCAAATGCAATTCGCAGAGACACAAGTCTCTCTTCAATTTATGTAAGTTTACTTACATCTGGTAGTGGTGTGTTACATCTTATTTGGTTAGGCATTTCAAAGTGTGGCACTTTCCATTTTCAAGTGATCATTTGCATGGAAGACAAATATTTCCACTGGAAAATGTTCTATCATTTAAAGTCAAGCCGAGGTATTATTTTTACAAGTCAGGGGTGAAAGAATTAGTGTTTTTAGAGAAATTCAATTGCTCACAAATCGCACATGCAATGGAAGGAGTGTCTTTAATTTGTTTCATATAGATATGTTTTGCATATCTCTTACCTAGACAAGCATGCGTAGTAATTTTTTGTTGGTTTTCATTGCTAGCAGTGCATGGTGTTGTCTTTAGGCCACAGTATCTGATTTTTTCCTCTTGGTCAGTACCATGACCATTGTGGGATATGTAGTTGCACCCGTTTCTCTCACGCATCTATTTTTTCAACATGTGGTAGGTTAACTTATGGTTTCCATCGGAAACTAGTTTCACTTGTTGACAAGCCATGTTGAAGGTGGAATTGACATTTTTTATGAGCATTGCCTCCTCACCATCTGCATGGTGAAAACACTGATGTTCTTTTTCATTAGACATGTGATGTTTGTGTTCAACAGAAAGTGACAAAATGTGATTGTGTTGCACACGAACATTGTTTTTTAGGTTGTGATATGTGATTTTTTGTTTCTTGGTTGAGCTCCCTTTCACTTCATGATGACTGGTCGTACAACTCAAAGGTCTAGAATGAAGTGTACCAATGTATTTTTTTCTCTCATGTATGACCTTTTTCAAGTTGTGATAAGTTAATCTACGTCTTTTGTTTAAGCTCTGTATGACCTGATGATAATTGGGATGAGTTTCATTCTGATTAAATAACATGCAATGCTTATGTAGATTCGATGCGGTTTGGGTGGCATGGACAATGGATCTTGAACTGGAAGCATTTATTATCAGAGATTGATAATGGATGTGTGGTGTATCTGTTTTCAACGACATGATGTCAATTGTTCGGTCGTAGTTTGAATCAATACAGTAGGAATTGACACTACCATATGATAGGGCTGACCAGAACTATATATTTACTCTGAATATGATAGATATCCATTCTAAACAAAATATTCTACCCTCTACATTTCCTTTCTCATATGGAATTGCCATGTTTACAAGGTATTGTTGCAATTTCCAATTATCGACATACTTTCTAGGAGATATGGTAAAAGGTGTTGCTGCAAGAAGTTAAACACCTGTTGATTGCCACCTATAATTACATTGCAGAAGGATTGCATAGTGTAAAGGAGTAGTGAGTGCACATCAAATTTTGTTGTTATCAAATAGAAAATTACATTGAACAAAATATCTCCACAACTAGATGCAATAGTTATCGCTATGTGCAATCCATGGGAGTGTATATGATGCATAATTCATTTCCAATGTGATTGAAGGTCTGTGCATATGAGGGACAATTAAATATCAGGTCCTCCAAGATTTCATATGGATCCCTAGATGCAGTTTTGTTGAATAGTAGATATCTTGTTTTTCTTGTTAGTGACCATATTCCAATTGATATATTCAACCACTTGGACATCCACCATATACAAAATGTATCTCCCCAAAGTCCCCTCTCATGTGCAGGAAGAGTTGCAAATGCAAAAAACTACATCTTTGAAAAATACGTAGTGATATCATGTATTCCATGCAACTGGAAAATAAAATCAGATGCCAATTTGTATTGATACAACTCTAATTCCTCAACGTCACCATTTTCTAAACAGACCAAGAAATTATCTATCAATCCATTGTGCAGGTCAGTCAAGGAATAACATAAATGTAATAGAACTTGAAATGCATCGAAGATGCAATCTCCCACAGTATACGAGAATGCATCTAATCTAAAAATCTCATTGCTATGCAATACTTGCTCAATGTTGTCATGTACAATGGATACTGTATATATTTCATATAACTCAACATCTATTACTTGCTTCATCTTTTAAGTTGTGATTTTCAAGATGTTTTCTAGCTATATCTATAAAAATGAAAACTATAAGTTCGGAACTGCATACCAATTCTGCTATGTATCCTTCAACCTTCTTCGTGTCAATTTCAATGACCCGTGGTTTCTATAACATATGAAAAACAAACAAAGTTATAGTGAACAATGAACCTTATAGAAGAGATAATGCAAATCAAATAACATTATAAATTTTCTCAACACAAAGACTGAGTATTTAAGGCATATCATTTTTGAACTTATTCTACGTCTGCATCCTATAAGAGTTTTGGTAGCCATTGTATATATTTTTACAGTCCTATTCACCATTTATTTGCATCCCCACTCTTCACAAATCAACACCAAAACAAATGTGAAATGACTTGTTGATGTCCTCCACTGCGAAAACCCATATAGATGGTCTGTCGGATAAACAAAGGAGGAAGAACTAGGCATTACAGACTTTTACCACAAGAATGGGACCAAATCACAACACAACTTCTTAAGTTTTAAATTATCTTACAAGATGAAGAAGATATTCTAAGATGTTTCAATTATCTTACAACATGAAGAAGATATTCTAAAACTGGGTAGTGGGAAATCCAGTCTGATACATATCAGTGAACTGGCCATTCAAATTACAAAGAACCATTTCTACAAGACAAGGTTCAGATTTGAAAACGGTGATGGAATATGCTTTGAAAGACCCAAAGGCCAGCATAAAACCAATAGGTATATGTGGTTTTTGATCCATAGAATAAAAACATTCCCTGTTAGAACCTGCAAAGAAAGGATGGCAAGGTCCTCGTAGATGCTTCCTCCACAATGATAACTCTAAATTCGTTTTGCAAACCCCTTTGCATTGCTATTTTCCAAAGAGCTATGGTATGATGTCCAGGACATGGAAGTGGGAATATGTGATTGGAAGGGAACAACCTGAAAAAAATGCACCAAACGTATGGTTTTCAGGAACAAAAAATATGATGAGAACATTTGATTTCCTTTTTTATATTTCACTATGGCTGCAAAAGAGGTGGGTTTTGTGTCCAACATTGAAATTCAAAGGGGAACAAGACATTTTGGAAGGGAACAACCAGAAAAAAAATGCACCAAACGTATGGTTTTTAGGAACAAAAAATATGAGCAGAAAATTTGATTTCCTTTTTTATATGTCACTATGGATGCGACAGAGGTAGGTTATGTGTAGAACATTGACGTTCAAGAAAAAGAACAAGAAAACAATACACTCTTGTTTCTCTGATCATATTAGTCACATACACAGATGTTCTGCAAGCGGATTTTGACTCAGGCATTCCTAGTATTGAAATAGTAAACAACAAACAACAAATAGGAATGAAACCATGGCACTAAAACTTACCCATGAATGGGGAACGATAGAAGTGTAGTTCCAATCATGGATGCAAAACCTGAATTGTGAAAACTGCAACAACAAGTCCAACTGCGGATGTAGGAAACTAACCTTGCAAAGTTGAAGCAAACAAGGGCGTAGGATATCAACCCTGCAAAGTGCAAGAATAGGTCAAATTGTGGGTGCGGGATTTCAACCTTGCAAAGTTGAAGCAAGCAAAAGAAAGAAACAAACAACAAACCAGTGAAAAATAACCAAGAGGTCCAATTGCAGCTATAGGACCTCAAATTTCCAAAGTTGAATCAAACAACAATAAACAACATCCAGTGAACCAATGAGAAAGCATCAACCAATGAACCAATAGTGTCAGTGAAGAACAATATTTCCCAAATTCACTGCAGACAAGATTGTATCCAAAAATCGAAGGAAAATGTATTGTAACACGTCTGTTAAGTAAACATTTAAGGCTGTGAGTCTTGTTAGGTAAACATTTAAGGCTATCATAACTGTCCAAGGGCCTCGCGCTATGTAAACATTTAAGAAATAACACAGTGTGGGAAGCCTATTTACGTACGTAATAATAAAAATGCATCTTTAAGTACTTAATAATAATAAATAATAAAAATAATAATAATAACAATAGTTCGAACAATAGAGACTATGCAAAAAAAAATTAGTCAAATTACAAACTAATCTGAAGTCAACTAATAAAAATTGACTCTCGATGCTCAAAACTTTGGATATCTAAACATTTATATAAAAATAGTAAAAATTCAAAAAGATCGTAGATGATCAAAAACTTTGGATATGTTAACATATAAAACATTGGGAATAGCGAAGTTGGCAATAAGACCTTGAATCTATTATCCAATGAGATCATGACATATAAGGTTTTTTTTATTATATTAAAAATAATGTTTTTAGTTCTCTAGTTCGAACAATAGAGATTATGCAAAAAAATTAGTCAAAGGAAAAACTAATATGAAGTCAACAAATTATCGATCTTTATAGTCCCTCTATGCCTTCGATAGGGACTAATAATAGGTGACCATAAAAACTAGGCCATGACTAGATAATTAGTTGAAACCATTTTCATAATTATATCCACAACATCTCCTTAAATCTTTCAACAATTTTCCATAAATCTCTCAACATATCTTCATGAATATCTCAAGATATATTCATCCATAACCTCTCTCATTTGTCTGCATCTCTAATTCATACACATACTTCTATAATTATTCTAGATCATTACAAATCATCACATAATTTATTCATTAAAAATCACAAGTTTAGGAATTAATTCTTCATACAAGTACTTGCAATATTCATTGAATTGGTCCCTTCTTTATCTTTATGCTATTTTCATTTTCCACTCTTCATCTTTAGTATTCATCTATGATATTTGGTATTATTCATTATTCTTCCTTGATCCTATCCACTTTCATATTGTCCTTGCAAACTATAAAATTGTTGAAGTACATATAAAAATATTACCATACACTGAATTACATGGGTCAGTAGTCACTATATCCACCGTTTCTCTAGGAAACCTTTTCTCGTACACGGTTCATAAACCATCTATGAATATTCATACTTGTACCTTTTATTCCCTCAGTATCATCACCATCATCATCATCATCATCCTCATCCTAGGTTTTTTTCTTACTCGTAACCATGTTCTCGATGCTCCAACATCAAAATAAGAGGGGAAACAATATTTTATTTTTAATGGAAATTTGGTTGAATTCATTTTATTTAGTGAGTTTTACATACAATATCCATATATTTCATAATTCAGGTTAATAAGGGTTTTCAAGGTTGTAGATTCCATATCATGTGAAATAAAATGTGCAATTTTAGTGGATTTAATACTCAATTTCAACAAAGATTGATTGTTGGATTCTAGCGAGAGAAAATTGGAAAAATGGTAAAATGTTGACCCTTTATCCTATGCCTTATATAATAATATGTTAATATGTTACAAGGATGATACCCTATTAACATTGTCCAATGATTAGTTTTAATTTTATTCGATTGAATATGATATCCACTAGATTGAAAGTAAGTTTTTTCAAATTATTTAAGCGTCCATATTTCATCAAGTGGAATAACATGAGTGATTCCTGAATCTAAGGAAAGATCAATATCCCTTCATTTTCATATATATGATCCAACTGAAAAATTTGATCCAAATTTCATAGATTCCACTAATTCTTATAGAATATGAGATATGGATTTGGGTACTTACATATTCCTACTCACCTGGCGTGGAAGTAAATTGTGTTGGGGGAAGGGGTGGAACCTATAATGAAATAGACAAAAAATTATGCAAATAATTGAAGAGGGAATAAAAGTTCGAAGGAAAATATGGTGTCTAAAGACACCGTTAAAACACTTAAGAAAGGCACATTTTGATCATAACATCACATTGTATATTGGATCTTGATATCTCCATATGATATCACTTCAATCATTTGATGATATTGACCCATGGGGTTTTCTATTTATAGACTCAAGATCTAACTAAATTCCATAAAATTGGGAAGATCTTGTCCACATGTAACCATCAGTTGTTAGAGTTGACTTTGCCAAATCCATGTTGTCAATTCAACTTGACAAGGATGCTCAAATCAAACCATCCATGCACCCAACTCATAGTTAATTGTTGGGCTACTTTATCCACTGCCCAAATATCTTCAATTGTTGGTCAATTTTCCACCGACATACATGTCAACTATTGAACCAAATGATGTAGAGATCTGATCGATCATACGACCAAATGTATCCAGCTATAGGTCAACCTCTCAATCGATTGAATATAGGATAAGTGTGTTGAACCATCAATTCTTGTTGTTCCAACACCCCTTGATCAACATAGTTCTTTGAAGATTCAGGAGGTGAAATTACGTCATCATGAAACCCCCCCATAATTGTGGCTTCCTAAATCCCAAGAAGCATACGAAGCTTCATAAAGCTAGCTTCATCTAAGGTTTTAGTGAATATATCAACAACTTGATCATTTGTTCTTCAATATTCAAGAGAGACAACATTCTCATGAACCAATTGTCTCAAATAGTGAGCATGGATCTCAACATGTTTCATATTACTATGGTAAGTAGGATTGTCAACAACCTATATGGCACTTTGTTTATCACAATATATTGTAGTCGAGGTCTGAATAGGAAGGCCAAGTTCATTGAAAAGTTTTCTAATCCATATTGCTTCAATACTTGCTTGAATTGCGCCATGATGTTCTTCTTTCATAGTCGACAAAAAGACTACATTATGTTTCTTTCACAACCAAACAAATGGTCCAATGCTAAACAAAATACATATCCATAAGTGGAATTTTGATCATCATTGTTGCTAGCCCAAACAGAGTCAGTGAAGCTGACCAACAAATCTAAACTTCGACATTAATTGATACAAGTGGGAAATTCATTTGACATATTTTCAGTGGCTTTATTTAGGGTCATGCATAAACCTAGAAACCACACTAACAACAAAGGAAAAGTTAGGTTGACTATGAGTAATATATATAATATTGTCAATAAAGTGTACCATCAATGATGAGTGTTTGAAAAGTTTTGGTACGCTTCACTCCATATTGAAAATGAGTAGCACATATCTTACAATCAACCATCTTAAAATATTTCAATTGATGCATCACATATTTAGACTAAGAAATGAAAAATCCATCACATAGTGGTAATACTTGAAGATCCAAAAAATAATGCAGAGCACCAAAATCTGTCATGTCAAAGGAGTCAACAAGTTGTTTCTTCAATATAAGGATGAGATCATTATTATTTCCAATTATGAGTAGGTCATGTACATATAAAACAACAATTAAAGTGTCTTCATTGGTATGGAGGACATACAAGATGTGATTAGATTTATAAAGTTTGAAACCGAGTCAAAGAAATAAATTGTTGATTTTAACATACCAAGCTCGAGGATCCTACTTCAAACCATAAAGAAACTTCTTGAGTTGAAAAACCAAGTTAGAATCTATCACAAAACCAGGTGGTTGTTCCATAAAAACTTATTTAGATAGTTATCCATGAAGAAAGGCACTCTTCACATCCATTTGATGGATTTACCATCCAAAATTATCAGCAAGGGAAAGAATCAGTCAAATAGAGTTCATCTTTGTGATATCGCAAAATGTATCAATGTAGTCGATATCTTCTTGTCGATAAAATCCCTTCACAAAAAGGTGTTCTTTATGTCACTCAAAAACTCCTTCATAGGTAAATTTGGTCCTATAGACCCATCGACACTTCACAATGTTGTTTCCTTATTGTCGGGGAACTAAGTACCATGTGTGATTATTCAACAAAGAATCAATTTCTATATGTGTAGCATGTTCCAATTCAAGTTTTCCTTGAGCATCTGAGTAGGAAACAAGGTCTGAATTTTAAAGTACATGAGCCATCAATGCCACAATGGCATGTTTCTTTTGACTTTGAGTTTTTCATCTAGAGGAAACATCACCAACATCAACTCCAAGAAATTCAATTGTCTTGGTGTCCCATCTAGGTAGAAAATAAATGGGTGAACTGTGGTTCACTGCAGCAGGCCGATCAGAAGTTAGATGGTTTTCAGTCAACGGGCCAATTGAAACAACATATGACAAACTAGTCGATGGTCAAGTCGAAAGAGGAACAAATTTTGACTATCCAGTCAAAGGAATGAAACATGGAACATGAGAACCAATGCCAGAGACAATATCAAAGGGATCATCCTACAACAATCCAGAGGAAGAATTCAACAACTTAATTCCATAATACTTCTCATCAAACCATATATTTCGTGTGATAATATTTTTTTGTTTGAAAGGATCAAATAGTTGATATAATTTTGACTCCTCGAAGTATCCCATCATGATGGAAGCATGACTCTTTGCATCCAACTTATTTCTGCAATCATCGGAAATATGATCCCAATAAACACTTACAAACAAATGAAGGTGGCCAATTGATGGTTTCTTTTCACACCATCATTCAACAAGAGTCATGGAAGGGATAACTCAATTAAATATGTGACTGAGAAGATAGTTTGCACAAGACACTGCTTCAACCAAAAAACAAGGAGGCATATGTTTATCCTACAAAATAAATATATCCATTTTGATTAATGTATGATTCTTTCATTTTGTGATGCCATTACGATGAGGTGTGTGAGGAACCAACTGTTGCTAGTCAATATCATATTGAACCAATTATTCTTCAAAAGGTTGATTTACATACTCACCATTGTTTTCTTTCCACACCATCATTTAACCAGAGTCATGGAAGGTATAGCTCAATTTGAGATGTGATTGAGAAGATAGTTTGCACAAGACACTACTTCAGACCAAAAACAAGGAGGAATATATTTATCCTACAAAATACATATATCCATTTCGATTAATGTTTGATTCTTTCATTTTTCAATGCCATTCTGCTGAGGTGTGTGAGGAACCAAATGTTGTCATTCAATACCAGACTGAACCAATTATTCTTCAAACGATTGTTTTACATGATCTCCATTGTTGTCTAATCTTAGGCACTTGATGAGTTGACCACATTGATTTCCGAAAAGGCTCTAAACTCCTTGAAATTTTCAAAGAAAAGTTTTTTGCTCTTCAAAAAATAGACCAGTGTGAAACGAGAGAAATCATCAATGAAAGTCAAAATATATCTTGCACCTGCTAGTGAAGGTAGATTGATGCAACACAAATCATTATGAACCAGATCCAGTAGGTTCCATGATTGCCACGATTTTCCCTATTGTAAAGTTTCCATATGATGCTTCCCAAGCACACAACCCTTACAGACTCCTTTAGGGGGAATCACTTTAGGTAGACCATCAACCATGTTCTAAGTTTCCATCAACTACACACTTCGAAAATTTAGGTGTCCTAGTCATTCATGCCAAATTCAACTTCACTCATGAGTGTGAGAAACAAGAACAATCAGTTCACTATCGGTTCAATTTGTGTCATAGAATTTATATAAATTGTTCGTTAGGTCGAGAATCCCATCGACAAAAATTGACTTGTCTTTATTCGAATCATGAACATAGAACCGATTTGGAAAAAATTCCACAATCTTGACTATGTGTGTCAACGAATAAATAGACAATAGAATGGAACTAAGGTTTGGCTCATGATATATGTCAACATTTTTCCCATGTCGATAGGTAACATCACCCTGAACATCAACATCTAGATCAAAATAATCAACAACATAGATTCTCCTCTCCTTATCTCCATCCAACTACATGAACAAGGAGGAATCATTAGCCATGTGATGAGTGCACCCAGATCTAACTACCCATTTGTTCTTCCTAGAATGAGACAACAAGGATTGAGAATTTATATCTTGGATTGTGAAATTATCAGTGGGTCATAATTTAGAGGACACATTTCCTTCCAAGCGTTTAACATTATCCTCTAAATCATCTCTCTTATTATATAAAACTTTTCCCACATTTCCATTCTTCCACAGTACTGACATGTATTCTTCTTTCGAATTCGCTATGGTGCATATATTTTTCCCTTAGGTTTCTGGTTGTGGTATGTAGGTTTCTGTATAGAGGAATCAAACCATAATCTATCCTTGGGATCCATCATTCTCTTTCCCATGAGAAAATGGGACTGATGTTTACCACCAACTGTTACTTCTTCAACCAGTCTATGTTGATCAATAATCAAAAGGCCATATAAATATTCAATGGTGTAATCCTTATTGTTTTCCTTGCATACTTTCCAATTGGTGTGGAAGTCAATACAAACACATCCAATGGTGTTCTGAAGTTCATTAAGACTAGCTTGATTATTTTTCCATCCTTCTTCTAATAGTTCTTTCCACATTCTCCCAATTTCAACTAGATTTCTTTGACGTGCGTAAATAGTCCTCTATTTTGTCAATAGAATGAGGATCAAGAGAGATCAAATCTTTATCCAATTGCATGAAATGGCTCTCATCGAGTTGGTTGAACTATGACTTCAACTTCTTCCAAAATTGATGACGACAGTTGATTCCACTAAGGTGAAGACAAATATCCCACGAGATATAGGTCGTGATGACCCTCACAACCTCATCCTTCTTTCCATAAAAAATGAAATTTTCCTAATAATTTATTAGATCTAGAACCACAATCTTTGTATATTGCCACAGTCCTTTACTCTTCAGTAGGGTTTCCATTTTTATTTTCCATACTACATAATTTGATCCATTTATAAAAGCATGATCAATATTTTAAACCAACCTTGATATCTTGAAAAAATATCTTGTTTCAAAGGTTTCAATTAGCAAACCACCAACCTAGAGTCAATCACACAATAGATTTGACTCAACAAGGTTTGCAGATAGCATGTTGAGGTTTTAAACCATTGGCTCTAATACCATTTTGGATAAAGGGGTGGAACCTATAATGAAATAGACAAATAATTCTACAAATAATCGAAGAGGTAATCAAATTTTGAAGATAAAGATGGTGTCTAAATCCACTATTACAACACTTAAAAAATTTGCACTGTGATCAGAACATCACAATGCATATTGGATATTGATATCTCCATATGATATCACTTCAATCGCTTGATGATAATGACCCATGGGATATGCTATTTATAGCCTTAAGATCTAACCAACTTCCATAGAATCAGGAATATATTTTCCACATGTAACCATCGGCTTTTAGAGTTGACTCCACCAAATCCAAATTGTCGAGTTGGGTCGACAAGGATGCTCAACCCAACCATCCATGCATCCAACTCATAGTTTATTTCTAGCCTGGTTGATCCACCATCTGAATATATTTTATTGTTGGTCCACTATCCGACTGACAGGCATCTTGACTACTCAACCAACTGATGTAGAGATTTGGTAGATCGCCCGATCAACTGTATCCATATGTAGCTAGACCGACTGAATCTAAGAGAAGTGTGATGAACCATCAATGCTTGATGTTCCAAAAAGTTCCATGGTCCACATAGATGTTGTATTCAGAAATCACCTACCTTATCATTGATCTATAAATTTCCATGTATATCCAATGGAATGTTTCATCACAACAGATCTTGCAATATTCTAAAATATTTTATTATGCAATTTAATTTTTTATATCTCAAATTAATTATCATTAGCTTAGTGCTCAAATTTATGAAGAAATTGAAATCCAAATATGAAAGAAAAAAAAAAGAACACCATCCATATAAATGAACACAATATGTTACTTGACAAATCTAGTAGGGTAGAAAAATCATATATAAAGTGAGACCTACACTTTTCTCTCTTTTCTTCCAGTACAAAATTCAAGTACAAAGAAATGTGATCTCACTATAGAATTTCCTTTAACACAATGGCCTAAATGGTTTCTACCAAATATTATACTTCCTCGGTTATTATCAAAAATCCCACTCCTAATTGCATTTCTCGACTATGGAATAGGTACAATTAAAAGAATGGAACCCCTTCTCTTCATAATGTCCCAACATTTAACATAGCCACATAGTTTTATAGGGTTAGGTTTAGGGTTATTACATGCCTCAACCATAAATTAATGTTAGGGTGTTAGAACCTATATAATCTCCTTGAAATTCCACATTTGACTAGCCCCACATGTGTGAGTAATGGGGGTTGACGTGGAATCCACTCAGTACCATGGTGGTCAATAGGGTAGGTCAACATGTGGGAGGCATAACTTTAGCATAAAAAGTCCAATTGAGGAAATTTTCAAACTATTGGAAAGATTTCTTTGTGTATAACAAAGTGAAGGTGGTTGAAGCTATTCTCTCATGTTTGTTACCCTAAAAAGTGTCATTTGATGCCTCAAACTAGATTTAGAAGGTTATGAACCCCAAATCTCTAGATTGATACTTTGCACTATAATGGGCATGTAGAACACACATTTATACTGAGAGGGGGCACTGAATCAATATTAAGCTATTTTTTTGCATTTTAACATTCATAAACCATAATGAAGTAGTCACATAAATGTAAAAACTATAAGACACAATATTTAACATGGAAACCCTTTCAGGAGAAAACCACAAAAAACTTATTTTTATAAATTTGTAGGAACCAACCTACTAGAGACACCAATCCCCTCTTCTTTTTGTAGGCACTGACCTACATGAGACACCAATACCCTTTATTTTTTGTAGGCACCGATCTACATGAGGCACCAATCCCCTCTGTTTTTTGTTGGAACTGACCTATAGGAGACACCAATCCCTACAGGTTTTTGTTATGTAGGCACCAAACTATTTACAAGATTACAAGTTTTTCATATGCATTTCCTTCATTGGTCTTCTTTCTTCTTTTGTCTTCACTAAATCTTCTCTTAGCTCATTATTTCCACTTTTACCAAATCTACTATGCACTCGCTACTTCTACTTTCACCATATCAACACGATAATCACTCCTTTTTATTTTGTTAGATATTCCTGACGATCGCTCCTTCTACTCTTTTCATATCTTCTTGGTGATCTCTCCTTCTCCTTTTCTATGCCTTCACCAGATCTTCTTTCTTCTTCTTCTATTTTTTCCTTGTATGTATTTTTATAAGTTTTTCTTGCTAGAATGCCATATGTATTTTCTAGAACACCAGATATGATATTTGCTAATATTTAATCATTGCTCCTTGAATGATATCCAATCATCACTCCTCAAATAATATTCATAAGAATATTACATTTTCACCTGTGCACTATGTTTCTCACAACCCTCTTCTCCTTTTATACTTTACCATTACTTCTACATGAAAATTCATGTTCATTTGAAATACATGACTTTTATTAAATAAATAATTAATTCCCTCCCTTTTATTTTTTGATTTATTTTTCAACATACCACAAGTTTTAAAACCATGTGCACTTGTACTCCACTTTCACTTTTACCTTTTTTAATCCACTTTCATGCTTACTCTACTTTTATGTAACTTCATTTGTAATCCACTTTCATGTTTTACTCCACTTTTACTCCACTTTATTTCTAATCCATTTTCATGTAACTTCATTTCTAATCCACTTCCACTTTTGTATTTATTAAAGTCACATTTCCTTTGAATATTTATATGTGAATACTTACTTACCTTTGACATCAATGACAATAATTTACTCAATAATATCCCCCTTTGTCATTTATGGAAACCTTGTACTCAAAAAACATGTAATCCTCCAACAATAGAAAGAATTATCCCTTGTCCGCAACTCTCCCTCTATCTGTAGTTCTCCTCCCCCTGTCTGAAACTCTCCCCCTATCTGTAATTATCCCCTTTTTACATCAATGGAAAATTTATGATCCCCCATAGTTGTGCTTCTTTACTGATGAGATGAGAGGGATATCACTTCCAAATTCTGTTCGAGATATGCAAATGTTTGTCTTGGAAGGGTTTTGTTAAAAATATCTGCAACTTGTTCCTTGGTAGCAATGTATTCCATCTTGATACTTTGTTCAAATACCTGTTCTCTTAGGAAGTGGTAATTAATGGGAGTATGCTTCATCTTTAAGTCCATAATAAGATTCTTTGAAATGTTGATTGCACTTGTGTTGTCACATATGATTGAGATTGGTTGATCACATTCTACCTTGATATCCTGCAGTGTTTGCTTCATCTAGATAACTTGTGTGCAAAATTTTGTTGCTGTAATATACTCAAATTTTGTTGTGGATAGAGAGGTTGAATATTGTTTCTTACTCAACCAAGAAACTATATTGTTTCCTAGAAAGAATGATCCTCCACTTGTACTTTTTTTGTCATCAACACTACCTTCCCAATTTTCATATGTATATGATGTTAGAGTAAAATTGTCACCTATTGAGTACCATAAGATGAATTCCAAGGTGCCCTTTATATATTTAAATGTCCTTTTTACTTCTTGTACATGAGTTTATTTTGGTTCAGCTTGAAATCGTGCAACCAATCCTACTACTTGCATAATATCTAGCATTGATGCCATCACATATAGTAGGATTCCAATCATTGACCTATACAATGTTTGATTTTCTTTTGTAGATTCATCATTTTTTCTCAATTTACAACCTATGACCATGGGTGTGCTGACTGGTGCACAATCTTCCATTTTGAATTTCTTCAATTTTATCTTAAGGAAAATTACATAGCACATAACTTTCCCCTTTTAATTTATTCTAACTGAAAAAATTACTCAAACATGATACAAAAACACTCATGAAGAAGTCTGAACATTGTCACCAACTGTGGTGAACCAAGCCGGTTCACCAGGTAAATACCCAATATAGGTAGGACATGTTATAATCCATAAAAGATAATATATTAAATATCGTATACGAATATGAGATGATGAGTACAATAGGAATGAGGGCCTTATATACCCACACATGGGTTCCCTTCCATGAAGAGACATGACTTTTCACTGGGAAGGTGTCTCTTCATTATTATTCATTAACTATTTATGATGTATTTATACTTATTATTATATATTATGTTCATAACATTGACTTCCCCTTAAAAAATGATTTGTCCTCAAAGCATACTTATGCAAGACTTTTCTCTTTCTTTGGCTTGTAATATTATTTCCTTATTATTTATTCATGAATTAGTGACAATTTAGGACTTCAAATGATTGGATCTTCTAAGCGCTAAGTAGAACCATTGAATTGTAAGGGAGTCTTCCCACCCTAAATCGATCTTTAGCAAAACTAGGCTTTTATAGGGTTATTGTAGAAAACTTGATGTATTTTGACTCCCCTCATAACTTCTACCTTGAGAAAAATTTGTAATGGAGGTAATAATTTTTGACATATATCTCATTTGTTTCTATGGATACCTTGACTGGTTGAAGTATCGATTTTTGTGATTTGTATGTTTATAGGGAATCCTTGCAATCTGATATTTACTTCATGTACTTATATCTTCTTCTTGATTATCTTTTGGAATCGACACTTCTTCATAGCTCTGGATTGATTCTACTTGGATATGTGAAGACCTCTTTACTTCAACTGAATTTGAAAAAAAATGGGTTGTAAAGTTGATTGGGTCTGTATTAATTCCCTTATCCATAATCATGTTTTTTTCATTTGAATATTTATCTATCTCCGCAGGTTCATTCATTGTCTATTTATCCACCCAATGATTCCTTATTGGTAATTTGTTCTAACTTTTCTTGTACCATCTTCTTATCACTCTTTATCTTCTTAATCTGGGTGAGTAAACTTTGATTATGGGCTTTTAGGTGACAAATTCCTGCGTCTTTTTCTATGACGATTTTGTCACATTCTTTTTGGATATCAAGTATTGACTCTTGTTTGTTTGAAAATAGTATTTTAGAGATCTGATCAAGATATTTTGAAGTGGATATTGAATCTAAATTCACTAAGACCTCATGTAATTTTATTTTTTTCTTCTTGTAGAAAAACATAAAAAAAAATTCTCAAGGTTTAATATTAAGCTACCCAACGTCTCTAACCAAGTCAAGCCGAGGATTATATCAACCTCTTTTTCATATATACTTGTAACCTCAAAATTCAATATAATTTTATAATCTTCAAGTGTCAACGACAAGTCCTTGATGTCATATTCACTACAAAAAAAAATCTTTTGTTTCGATTACATTTGTCTTTGCAATTATTAATTGATTTGCCAAATCCATACTTATGTGATTTTTCTTCTTATCTGGGCAAATGTGGATGCTAAATTTTGTTTTTTGAACATTTCCTCTAAATGTTAATAATTCGATGCATCTAGTTAGATGATTTTTACCAGAAAATATTCTTTAAATTCCATTTTTTTAATTTGAATTGACCCTAAAATTATTATAATATCTCTTTAATAATGATAAGCCTTAAGCTTATTGACTCAATAGATATCTTCCTCTAATATTCTTTTATACTCTTTTAAAAAAATAATCCTTGATAATTCTTCTTTCTATATATAGAGTTAAAAAACTTTGAATATTTTATTATACTTTACCAAAAGTATGTTTATATTCACTTAAAATCTTTTTTTTTCCCCTTGGTAATTAATGACAAATAATTTAATATTACCTTCACACTTTTCAAAAGAACTCTTTTAGTTCTACTCCTTCCTTAACTCACGAAATTTATGAAATTTTAAAACAACATTTATTTTTAATTAAAATGTTTGACTTTTTTATTATATATCCTCCTTTTATATTTTTCACCATATATTTTCCACTTTTTAAAATTAATATAATGTAGAAGTTAATTAAAAATAAATAAATCCTTTTGTTTTAACAAAGGTCACGACTTTTTGTTAAACGGTGGAAATTTATCCTTTTATTCATATGGAAATTGTATAGATTGATATAATGAATAGTAGATTTACTGCATTTAAAATCGTAAGAAAATCATTGTACATATTAACTTGTGGTTGCATAGTTGTAAATGGTGGATAAAGATGTATGTGTTGGCTAGTAATAGTATTTTGTTTTTATTCTTTTATTTTTCTTTATAATAGGAAAAAATATGTTCTTTTATTTTTCCTTTTATATATATATATTTGTTTCATTGACCTTTTTTTTTTATATGGAAACCAAACTTCTTGTTCAAAAAATTATTGTACATGAATTTCCACGATAGAGATATTTAATTCTTGAGTTGAAGTAAGAGAGTTTGAATTTACCAAAAAATTTGTGGTAGTTTAAAACATTCGTTTACTCTTTCTTTATTTTCAACATTCTTGTCAATGCAAGGTGGAAGGAATCTCTTTAATTTTTTAAATTTTTTTACTTTTTTTTTTACCTTTTTTGTTTTTTGTTTTTGGGTAATAGTTTTTTTTCTTCAATATTGTATTCTACAATGGAAATTTTAGACTTCAAATGGCCAAGGGCCAAAATTATGGTCAAGGACCAGAAAAATTTAGAGAAACTCTATTTGTGGCAAAAAGTCCGATCAAGACGAAGCTCTGATACCACTGTGGCGAATCAAGCCTGTTCACCAGGTAAATACCCAATGTCGGTAGGACAACAGGTTATAATCCATAAAGGATAATATATTAAATAATTTATATGAATATGAGATGATGAGTACAATAGGAATGAGGGCCTTATATACCCACACAGGGGTGCCCTTCCGTGAAGAGATGTGACCTTTCACTAGGAAGGTGCCTCTTCATTATTATTCATTAACTATTTATGATGTATTTATACTTATTATTATATATTATGTTCATAACACCAACAATGTGTGATAATTAGTATCTTCCAATCTAGAAATTCTTTGTATCCAACATAAAAAGGAGTGAATCTCTTACAACAATCGAACATGATTTGGTCGGTCTCAACAAATCCAAATTGATTCAACAAGAAACAATTGAGTTAACAAGAAGACATCAATTGGGTTCGCATATCAACAAATTCAAGCCCCCTAAAAGGGATAAATAAGTAGAAACAACATTTCTTGTCAAAAATTCCATTTGATGGACAACCTAGTCGAAGTTCAGTCGATCAATACTTAGTCAAACTCCGGTCAATTTTCTTGTCGGGTCAATCCTTAGTCGAACAACTCCAAGGAAATCATTAGTAAGTAATATGGATGTTTCATGATTGTATAACCTATGATACACAATGATATTAATTCCTCAAACAACTGGTCAAATGATTCCATGACCATCCATCAATCCAACCACAATCCATCCTGGTATTCGACACTAGTCCACAATTACAACTTTCATGTCTCTTCTGCAAAGATCTAAAATCATGATTGCCATTCCTTTGATTTTTATGGTGAGGATGATGATAGGGAACATATTTTTGTGATGGTTGATAAAAGGAAGTAGGCTCAAGGTCAAGTTCACTTACAGGAGTAGAACAACTTGGCATATCAAGAACAATGTCATTTGTAACAACATGCTCAAATTATGGCATGTGAGGAACATTAAACTAATCAATCTATTCGACACAATCAATAGTATGTTTATTTTATGGAAAAACACTCTAAACTCCTCCTACACCAAATAAAACTTCCCTGGTTGTAACAAGGCTAGGGGTAGGTAGGGAGGCAACACCAATATCATATCCAAGACCACTCTTAATGAATGGAGACCTTTGGAAATTGATGATATCATCTAAGGTTTCAACACTCTTTTTAAACTTTGACTCAATAGTTGTTTTCTTTGGTTCCTTTCTTAAGGAAACAATTTAAGATTCTAGCTCTTCGCAATTTTCTTCCTTTTTCTTCAGCTAGATTCTCACCACTTCTTCTATCCTTCTTTCCTCTTATAACTGAAATTTTAGAATTATGATAATAATTTCTAATTCTTAAAATCTTTGTGAAATTTTGGATTTTGAATCACGATCCACTTCTTCATATTTTCACAACTGCTCTTTTTGTTTCAAATTCTTTTTCCTTGGCTTCTTTGTTTCTCTTAAGGCACACATGCATTCTTCTTCAAGATTCACTTCTCCATCTATTTCACTATTTTCCTCTTCTTCTGAATCCATCATTTGTTTGTCTTCATCAATATTTATTTTGATTTCCATAAAGAGAGTTTCTTCTCTATCACTACCAGAACTTCTTTCACCACTTTATTTATACGAGTCACCAACCCCTTTTGAGTAGAGGATCTTCTTCTACTTATAAGGGTTATTTTTCTTTTCACGCTTGTCCTGTTTGTGGATATTTTTTTTGTTGATGTTGTTTTCTCTTTAAGTTATATTCTTCTTCATTATCACTACTTTAATTTTTTGCATATGGACACTTAGCAACAAAATGTACTACTTTTCCATAGTTAAAGCATTTAAAGGGAAACTTACCTTTATATTTTCCAGATTCCTTTTTGAGTTTTCTTAAAACATTTTCTTCCTCTGTGTTTGATTCACAATTGGAACAATCGCTTGATTTTTTTTCTTTGTTATTCATCTTCTTTGTGGCTTTAAAATATGCTTCTTTCTTTGATGGTTTTTCCTTTTCAATCCTCATTTCATATGCAATGAGCATCCCATACAATTCATCCATTGTTAATTTTTCCATATCCTTTATTTCCACAATGGTGGAATTTTGACATCAAATCTTAAGGGGAGTGACCTCAACACCAAGTACTTTGATGGTGTTGATAATTCCATCCATGTGGAGGAGATAGGCTGCATCATTTTCTTCTTCTTTGATCTTCATACTCTCAAATTGTCTTCTATGAGTTTGGAGCTTAGCCTTCTTGAATTCGTCATGACCTTCATGGATGTTTTGAATTTTGTCCCAAATTCCTTTCTCTAATTTGCAATGCATTACTTTGACAAACTCTAACTTTGATAGTCCGCACAAGATGGAATTCATGGCTTTTGAATCATTTTCACTAGGATTTTTCCAAGTTGTATCTATTGGTGGACTTGTTGGGGTTGTATAACTAGTCATGATGGATTTCCAAATATCAAAACCAAGTTCCATTAGATATGTTTTCATCACTATACTTCAAAATGAATAGTTTTTTCCGTCAAACAATGGAGCCCTACTTGTAGAGAAACCTTCCTGACAACCATGTGTGCTCTCAAGATCTACCTTCCAATGGTTACACTTTTTTTAAGGAATTAGCTCTGATACCAATTCTTGAGAGAACATTTATATCGGGGGGGTGTGAATAAGTATAAGGCTACATTTTTCTTCTTAACATTCATAAACCATAATGAAACAATCAAATAAATGTAACAACTAGAAGACACAATATTTAACGTGGAAACTCTTTCAGGAGAAAACCACAATTTTTTTTTTTATAAATTTGTAGACACCAACCTATGGTTACAAATGCTTCTAGGAACCAACCTACTAGAGAAACCAATCCCCTCTAGTTTTTGTAGGTACCAATCCCCTATGTGGTTTGTAGGCACCGACCTACGGGAGACACCAATCACTTTTGTTGTTTATAGGCACCGACCTACAAGAGAAACCAATCCCCACAGTTGTTTGTTATGTAGGCACCAACCTACTTACAAGTTTACAAGTTCTTCATATGCATTTCCTTCACTAGTCTACTTGTTGTTTTTGTCTTCACCAAATCTACTCTATGCTCGTTACTTCTTCTTTCACTAGATCTTCTCTGCACTCACTACATCTTCTTTCGCTAGATTAGCTTGGCAATCACTCCTTTTTCTTTGATCATATATGCTTGATGTTCACTCCTTCTAATTTCTTCATATCATTTTTCTGCTCTCTCCTTCTTATTTTTCTCTTCCTTCATCGAATCTTCTTGGTTCTTCTTCTAGTTATGTCTTAGATCTTATTTTACAATTTTTTCTTGCTAGACTGTTAGATTTATGTGTTAAAACACTAGGTCGGATCTTCACTAATATTTAATCATTTCTCCTTGAATGATATTCAATCGTCACTCCTCAAATAATATGCATAACAATATTACATTTTCACCCACACACTAGATTTCTCACAATCCTCTTCTCCTTTTATACTTTACCATTTTTTCTACATGAAAAGTCATGACTTTTATTAAATAAATAATTAATTTCCCCTTTTATATTTTTAAATTTTTTTTTCAACATACCATGGGTTTTAAAACCTTCTGCACTTTTACTCCACTTTCATGTTTACTCCACTTTTACATGACTTCATTTATAATCCACTTTCATGTTTTACTCCACTTTTATGTAACTTCATTTCTAATCGACTTCCACTTTTGTATTTATTAAAGTCACATTTCCTTTGAATATTATATGTGAATATTTAATTTTCTTTGACATCAATGGAAATAACTTATTCAACAGGGCCTTGCAAGCTAATTCCTCAAATTGTTCCACCCTCAAAGTACCAATATATATGAAAAATTATATAATGATCCATTCTGGATCATATGTTATACCATACCACGCCATACACATCAAATGAAGAATCCAAAATTGACTTATTAGATGATTTCACATAAGTACCTGAAAGAGATCCCCAAGAAGGGAATACTAAAATGGAAGAAGAATTTACATATCCACGTTCCTTAAAGGAACCATGGGGTGAAGTGTCAAATAATAGATAAGGTTTCTTCATATCTCCACCTAAACCACCTTGAGAAACAATAGTCATCAAGGCAAGGTCATGATCATAATCAACCTTACTATGGATCTACATGGAAACAAAAAAACACCTGGTATAGAGATGCTTGGAGGAATAAAAGGAATGCATGGGCTATCATAATAGGAAAAATACGGGAGAATGAAAAAGAAACACCCATAATAAATATTAGGGTGGAAAGGAAGAACTTGAACCAGGCCATGTAAAAATTAATGTAATGTAATGTTTCCATAATCATGGTATAAATCCCACTAAGTATTTCGTGGGTAATAAATAGGCCCACTAGGTAGTTGGAAAGTAATAAATGTAATAATGAGGGGTAGTTGGCATAGACACTTAGGAATAATCATGAGAGAGTATATATACATGAGTATCATTGTATTGAGATATGTTGAGGATTGTTGGAATATTTAGTAATATTGAGGGGGGGGGGGTGAATCAACATTATACATATTTAAACAATTTTCCTTTTTACCATATCAACTTAGTCATCACATAGTCAATCATAAGAAATGTAGATAATTAACCATAACAAAAATACATAGTACACATATATTTTATGTCGAAACCCATACAGGAGAAAACCAAAAATATTCTTCCTATTATATCAATCAAGAGTTGCATTCATTTTATGAGAACTTACTCAAAGAAGGCTCCAACCCCCTAGCTTTACCAACACCAACTTGAAGGAAGCACCAAACCCCTAAAACACAGGCTCCAACCTATAGAGAGGACACCAATCCTAAGTGAGTTCCAACTCAACCTAGCACCACCCCTCCACCCTGAAAAAATTGCAAGCACCAACTTCTGGTAATTAGTGAGGACAACATTCCTCTCAGGAACCAACCTATTGAGTGAGGACACAAGTCCTCTCCCATGCACCACCCTTCCTCCTTGTATTCATTTTTCTCTAAACAATTTCTCTGCAAAAATTGTTTTTTCTCAACACTTTTCTCTACACATCAAGGTGATATGATATATCTATGATTTCACTCCTTAGAACCTTGATCCTTTCTCATATCAACAACAATCACCATAGCACACCACAAATTTCTATTTTTATATTGTCTTGGCCTCAGTTTGACAAGCTTTATGTAGATACATAACAATTACATTATGTACATGTCTTGACCATATCAAGGTCCAATTAGTTGTATGTGGATCAATAATTGTTATATTGTGGACAAAATTTGACCTCATCAAAATCATGTTAGTTACAATTTTGTCTAAATAAAGTATGTGGAAGCATGATGATTACATTGTAGACAAACTTTGACTAAATTAAATGGACCAAATATTCCTATGACTAAGCTCCAGATCATTAGAGCATCTCCTGCAACAATCACATTTTGTTCTACAAAGAACTCACTGTGCATATAGAGTGAGAGCACAAGACTTCAAGCATTCAATTTTTCGCACTTTCACTACAACACACTCACCCAGTCACTTCACAAGACTGAGAGCACACTCTAGTGACTTTCTTACTTGACTACTGGGATTCTACTGATTATGTCGCACTATAATCAATCGCTTATCAAAACAAATTTGTCTCTTCATAATTTAATACTATGTTCTTTGCACTGAATCAAAGCATTTTACAGTTGTTACCCATCCTTCATTGTTATGAAGCACCAAAATTTTTCGATCCACAGGGAAATAAATTTCCATCGTACTTCACTTTTGAATCACATCGTATATCATCCCTTGTTCTGCAAGCACTTATGGAAAAATCAATCACTTCTGCACATTGCTTGATGGATTTTTGTCGTTGATATTCTTTTGTGCATTATTTTCACAACATTCTTCCGTTCCATTGATCCTTTCCTTCACTCCTTCTGCGCACTTTTTTTTTCATCTTTACACGACTTCCTCTGTCTGTGCGCCATACTTTGATCCATACCTTCTATTCCATCTAACATTTTTTCCTTTGATCCTTCTGCACACTTCTTTTTTCAACCTTTCACGACTTCTTCTATGGGTTCCATTGCAATAGGTCTACAATAGTGTAGTAGAAACAGTCCTTCCTCTCACTTCCTTTCCCTGTGCGCAAACTGTGCACCATCCTCTTTGTGACCTTGTTGACATCAATGAAAACATATACTCAAAAAAATCCCCCTTTGTCATTGATGGCAAGTCTACTATTGGGTTTCTCACCCTGTTAGTGTGTTCCTATGATCTTCACTCCCCCTTTTTGTATGATCTTATTTTTCGTAGCTCTATCCTATTGCAGTGTTACCTATTTTTATCCCCTTTTGGTATCAATGGAAAATATAACTTACTACTAACTATGCACATCTTGAGAATGACTCCCCCTATCTGAATGTTGTTATGCTTGTTTCTCAATTTCTTGCGTTGCTCCCCCTTTCATTTTTCACAACTACCAAAGAAAATATAATTTTGTGATTCTCCCCCTTTGATAGTAATGACAAAGAAAGACTTTGAATATTCTCTCCTCCAGGCCTCTTTACATACACAGAACCATCCTTAAACATAATACCATCGAAAGCTAGTGTAAATTGCAATTGTTCACATAGTTTCCTCATGAATATCTAACCCATCTATAGTTGATGTAACGTGCATAAATTCAAATGTTATTGTAGGGTTGTGCCCCCCCTCTAGAATGGTAAATCCATGTGCATAGTACATCCTTGAATTCAAGAAACACTTTATTAGTTTGAATATATATGTTGGGTTATATAGTGTTTCCTGCTACATGTGGGAGAAATATTTTATTGTAAAATTCACCCTTTTCTTTCTTGATATGTCAAGCCTCATTCTTGCATTTTTTTGTTGTAATTAGAGTTGCATATTCTGCCCCCCCCCCCCAATTCATACTTTGCGGTCAATAGTGGGAAGAAGTGATCTATGTTCTTTAATAAAGAAGGGAAGACAAGATCACACCCAATCTCTATCTAATATACTCAAAGGGTTCTCTTGGTAATGGCTTGGTAAAAATATACGCAATCTACTATTTGGAAGGAACAAACTCTAATTGAACCACCTAATCCTGAACCAGTTCTCTAAGAGAGTGATATTTGACGGGTATAGACTTAGTCTTAGAGTGTTGAATAAGATTTTTAGAACTTGTATTGTCACACATGATAGAGACAGGTACATCACAAGGAAATTGAATATCCTTGAATTTTTTGTTTATCCACAACACTTGAGTACAACATGATGTTGCATCTATGTACTATGATACTAAGTTACTCCCCCTATCATTGTACTACTGAATCATCACAATTTTACTTTTACTCTCCCCCTTTGACTATGCTACATTCTCTTTCTTTCTAAAATTTCTCCCCCTATATTTATTCTTCATCTTCTTTTGCATAGGTTCTTTTATTATGCTAATCCCCCTTAGACTATTCTTCCTCTTGTAATTTTTTTAAAGTAGCTCCCCTTGTGAACGTGTTGTCCTTCCTTGCTATAATTTTTGAGCCTTTTTCTGATTTAAGGTAACTCTAATTATATTTATTCATTAAGATTTCATCAAACCTCTTATTATTTTGTCTTTTTCATTTCATTTGTAAATAGAACATTCATCAATTTTGTGATTTTGAAGGTCTTCTACCAACTCTTCCTTGCATCCTTTTTCAAGGAGAATGACTTTCTTACTCTGTCTCAACTGTATTGGCATTATTTCAATGATCATCATGGTCACCATCACTTGGATGAGATTGTTCCTCTTCTTTTAAGGAAAATAATTTATCAATTATATTAACCATATATTCATATTCAATTGAAATTTAAGATTTAAGAGAGATACTATGACGATTGATAATGTGGAAACTTTTTGATGAGAGACTTACAAATGATAGGATTTATTTCCTTCAACATTTTCTCACAATATATTATTTAAAAATGAATGGTCTACTGTTGTTCAATAAATATCCATCCACTACTGATAAATTTGATGAATTAAATTATCCACTTTTGAATGGTTACACTTGCTGCCACTATTTTTGACTTTTGGCCAATGTATCCAAAAATAAAAGCAAGATGTCCTTTCCTTGTCTTCATGATGCAAAACTATATTATCATTTTCATATTAACATATATTCACTATCATCAGAAGCATTCTCACTCTTCTTGTAGTAACAATTTTATAGATTTGTCAATCCATCTTTCTTCAAGAGGAGATACTTGATCTGGTTCCCTGTGTTGTGACTTAAACATCCACTATCAACATTATTTGTTGATTCACATTCTTCCTTATTTTGATATTTTGATTTCCTTATCCACACTTTTGTGTAATTTTATTTATTTTGTTTGGAAATGATACTCCTTTCTTTGTTTTGATCATATAGGGCTAGCTAACATTTTTCTTCATCCTTCTTATGGTCTTTTGATTTCCTCCATACTTTTGTCCTTTTGTCTTCATGTTTGACTTGAGTATTCACTTTCTCACTATTTTTTAGATTGCTTCTACAGTGATTTTACATGTGACCATAGTTGTGGCATTTGTGACATTCAACGTTGTAGTGTATGGGAGAAAAAGAGTTGTATTCTCCATAAATTGTACCATTTATTGCTTTATGCCCAAAATATTTGCAAGAAAAATAGTAACCAGAAAAGAGACTTTGATACCTGGTAGTAAATTGTCTTCTTGGAGGTGCATCCCTTCTAAGATCATTCCCTTCATACCCTATCTAATTGTTCTTTCTTTCCATGTTTTTATCTTCACTGCAATTGGGGATTTCAGCAACATTTTTGTTTATTTTGGTCTTCTTCTTAAGAGTGTTTTGATTGATTTCATAACCTAGACCTTTCTTTATCAATGGTGACCTTTGACTATAGTATTCTTTCTGAACTTGTCATAAGTTTTTTTTTTTTTTTGCAGCCTTTTCATATCCTCTTTTAGACCAACAACTTCATCTTTTAATATTTCAGCCTCTTCTTCACTTTTCTATAGCTAAGTATTTTGTTCATCAATGATCTCTCCAACTTCTTTAATTCCCTCTTGAGTCTTCTGCAACTGATATTTTAGAGATTGATTTTCCTTTTCAAATTATGAGATCTTTTCTTCAACTTCCTTACCAAAATTAGTAGTATCCTTGCTAATCCATTCAAGATCCTATTTTAAACACATAACTTCAACATCCTTTTCTTTCAACTGGCCCATGACAATTTGTTTGTTTTTCACAAATTCTTCTAATTGTATATTTACGGTATCAACATATTCCTTCTGATTACAAATTTCTTCACATAATAATAGGTCTCTCTTAAGTTGTTCATTTTTTCTTCTTTCCTTTCTCAACTCATCTAGGGAACTAATAAGTTCTGCTTCCAAGTCAACTACAACTTCTTCATCTTTAGAATATTCCATGCCCTCAGAAATATCACTTTCACTTATGTCAGGTGGACCACAGGATTCATTTGCATATGAAGAAAAGTTTTCTCTGGAATAAGAATAAGTACAAGGTGCTCCTTCAAGGATTGTAGCATGAGATATCAATCTAGGATGATCTTCATATGACTTGTTTGGAGTTGCTCCTTTTCTTGGTTGTTCTTTCTTTCAATCCTCATCATTTATTTGGTCAACATTCATAGAGGATTTTATTGAATATGAATCCTAAAGTTTGGCCCAGATTTCCTTGGCTAAATATTGTGGCCCTACCTTACCTCTCATATCATCTGATAAGCTATTCAAAATGGAATTCCTTGCTAATGCATGACATATATGTAATATTTTTGCAGTAGTTCCTTTTGGACTATCTTTTGGAGGGTGTATCCATTGTTAATTGTATTCCATACATCACCCACAAGAGCTTGCAAGTATGTCATCATCTTTAGAATCGATGTAAATTAGTCTGATCCATAAAACTGGGAGCTCCTTTTGATGAAGGGTCTTCTCTTCCTATATATGTTGTGAGGATATTCCTTCTAGTGGTTATAATGTTACTGAAGGAACATGGCTCTAAGACCAATTGTTGGAATATTTGGTAATACTGAGATGGGGGTGAATCAATATTATATAGATTTAAATAAATTTTCCTTTTTACCATCTCAACTTAGTCATCACATAGTCAATGATAAGCAATGTATAAAATTATCCATAACACAAATACACAATACACATATATTTTACGTGGAAACCCATGCAAGAGAAAAACAAAAATATTCTTCTTCTTATATCAATCAAGAGTTATATTCATTTTACGAGCACCTACTCAAAGGAGTCTCCAACCCCCTAGATTTACCAACACCAACTTGAAGGAAGAACCGAATCCATAGAATACGACCTCCAACCTATAGAGAGGAAACCAATACTCAGTTAATTCCAACTTTCCCTAGCACCACCCTGCCACCCTGAAACAATTTCAAGCTTCGGATTGCAGTAATTAGTGAGGACGCCATTCCTCTCAGGCACCAACATATTGAGTGAGGAAAAATTTTCTCTCCCCTGCACTACCCTTCCTCCCTATATTCATTTTTCTCTAAACATTTTCTCTGCAAAAATTGATTCTTCTCAAGACATTTCTCTACACATCAAGGAGGTATGATATATCTATAATTCCTCTCAATAGAACCTTGATCATTTCTCATATCAACAACTGCAACGACACTCCATTTGTAGTACAATATTAGTGAAATTAACGAAGTAACACATGATTTTTTTTTCGTTTATTTAAATATAAGTCAAACATGCCACAAACATATATATTGAAATAAATATATAGGTTAAGAAAAATTAATGTAATGACAAACATTTAGGTATCAATCAATTCATTATTCAACGTCGCTAAAATCAAATAACCAAATATCACTTTGGAACAATAAAAAGAGAATAAAAGTTACAATAACCTGAAACAATCTAACTGGACTAGTGCATGATGTTGTCTATACGCATAACGATTCCTAGTCTCAAATTCAAATGCTAAAATTTAACCATAAGTGACTAAAATATCTGAGATAAATAAGGACAATTAATTCAATGTTTAAAAACCACTCAGCACAATCGTTGTTATTGTACAACCTACCAATGAACTGATCAATGCAATAGAGAATGTGAGTAATGTTTTACTACATATTACGATGTTCAAACTTAAACTAAAATGCATAAGAAAAGTTTAGTTACATGATTATAATGTGATTTCTCAGACATGGGCATCCTGATATCGATAAAGCACAAACAGTTTGATCCCAACCATAAAGAATACAAGGCATAATATAAATAATCAATAATCATTACTATACCTCATTGGAATAGTCTTTGAGTCCCTGCTCAAAACATAGTTAAGTTTATAATCATTTTTCTCATAATTTCATGAGGAATTTAGTAAAGACCTCTATTTCAAGGATTGAGTAGAAGAATTGAAGAGAGACTTCAAAAATTTGGTATTGTAAGTCATCATTGTAAAAGAAGCATATTTGATATTAATAAAGGGCGGTCTCGCTATTGAAGAGGGACCTAGAGATGTAGCCCGGGAGGAGTGAACTCCATCATCAAATCTTGTCTTCTTGGTTCTTTTATTTTCTGTTGTGTTCTCTCTCATATTTCCACAAGTTATATTTATCAATTAATGAATTTGTGTATAAGTAATCATTTTCACATGATATTTTGTAAATAGTCATATCGATCTTCATTTTCCGAATCTGGTCGGATGTTTAAGTGTATTTAAGAAATATTTTGACATATAAGAAATTGTCATATGAGTTTCTCATTGCAGTATTGGATCCATTTGACAAGTGGGGCATCGACTTCATGGGATCCATTAACCCCCAACACATCATAGAGGTGTGCACTACATCATCATAGCTACTGATTATTTGACTCGATAGCCTAAAGCAATGTCTATTAAGGATTGTACTGCAAAAAAGGTTGCACAGTTCATATTTGAATGTGATTACAAGTTTGGGTGACCAAAAGTGTTGATAAGCAATAAAGGCATGCATTTTCTAAATGAGACTATCTGTGATCTCACCCAGGAGTTCATGATCCATCATCAAAAGAGCACCCCCTATCATCCACAAGCTAATGGTACGAGTGAAGCATTAAATAATATTTTAGAACATGCCTTAACCAAAGTTTTTTATGTACAATGTAATGATTTGGATCAATGTATTCCAGTAGTGCTATGGGCATATAGAGAAACCTATAAGAGGTTGGCGAAGAATACCCCTTTTAGGTTGGTATATAGAAATGAGGCCATCATGCCACTCAAATTTATTGTTCTAATTTTGTGCATTTCCATATCCAACTAGATTTATAGCGAGTAGTCACTTATGTAGAGATTTGATGAGCTCGTGGAGTTGGAAGAAGATATTCTTGTGGTGGTTTTTAGCTAGGTGGTCAAAAAGAAAAGATAAAAATCATGGCACGACCACAACATTTTCTACAAAATTCTGCAACCAAATTCCCTTGTGTTGTTATACAACAACAAAATTTTCAAACACCCTAAAACGTTATGTGTACACTGGTTGGCCTCCTTTTTCTCGGTCTACATAAGTGAGGCTACCACAACCAAGTTGGTCACATTGCAAAGGAAAACACTCAAGGGTATTGTTAATGGAAACCGATTGAGGGTGTATTATGGCCCCCAATTGTCAAATGAACTTAAAATCATCAATCAAAGAAACAAGTATCATATCCTAGGTGTAGAGTAGCGTAAAAAGTAGATAGGAAGGTACATAATCAGCATAATTAAAAAAATTCTATAGCACAAGACACATTTTGTTCGCAGAAATGGATCAGACAGGCTGACAAGTTTGTATATTCACAAGATTTCCATTCATGGGTGATGTTATTATCAACATAAAAAGAATTGGATCTGATAGGGAACTCACATGGGAATGGCCCAAGCTACATGGTTCTACACATCACTAAAATTTTAAATGATCCAATTTGGCTAGATCACACAATACCTAGGTACATAATTAGTTATGACACCACATTCCAAAAGGTACATCACCAATATGGTATATCAAAACCATTATCAATCACCTCATGGGAATATGTGGGTTAGTATTGTGTCTGTAGCCTTTAGCATTGTCCAACCACTTGTAGGTTCTCGACACATTTTTCTGACCATCACTTGAGCTATTTATACACACCCCCACCTCTAGTTCCATTAGGGGATCCTCCATGCCTCAAAATTTATCATCCCCATCAATTGGTAGGTGAGAAGTGTCAGTCATGCTTTGCCTAGAAGTTCTAGTTTCATCCTGAATTCTAGTGCCCTAGCAAAGTTCCTAAATCATGTTCATTTCCAATAGATATTAGGTTCCTTTTAGTTATTCATCCATGTAGGTAGGCTAGGATCCAATATTTTAGCTATCTTGCAGGTTGATCATTCAAATACAACTGTTGGGAAAGGGCCCCATCCTCTTTTTCACCAACAATACTCAGTCAACTACCACATAGTTCCTTGAGTTATTCTTTGAAGTTACAACGGTACACTAGCTCTCTTAGCCAATATTTAGTGAGCATGTCACCATGGATCATCACCTTTGTTGAATCCAACAACCCAATTCTACTGGTTTCCCCTTCCACCAAATAAAGTAGTCCACATCTTCCATCATGTACATCTAGCTCAGTGAGATGAGAGGATGACAACGATCTTGAACAATAGAGTATTCACTCGGGGCCCACTTCTCATAGGTCATTATTGGGCTTGTATTTTGATTGTTTTGTTGTGATGTTTGAATCCTTTTTGCACCGATATTATATATGCTATTGACCATTTTGAAGGATTTTTCAAAGGATTTTATATCAATTCATAATGGATTTATATCAGGTATGTGTAATCAATGTTTTATAATGATTTTGAGTTAAATTTAGTTTGGTTTGATGTTTATAAGAATCTAATGCATGATATATGTGTAATAGGGAGAATTCACAGATCGATCCTCCATCTGATACTGTAGCGCACCTTTTCTGGATACCAAGGTTTAAACGCTATTAAAAGAAGACTATAACACCACTTTGCACATAACTCATACATGTATTATAAATCCCATGCATTTAAACAAATAAACACATTCTACACAGAGTATTCATATGAGTTACTGCCATAATTAATAATCAATAACATTTCGTACTAATTCAAATACACAACGGAAATCATGATAACATAAGAAGTAGAGTCATGCAAAACATGATTAAAACATAATCAGATACTTATCTTTTAACAGTGGTAGAATCCACCAACCAAGTACATGCCTTCCACGAACCTCCCAGCCTTAGACCACACTACTCATCAGCTCAGCAGTGGGTCACTCCCGAGCTGGGACTAAGCTCCACCCCAAGAAAAGGAATCCTAGGCTAGGCTAAGGTTACAGGGAAAACAACACACAAACACAAGGAAGGGATTCTCTCCAAGGAACCTCCCACGCTCACTGCCCACCGACCCATAATTCCCCACATGCTTGTTCCACCCCAGGAGTATACACCTTCTTTGTCACCTAGACAGTCCTTCGGCTGCTAATCTCCCTTACCTTGGGTTACAGGAACAGGTCAGACCGGAAGTCTCTGGGCTCTATGGCAGCTACAAGGTTCCTTCCAGGAGTTCTCTCCTTCCTCTGTTCACTCTCTCACTTGGAGGGAGTCGCTCATAGGTCCAACAACCTGTTCTTCCAAATTCAACCACCTCTCTCACCTGGAGAGAGTGTTGTACAAACTAGCCAACAAGCCACACAAGATCAAACACTACACGTCCACCACAATCCACGGGAATCCAGACACAAACACCCCAGGGAAGCTCCAGACAGGTGCAACAGTATAACCAGGCTTAGCAGGGACGAGACACTTCCGTTTTCTCAATTTGGCAACATGGGATAGACTCACCCTCTGAATTCTCAGGGATGCGTGATGAGTCGTCCACGTAGGGGTCAATTCAGACTCCCTGGTTTAGATCAGAGAAGGGGCGTACCAACTTTCCAGAACAAACACAGACTCTTTCCCAAATCCACATAGGCTTCTCGTTCAGGGAATATACACACCGGTTTTCTCAGAGCCAGACACAGAATTTTTGAATCACAGGGACACATGAAAGTTCTTTGCAGAAGTCAGGTTGGTAGTACTATCCAGGTCTCCGTACACATTCAGTCAATCTAGTAGAATGGGGGAGGAACCCTTCTCACGGCTCACCCTGGCCATTTTATTCGCATGCATCAGGGTTGACACTTGTCACCCATGAAACTTCATGCGTTCCACTAGCACGCATCTCCCTTGTATGTTCTCCCCTTGCCAGAAACTTAGGATAAAACATAAAATGCACATGTCTTTTGGGATAATATTAAAATATTTTTCCCAGGCTTAAGCCCCCTAGGCTTAGCCCCTAGGCTCAACACTTAGCCCCTTTTCCCACCTTCCAGCCCCTAATTCCTTTCCCTCTCTATGGATTCTTAGTCCCCCTTCACTCATTCATCGTGGTCGGTCTGCACATGGTGGTTTTTACATTTTATTAATTGTTCTGCGTGATTACATATACAACAGGAGGCTCTTGGCTTTCAACACTCAGGCTCCCTGGCCTAACAAACACATAAGCCTCCAGCTTATAAAAAATTGGCTCACTAGCCTATAAAACATAATCACAATTCATTTCAGAACATGGTTTACAATGGGGCTTGGCCTTGGGGACACTACAATCCCCCTCCCCTTATTTTTGCACTGTCCTCAGTGCAACTTTACATAATATCTGCAAGCTTTTCAAAGAATTTCAAAAAGATCAGGGTACTCTGCCCGCATAACATCTGCATGCTCCCATGTCACGTCCTCAGGACTGTACCAGGTCCACTGGACTTTTACAATCTCTATAGCTCGATTCCGGAGCTGTTTTCTTTTCCTGTCCAATATGCGCACAGGATGCACTTGTAGGACACCTTCTCGTTCCACCTGAATCACATTCCAATTGATAACATGATTAGAATCATGTACATATTTCTTAACCAGCGAAAAATGAAACACATTATGTACATTCATAGATGCTGGTAATGCAAGCATGTATGCAACCAGCCCAATCCTTTCCAGGATCTCAAATGGCCCACAAAATCTTGCTTCCAACTTGGTGCAACTTCCCAACTTTAGGGAACTCCTGTTAGTTTTTCACTTTCAGGAAAACATGGTCACCCACTTTGAATTCTCTATGGGTTCTGTTACTATCAGCATAAATTTTCTATCTGTCATGGGTAGCTTTTAGATTATGTTTAATTCTTATCATTTGGTCTTCCATCTCTTTGAGTAGCTCAGGCCCAACTACTACTGTGTCAGCTGGATTATCCCAGCTCACTAGAGTGTTGCACTTTCTTCCATAAAGCGCTTCGAATGGGCTCATCTTCAATGATGCATGATACCCATTATTGTAGGCGAATTCTACCAAATGTAGGCAGTCTTCCCACCTTGATGGTTTATCCATCACATACATTCTCAACATGTCTTCTATTACTCTATTCACTCTCTCTATCTGTCCATCAGATTCAGGATGATACATTGTGCTAAAGTTCATATTTGTTCTGAATCCTTTGAACAATCCTTTCCAGAAATTCGAAGTGAATTTCGAGTCCCTATCAGACACAATTGTCTTAGGAATTCCATGCAAGCGTGCAACTTCTTTTAGGAAAATGTCAGCAACATCTGTTGCTCTATGGGTGGTTTTCAGTGGAATAAAATGGGCAACTTTAGTAAGCTTGCCCACCACCACCATGATTGAATCATGCTGATTTCTTGTTCTGGGAAATCCTCTGATAAAATCCATTGTTACCACATCCCATTTCCATTCAGGAATAGGTAAAGGCTGCAACAACCCTGCTGGGTTCCTATGCTTAGCCTTAACCTTTTGGCACTCCATACATCTAGCGATGTATTCAGTGATTTATTTCTTCAAAATCGGCCAAAAATAATGGCTTTTGACTGTTGCCATAGTCTTCTGATAACCAGGATGTCCAGCATAAGCCACATTATGCATCTCCTTTAGAATTGCCAGCTTCAATTCTCGGACATTGGGTACATACACTCTGTTTTTATACAGAAGTAGACCATCAGTTCCCAAGGTGTAACTTTCCTTGGTCTGTGGTCGCTCACGCTGCTACAACTTTGCTACAAGACTTTTGTACTGCAAGTCAGTACTTGCAGCTTCCAAAATTTTGTCTTTCATCTCAGTCTGGTACATGCTAATGGCTGTAGCATGTAATACGTGCACTTTTCTGCTGAGTGCATCGGCCACCTTATTTTCTTTCCCTTTGATATGCTTGATATCGAAATCATATTCACACAGAAACTCCACCCATCTGATTTGTCTGGCATTTAAGGTCGGCTGATCAAATAAATATTTCAGTCGTTATGGTCTGTTCTCAACTCGAATCTCTTACCCATGAGGTAATGTCTCCATTTCCTCAGGGCGTGGACGATTGCTGCCAGCTCTAAATCGTGAGTGGCATAATTCTTCTCATTCTCCTTCAACTTTCGGGATTCATAACAAACTATAAATCTCTCTTGGCTAAGAACTCCTCCCAGCCCCTCCTTACGCGCATCTGTGCACACTACGTAATCCTTATCTGGATCTACAATCTTCAGGATCGGAGCACTAGCTAGCAGTTGCTTCAATCGCTGGAAGATGCTCTCACATTCTTCAGTCCACTAGAACTTATTCTCCTTCCTTTGCAAGGAAGTGATAGAATGAGCTATCTTTGAGAATCCAGCTATAAACCTCCTATAGTAGCCTACCAGACCCATAAAAGATCTAACTTCTGCCACATTCCTTGGTGCTGGCCATTCTTGAATGGCCTCTACCTTTTCAGGATCCACAACAATCCCTTCTTCAGATATAATGTGTCCCAAGTGATGGATCTGCCTTTGGTAAAATGAGCACTTGCTCAGTTTTGCGTACAGCTGGTGTTCTCTCAACCCCTGCAGCACCATTCTCAAGTGTTGTTCATGTTCTTCCTCTGTCTTGGAATACACCAAGATATCATCCAGGAAGACTATGAAAAACTTGTCCAAATAATTTATGAACACTCCATTCATTAAGCACATGAAAACAAAAAGCGTGTTGGAAAGCCCAAACGGCACCACCGTGAACTCATAATGACCATACCTTGTTCTAAAGGTGGTCTTGATAATGTCCTCATCCTTTATTCTCACTTGGTGATATCCTGATCGAAGATCTATTTTCAAAAATATTTTTGCATCCTTCAACTGATCAAAAAGATCATCAATCCTTGGCAGAGGATACTTGTTCTTGACAGTGACCTTATTCAACTGTTGAAAATCAATGCACAACCTCAACATCCCATCTTTCTTCTTCACGAATATGACCGAGGCTCCCCAAGGTGACACACTGGGGTGAATGTAACCTTTCTTTAGTAGCTCTTCGAGCTGCAATTGCAACTCTTTCAGCTCTGGCGTACTCATTCTATAAGGAGCCTTTGAAACTGGAGCTGCTCCAGGCATCAAATTTATAGAAAAATCAATGTCCCTCTTCGGTGGTATTCCAGGTACCTCCTAAAATATGTCTTCGAATTCTTTGAGTACTTCGTGGTCTTCCAGATTCAAGAATTCATCTCAGGATGCTTCTTCCACCCAAGATGCAAATAATTGACAGCTTTTCCGGTAACATTTCTTCAGCTGCATGGCTAAGATTTCCCTCACAGCCACGGCTCTGGGAATTCCTTGGAATGTTACCTAATTTCCCTCTTTGTTCAAGCATGTAAAACTCTTGTTACGTAAATCCAGAAGGGCATGGTGCTAGTCCAACCAGTCCATCCCAATTAAGCAATCGTATGAGCCTAAATGCAGAATGTTTAATTCAGCCTTAGTGCTCATTCCTTTCATGTCCATTGAACAGGACTTAACCAATTCTATGACCTTCCTCTTGGTCCCTGTGGCCAACTTCACTAACCAAGACTTCTCATGTTTGTTTCTCGTTAGATGAAAAATTTCCACCACTCGAGGATCTACATAACTATGGCTAGCCCCTGAATAAATTAAAATAACAAGTGGTCGGTTGTTGATCGTACCTTCCACTTCAATCATGTGCAATTGAAATTCTGCTTGCTTGTTGTCCAGGGATGTGTAGATCCTCGGCATTCTGCTGCCCATATCCTCCACTATTTTAGCTTGTTGAACAATATGGATAGTTCTTGATTTTTCTTTTCTGAGGGGGCATTCTCTGTACCTATTATTCCCTTTACAGCCCCAACACTCCATAGGTGGCGGTCTTGGAACCTGCTCACTCCCTTTAACTTTCTTGGGCTCTCTAAAAGATGACTATCCCCAAGGAATTTTTCTGAAAAAGGGAGGCATGTTTCCCTTCTGCCTCTATTATTTCTTAAACCTCTTCTGGTCATCCCAAGCCTTCTGAAAGGTAGGCTTTTCTCTTTGCTATTTGTATAGACATTTCTCCCTTCTTATGGTTTCTTCCATGGTCTTAGGATCATCATACTGAATCTTGTCACCAATGGAAGGTGGTAGTCCACTCAGATACGTCTGAATTTTGACAGCCTCGTCTTTGATGAACGAAACATACTTCAGTAGTTGCAGAAAACTTCATTCATACTCATCAATGGTCATGCTGCCCAACTTGAGTTCGAAGAACTCCTTCATCTTTCTATCATAGTATCTTTTAGTCAGGTATTTCTTCTCAAAATACCTCTTAAATTCCTTCCAAGTGACCTCTTTCTCTCTGATGTGTTGCACCTGCACAAACTGATCCCACCACATGGATGCTTTTCCTTTCAGTTGGTACATTGCAATTCTTCCTTCTGCATGGGCAGAATAATTCTGCAGTTGGAAGTATTTCTTCATGCCAAGCAACCAGGTCTCGGCATCTTCATCCTTCTTATGTTCTCCATCGAATGTTGGAGGCTTAATCTTGTTCATCTCCCCTTTCAATTCCTCCTTACCATATTTTCGATGTTTTCTGGTAGGCGATGGGCTTGAACTACTATGTGTCTCCCTGCCAGAATGCTTTGGGGAGAGACGGTAATGTCTATTACCACTCCTAGATATTCTTCTCCTCTCAGGGGTTCTGACACTTCTTGATCTGCTTGTGTCACTTCCTTTTTCCAATTTCTTTTCTATTCTTTCCAGGCTCTTCAACATTTTTAAGTTGAATTCACCCTGCCAATCTCTGATTTTCAGGAGTTTTCGGCTATCAGCTAGGCGAGCCTGGGCATCTTTCTGCAATCTTTCGATGAGTTGCATCATATGTTATTCCTTATCCATCTCTTTTCCGTGCCCATTAGAGTTTGTTCCTTCGAATCCCAGGTTGACATCCCTTCCTACCCTTTCGTCCTCTGTTTCAGAGGAAATTTGCACCTTTTCCCACTCCATACTCGACGTTGGTTAACTGGAATCCTGACTCTCGTTGAACTCTGCACACACACTGTGAAATTCAATTCGAAGTTTGTCAGGCCATTAAAACCTCACGAACAATCCACAACATTGATAAACCAATACGAACAAGAACAAAAGACATTTCAACTTCACAAAGTTTTCTGAGCTCTGTCTGGCTCTGCAATTTCTGGGACTTCGGAACTTCGGAATCTCAGTCCACGAAGATCCAAAAGTTAAATATTCGTAACCCAAGTCACCCTTTTCGCAACTCGTGATCTCGTGAGTTCGTGAGTCAAAAACCTTCAACTCATTCCTCTAAATTCCAATACTCGAGATGCGACAAGGGTATGGCTCTCTCCTCACTAGCGTCTGCTACACATGACCGTAGTCTAGGGATAAGTGCTAGCACTCTTCGCTACTCACACCTTTGTGAGTTGTGGCATCCAACCCTGGTACCTCCCTTTCACGAAACCCCGAGAAGCGATGTTGATTTTTCTCCTCTCGTTCTCGCTACTTCGTGACTTCGCGAGTTTCAATGTCGAGCTCCCATGCCCTTATCTCGCGAGTCCCCGAAATCACAAATTACTTTATTCTCCGGGCCCATAGCACAACTGTCACCCTTCACCACCGTGGCATGTGGTACATTCAGGAGGGTCCACATCGCTTTTAACAACGTCATCGGGTCCCACCACTCTCGCCTGTCTTCTCGACTCACTGGCACATGGTATGCATTCATGCGCCCACGTCCAATCCAAGCATGCAATCCAACAGTCTGATTCCCTCCTTAGATCAATGGCGGAGATATTTTTGGCATTTCAGAGTTTTCGGGAGTTCGTGCATCGCGATTCCCACACCCCTGTGTGATTCAAAAGGGATTTAAACTCTGCGCATACTCTCCAGATTCAACGGTCACGAGGGTCCACCTTCCCTCCCAAGTAGATCCTAAGGTTCTAATGCTATTGGTGTGGAGACCTATTTCCCCATGGCCATAGACCATCCCAATTGTGGTTTCACACGTTGCTAAACCTCTTGAGCTTAAAAACTCGTCAAGTAACTCATTTCCCCTTCGGGGTGAACCAAGGTCCGAAATTGTCCTTCCAGACCCAATTTCCCTCACACTCTGGGTCCAAAGACCGCTCCACTGGCCCATCTAGGCTCTGTGTCGAAACCATGACTCTGATACCAAACTGTAGCGCACCTTTTCTGGATACCAAGGTTTAAACGCTATTAAAAGAAGACTATAACACCACTTTGCACATAAATCATACAGGTATTATAAATCGCATGCATTTAAACAAATAAACACATTCTACACAGAGTATTCATATGAGTTACTTCCATAATTAACAATCAATAACATTTCGTACTAATTCATATACACAGCGGAAATCATGATAACATAAGCAGTAGAGTCATGCAAAACATTATTAAAACATAATCAAATACTTATCTTTTAACAGTGGTAGAATCCACCAACCAAGTGCAGGCCTTCCACGAACCTCCCAGCCTTAGACCACACTTCTCATCAACTCAGCAGTGGGTCACCCCCGAGCTGGGACTAAGCTCCACCCCAAGACAAGGAATCCTAGGCTAGATTGAGGTTACAGGGAAAACAACACACAACTACAAGGAAGGGATTCTCTCCAAGGAACCTCCCATGTTTCCCCACATGCCTGTTCCACCCCAGGAGTATACACCTTCTCTGTCACCTAGACAGTCCTTCAGCTGCTAATCTCCCTTACCTTGGGTTACAGGAACAAGACGGACCAGAAGTCTCTGAGCTCTATGGCAGCTACAAGGTTCCTTCTAGGAGTTCTCTCCTTCCTCTGTGCACTCTCTCACCTGGAGGGAGTCGCTCACAGGTCCAACAACTTGTTCTTCCAACTTCAACCACCTCTCTCACCTGGAGAGAGTGTTGTACAAATTGGCCAACAAGACACACAGGATCAAACACTACACGTCCACCACAATCCACAGGAATCCAGACACGAACACCCCAGGGAAGCTCTAGACAGGTGCAACAATATAACCAGGCTTAGCAGGGGTGGGACAGTTTCGTTTTCTCAATTTGGAAACACGGGATAGACTCACCCTCTGGATTCTTAAGGATGTGTGACGAGTCGTCCACATAGGGGTCGATTCAGACTCCCCGGTTTAGAACAGAGAAGGGGTGTACCAAGTTTCCAGAACAAACACAGACTCTTTCCCAAATCCACGCAGGCTTCTCGTTCAGGGAATATACACACCGATTTTCTCAGAGCCATACACAAACTTTTCTAATCATAGGGACACACGAAGGTTCTTTTTAGGAGTCGGGTTGGTAGTACTATCCAGTGCTCTGTACACGTTCAGTCAATCGGGTAGAATGGGGGAGGAACCCTTCTCACGGCTCACCCTGGCCATTTTATTCGCATGCGTCAGGGTTGACACTTGTCACCCATGAAATTGCATGCGTTCCACCCGCACGCATCTCCCTTGTATGTTCTTCCCTTGCCAGAAACTTAGGATAAAACATAAAATGCACGTCTTTTGGGATAATATTAAAATATTATTCCCAGGCTTAAGCCCCCTAGGCTTAGCCCCTAGGCTCAACACTTAGCCCCTTTTTCCCACCTTCCAGCCGCTAATTCCTTGCCCTCTCTATGGATGCTTAGTCCCCCTTCACTCATTCATGATGGTCGGTCTGCACATGGCGGTGTTTATATTTTATTAATTGTTCTGCGTGATTACATATACAACAGCAGGCTCCTGGCCTTCAAAACTCAAGCTCCCTGGCCTAACAAACACATAAGCCTCCAGCTTATAAAAACTTGGCTCACCAGCATATAAAACATAATTACAATTCATTTCAGAACATGGTTTACAATAGGCCTCGGCCTTGGGGACACTACAGATACCTTTTCTGACACTTCATCCAACACCCCATCCGCTACATGATCCGACACTCCATTCGACACGTGATCCAACACTTGGAGGATGGGGGAGTTTGTGGTTGATATATTGGCGACCTATGATGGGCGAATCAATGACCTAGGTTTTCTTCCCCCTCATGGCCTCCAGCTACAGAGCTCATGAAATCTCAGATTGGGTGGTTATGTTGATTGCTGAGTGGCTCATGAATTTTCTAGAAGCCAAAGATGTTAGAGTGCATTTAATGGATTTTCCATTTTTAGAGGCGATCAACCCTTCCAATGGTCGACCTCTCGAACTGTGATTCACCTATAAATACCACTAGAAGTGGAAAGAGACATAAATGTTTTTAAGAAGAAGTTCCATTGTGCAATTCAGACATATTTTGCAAACTTGTGTTCCAGACTGTGTTTTTTTAATTAATGGCATAATCATGTTGATTTGATCCTGTGTTTTGCTATTGAAGAGTAGCCACGATCTTTTGGGGGGGGCACCAATGGTTTGGGTGACTGTATAGATAGATATATCATGTATTTTATTTTCTTAGTTAGAATTTACTTCGTTTCTTTGTTGTATGTATCTTTTATTTTTAATTACTGTGCATGTTGATTGTAATTTAATTTTCTAATTCATCTTTTGTAGATTGCTTATAGGAGTTGGTTATTTGTCATGCTATATTTCTTATTTCTTAGCAATTTTCCTGCAGGATACTAACTTAGATGATGTATTGAATTTTTAAATTGGTTTCTACAAATTAAAACAGAGTATTATTTGAACGAAGGATTAGTGTAGACAGAGTTTTAATTTAGGATTGTGTGCAAGCTTTGATGGATTAATAGCTGCAAGTATTATTAGTTGTAATCAAGTCAGTTTTAATTATCAGTTCCGTTATGTTTTCATCGGTCTATTTTCTTTATTAATCTTGCTTTAGTATTCTAGGATAGAAATAGATTTTGGGGTTATGTTTCTAAAATAATTTTAGTGTGAAATCTGAGTTTTAATGATAGGATTAGTCCAGGTTAATTAATAAAATTTCAGTTATAGATTTGAATTGCAATTTTAATTAGAAGATTGGATTTTAATTAAGATTTTTAGTCATAATTTTATAAGTTTGTAAATTTTCTTGAGTTAGCATAAGAGTGTGCTTGAATTTGTATAAGAGTGTTTTTTCTATTCATTGATGATTGATGTATGAAATTTAGAGATCACATGGATACTTAGTGTTGCTTATTTGATGGAAAATCTTTCGTTAGATTGCTTGATTCACACTTTCCATTTATCTGTAGGAGGTAGCATTGAATTAATCCCTCTTGAGCTATCACTAATAGTCAGATGCCATCGTGATGTTATTCGACATCGAAGTCATAATCATCATCTTTGAATTCTCTTTTCTTGTTATTGCAAATTAAGAAAAGTTTGGATTAATTAGAATCTTAATACAGTCATGATGATTTTGATGAAGTAGGTTAAGATTTCTCCTTTGCAAAATAGAAATGATTATGAGTTTTGTTTTAAGAATAGAGTTTACTTGTTGAAATAGTCTTGATAGGTTATTTGTTTGTTTGCTTATTTGCTTAAAGATAAAAGATCAAAAGTAATTTATTTGATGTTGCTCATTAGGTTGAATAGATTAACTTGTTTAAAGTAGGTTATGATTTGCTTCTTTAGAAATAATCCATCGATCCATTGTATGAAGTTGCTTAGGGTAAATAATTCAAGTTCATTAATAGGATTTTCTAATTGATAAAAATGAAAGAGTCATTTCTTAAGTAGATTGATCCTTAGATAAACCATCCCCTTAGTTAGACAATAATTCTATTAGATTTTTTTCCTTGGCTCATACAGTTCCACAACTCTAATTTTACTTACCCCAGGTTGAAAATTTAATTGAGAGATTTAGTGCATATAGAACACCCATCATTTTTTGCATCATTGTTGGGGAGTTGTATTAAGGTAGGAAATAGTTAGGGAGTAGATCATTTATGAACCTTAGAATTATTTTGGTGGAGGGGGAACTTTAGGACGAGAGGTAAGAACCTGTGCATATGTTATAGAAGGTTCCCCCAAACCCAATGGTAGTTTTTCTTTTTTTTCTTTCATGAACAAACCTAGGGACCCAAAGGGAAGATACATTAAAACCAAACCAAACATTTTGACCAAGGTTCCTTCTAACCTTTTTGGAGGAAGGAACACTCCACCCATAAACCCCACAATCGATACTAGAAAGTAGGGGTTAGCTCAACCCAAAGAGCTAAAGCAGTCTCTAAAGAGAACAAAACAGGGAGAACTATAGAGCAGAAAGTTGAAGCATCAATAATAGTGGGACATGAGGCAAGACCACTTGCGCTTTCCATAGAACCAACCAACACAACCTTTGTTTTTTTCACCACCATCAGGAGACCCTGACTTTGTAGACATCATTGACTCTGAACAAGTGAATACTCTATTTTGTAGTTCAGCCAATATAATTGTTTCCCAAGTTGAAACAAAAACTTTGTCACCAATAGTTTCAAATGGATCGAGTAAATCCCCAGACATCCAAGCAGTAGGAAGACCCTCCCATCAAAGGGATACCTCTCCTAGAAAAGAACCTTGGGATACCTTGTTATCTTCAAGGATAAAACCATTTAGGTACTCTCCTTTTGGAAACCAAACTAGTATGGATGATCAGGAGGATCACAACCATGTAAGACACAAGGAGGGAGAAGAAGTTGGAAACCAAAATGAAGCCACCTTTGGGTTTCCAATTTTGGATACCACACAGAATGTCAATATGAATAACTTTCCACTCTCGAAACTGCCCACATTTTACGGTAAAAACAATGAAGACCTAGATACCTTCTTATTTGATCAGAATCTGGACTAGGGGTCAAATTTTAGCCCAAAAATAAACGTTCTCGGAATTGCCTCAAAACGAACAAGAGCGTATCCCTCATCATCATGAACCCAACGCAACTCGTTTCGTCTCAAACGGACATCGGGAACGAGAGATATCACGATCTATTCGAATCGCCAAACAAGAAAAAAAAAATTGGGATGCTGACTGGGCAGTCCGTACAATCCATACGGACGTTGACGTGGCATGATGGTACGATGACATGGTAGATCTGACTTGGCACCTGCTGACATGGTGGTTTTTGATTAGCTGGCAGTTGATCGAATGTTGTTTCGACACGTGGCATTTATTGGGCAATGGTATGGTGCCACGTGGCCCAGTCATGGGCTGCCACGTGGCACCCGTTTATTGGCTAATGGTCAATTGATTGGTTTATTAAAATTTTATGGGTTCGTGGGGGTCGAACCCCGGACCTTTCCACCGTGCAATGACTTAACATAATCTGCCCGACCACTATACCACGCGTTGGTTCTTATATGGCATATGGAAAAATATATATTTGAATTCAATTATGGTTGTAAATGGCGGGGGATCAGGTAGGGGCTAGCCCCGACCCACGGTTCTATGTTGTCATATATGACCATTATCTCCGTCAAATGGCACTCGCGGATTTTAAATGTATAGCCATGGTTCTATTATGGTTCCCCATATGACTATTCACATGCGGGAGTTGCATTTCAATTGTTGATCCGCGGTTCAATGCTTTAACACATGTGACCATTGCATATGTTGGTTGGGCACGGTTCAAACCTTAAGCATAAGCCCCGATCACATGGTTTCATTTATATGAACATCCCTTTGCTATAGGGCGTGCGTGGGGGTTTTAAAATTTTAGCCCGCGGTTTTATATGTTTAACCATATGACCATCGTATTTACATTCGCGCGCGCATTTGGTTTAACAACGGAGTTAGCCCTTGGTTATGCGCATACACATGCGACCACTCACGGATTTTTGGCGCGGGGTTTGTTATTTTTTAAAATGAATATCCCATGGTTTTATGAATTAGCGCATATGACCTGTCGCTTTGCGCGCGGAAGTTTGGTTGGGTTGTTTACCACACGGTTTTGTGGTTCCACATATGACCACCATTGTATATGGCACACATTTTGGATTTTCAAACGGTTAACACATATGTGCCGCCACATGTCAAAACTTGATTTAACCTTGCAACGGGTAGCCCTTTTTATGCGCGGGACGTGGCCATATGGTCCCCATGCGCCCAACACCTCCGACTTTGGGGGCAATATTTCCATTAACTGTTCGACAATTTGGCACGTTTTGTGGAGATGTGCGTGGGTGCTGGGTTTAGGCACAGAAAACGCCCAGAATCCAGGTTACTCACACCCAGGTGCAAAATGGCGAACGAGAGACAACAAGCTTGAAGGAGAAAAATGGCAGGAGGCCTAACTTCTTCATCTTTTGGCCAAATGAGGTGCCGAAAAAGCCCAGCTAGGGGTTTTTGGACGTTCTGAGTCAATTGGCACTGTTTTCATAGGCATTTGAAGACTTCTTTTGCAGGTTTTTCACCATTGAAGTTTGAGGAAGCTCCAGGGAGCTTGAAGCCCTCATTGTTTGAGGCCTTGCTCAGATGAGCACATGTCTATTTTCTATGACTGAATAGACATTTTTGACTAATTATTATGCTCTGAACACATTGGGATAGGTTTCAGACCCATTGGAGGACTTTTATAGGTGTTTTTGCCACAGAGAATCTCAAGGAAGCTTAAAGGCCACCTGTAGAATAGGTCATGACTGGATGAGACAAGATCCATTTTCAGAGTTCTAATAGTCATTTTTGGGGTTTTTATGTATTATGAACCCAATTACAGTCTGTAAATCCATTGGAGTTGAGAAGCAGCTTGTAAAAGAACATTTGACAAACTAATCCCAAAGAGCCTAGTCCATTGAAGGAGGCTCAAGGAGATGTAGCCTAGAGAGGGGTGAACTCCTTTATCATCTTGGTATTGTTGTGAGTTTGATGTGTTATTTGCTGAAATTTATGTTGTTGTGTAATTGTTTTTAGCACATATTTAACCTTTTAAAAGAACATTTCCTCACACATGAACATTGAAAAGAAGAAGCATGAACTTAACACATAAACCATCTTGCATATTTTAACACATGAAGCAAGGTCCTATAAGGTTTATTTTATTGAAGTAGGGGGTGCTTTCATAGCATAAAAATTCAGCCTTCTATTTTCAGATCACTATTTGAGTTTGACATCTTGTGTAGGAGCTACAATTACTTACAATATGCCTAGAAACTAAAAAAAATTCCTTCCACCCTCAAGGATTCTGCACTAAGATGGTTCATGGGGTTGGGAAAGTCCAGTATTAGGTATTGGGAAGGCATGAAAGATAAAATTATTATGAAATACCAAGACTACTGCAAGTCCAAGGATTCTCGTAATGATATTTTCAAAATCCAATAGTTAGAGGATGATAATCTTGACGATTATATGTAATAGTTTTCTTATATCTCATAGAAATCGAAGTACCATGACCTTCGAGATGATGTAGTCAGGGCTCTTTTCCTTAAAGAAAATTTGGAAGAATACTTAGAGATAGTTAACCTTATGGCATCAGGTGACATCTCCCATAAACCATTTACCGAAATCTGTGAAATGTGTAGGAATTACTCGAGGAGTAGAGCTAAAACAGGGAAGAGTGTTCGAGATCCTTATAGTAGAAACCTAAAAGTAGTTAGTTCAGGTGGTATCACAAGGGTAGAGATGGGGAAACTTTTAGAGAACTTCAAAATGGATATCCTAAGTACAATAGGTTCCCAGTTGGACACCCTAAAGATTAAAAAGAAACTAGAGGAGGAAAATTCAGCAATGATCATATTTGGCCCAAGATACAGGAGGAAGCATTCCTCAAGGGAATGTCCATTAGATAATATTTTAGTTTATGGCTTCTAAATTGAATACCACTCAACTAAAAAGTTCCCATCATTTCCTAGTTTGTTATCCATCTATAGAAGTGAGGATCTTGGGGATTCCTCTTATGTACCTAGGAGGCCATGCCATCCTAGGAGTCAACCTACATACACAGATCTCGAACCTCAAGTTCCACCTTATTATGAACAACCACAACAGTGGAAATATTCGAGTTGGAAAATTTGGTCTACACAGTATCACCATCCTTGGCTTCAAGGATGGAGAGGAGGGCATAACCAAGGAAGCCCTCAAGCTCCACATGTCCCTATGCCCACTATTCCTTACCCTGAGTTTCCACCAAACATCCTGCATCTTTTTCCAAGTTTTGTTTCGCCACCTTTACCTCCTATTCCACAACAACTGCAACAATACCAAAATGAAATCTCCCCAAGACCGAGATTATTACCATCACAACTACTGCCCAACCCCAATAACAAACCCACTCAACCTCTTCACAATGTTGAGATGCAAGCCTTTCCGACATATGTTATTTCTATGCTTCCATTGTAGGAGATTCAAATCAGCTCGCGAAAAGTTCTGGATAGGCAGAGGCCTTCAGTAGTCATCTAATAAGAAGAAGAAGAAGAAACCGCCAAACAACCCATGGATGACAGTAAGTGGGAGGATGTTCTCATTCCTAAATACCAAGAACCGAAGCTTCCAAAAAATGAACCTTCACAAATTATGAAGGCCCCTCCTTATCTAGAAAGATTAGTGATTGAGAAACCTACCACTCGACTGAAATTTGACATATTGAATGAATTGAATAATATCTGTGTCAAAATTCCCTTGCTACAATCCATAAAGGACATTCCAATTTACAGTAAGGTGAACAAAGAACTGTGTATTAAGAAGCCAGGAAGGAAGCAGAAGGATTCTCCAATAATACATTTGATAGGAGAACTCTCTGAATACATATCAGAGTAGTGTAGGGTTGCAAAATATGGTAACCAAGGGAACCCCATAGTGACCATAACCATTAATGAGGTTCCCATCATAAACACTCTCATAGACCTAGGGGAAACCATCATTTCTATGACTATTACTACCTTGGAGGAATTACACTTAAAACCTCTTCTTAGACATACCCCAACTATTTTGGAATTAGAAGATAAGACAAAGGTTATACCTGAAGGAATCTTTGATGATATCATAATTACATTAGCCTCATGGGACTACCCATTAGACTTTCTTGTCATTCATTCAAAGGATTGTTAAGAACCAAATATCAATATAGCATAGAAAATCCTAAAAAAAAGTACTCAACGCCTTGAAAAAGAGATAATTTCAAATAATAAGCCTCTTCGAGGGGGAAACCTCCTTTTACCCCACTTAAATGTTCAAGTACAAGATG
>ML784429.1:125634-169279 GCA_009831015.1 Picea engelmannii
AAAATCTTTAACTTTTTCTTTTGCATTCATTTTTAAGTTTGAAAGATCCATGACTAAGACTTCAGGAGGTTTGCCATCTCCGAATTTTTCCAAAAAACATGACTCAAACTTTTCCCAAGACACTATGGTGTGAGGCTGTTGGGCGAAGTACCAAGTGGATGCATTACCCTCAAAGGTGTAAGGGAAAAACCTACAGACAACATCTTCATTTTCAACATTACGAAGTCTGATGGATAACATAAATTTTTTGATATGATCTTCAGCTATTTGTTTTGAATCGGGATCAAACTTAGGAAGCCATTTCTTCGGGTGCTTAGGTAAAGGGTGCTGGTCTCTAGGTACAACTACAACATCCTGGTCCAACCAAGGTCTAGCAAGGTTGTTCTGATTAGCCATTGGGGTAGTGGGTGTAGAAGGATGAGAAGGTGGTTTGCCTTCATCAGAAGAGGAATCTCCTCCAGAAGAAGAAGGATATGAGGGAGGTGGTGAAGGAGGTATCCCAGATCCTCGTGCAGCAGGATTTGTGTTTGGACCTGTAGGATTCACAGTGAGGTCTATGTCGCCTAACTGTTCTATGATGTCAGAGAAGTCTAAAGGTTGTCCCCACGGGCGGTTAGGTTGCCTAAGAATTTCTAAGGAACTATGTGTTCTGATAAGAGATTGACGAACGATCTCTTGAAAATCACCACCTGTAGGATTAGGGGTTGCTGGCTCAACTGTGATTTGTGGATCTTCGATTGAAGTAGTTGTTGTTTGAGGGGGGATATTATCTTGTGAACGAAATCTAGTCACTATAGGTGTGCGATTGGGTGTGGGAGGAGTCTTGCGACCACCTATTTCCATTAATTAAGCTCTAGCCCTCCTTCTAGCGCCATTTGTTGACGGGTGAAATTGACCGTCTGTCAACTGGGAGAGTGGAACTGGTCCGGGGTTGTCTAAATAACCCAAGCCGTTTGGAATGGACCACCCTGACGAGTTTAACGGCTCCGTTGGCCGCTCTAAGGTCTTCTTGAAAACCAAAGAGAGAATTGATCTGAGCTAAGTAATCTAACTAAAGTAAATCAAACTAACTAAACTATAACTAAATACAAGAAACTAACTAAAATAAAGGAAACTAGAAACTAATAAAACAAAGAAAAGGAACTAATATACTAAATGCTAACTATTCTAAATATTCTATATACAAACTACTAATTACTCTTATAATAACTCAAATCAACTATCTAATTATCAGCTACAATATTTCTTATTCACAAATGTACACTATAAACAACCTACAGATTTAATAAAAACCTGCAAAACTCATGTGTTCTCTGCCCTAATACAGCCAAGAATCTCTTTTTGATTTTTTATATTTTATGAAAAAGAAATAAAAACTACTGAAATTAAACAATCTAATATATTTACTGAAATTAAACAATCTAATATAAACCTAATTAAACTTATACTACTTAATGAAACAGTAAACAATGTACTAATTGACCTAGAAACGCTCCAAGTCTTCCCTGTGTAAGATCACTTCTTAAGCTGGTTGGAGGAAGAAATTTGGACCGGTTAGTCCATAAGATTCTCGAAAACGATAGGTTGTGCTACTTCTTGAAGTGTTTTATAGGACAAACAAGACATAAAAGAAAATCATAACAATCTTATGATTATAAAGCTCTGCAATAAGGGAAACTTGTTATGCAAAGAATCATATATAACAATTCAATTCATGAAGAAGACAAAGCTATCATTCACAAACTAAATTAACAATCGTTATGTATTTTATCTATTTGGAAGAGACAAGATATGGATAACAGTAATAAAATTATATCATTTGAATTTCATTTAGATAGCTAAAGTAATCATAAACCATAAACAAAGTGATATACAAAACATGAAACAAAATGTTGATATATTGAGAAGCTAAAGCTATGACAAAACATCAATTCATCTCCAGTCTGTATCAGAACTCCATATCCTTGTTCTCCCACAACTGAGGATGATGATTATTACAAAAATCATAAGTATATATAGGTCTCTTCACAAGGTAAAACTTCCTTGTGGATAATACCAAATTGTTTTCCATAATCTGGAAAAGATCCCAAAATCTCCTAAACTAAGTAACTAGAATGCAAGTGAAATCCTTGAGATATCCTCCAACTTCTCATAAACTCAATTGCAATTCGAATTTACCTACAATAGAACACAAAGATCAAATTAGAAAGATATTTGAGTGACAAAATACAAAAAAAATGATCCTACAAACTTAGCTACAGAATCATCTGATTCTGTAGCTAGTCAAAAATAACATACAGGATCAAATAACAATCAAATCAAATCAAATATAATCATCTTTTAATAATCCTCAAAAATGAATTACTAATAATTCAAGTGAAATTATCATTTAGATTAAACCATATCAAAATAAATGCAATCGAAACAGAGTAAGGAATGCTTTGTTTTTAGTCACCATAAAACATGGTCAAACTTTGACAAGCCTGTTTCGAATTAGACGAAATTAAGCAGTGAATCAAACCATATGAGATACGATATAATCGTAATCAACACAACCATAATCGAACAGAATCGTATACAATATATGATATGCCATAACATAACTGTAATCGATATCATTGAACACAACATATATGTTACAGCTATAGCAAATTACATAGATTTCATGTCGTTTCAATCAATAGTAAAGATAGGCAGGCTGTATAGATTATGCATAAGATTCATTCTGTTGTAATCAAATATGGAAAGGCTGTTACGATATAATCAAAATGAAACATGCGTAACAGTATTGACCAAAAATCACCATCGATTCCAATTGCTGGGTGTAACACAGTCAAAATCGAACAGCATTGATAACCATAACCTGGGCAGCAATCAAATAAAATCGGGTCTGGGCCAATTATAGAACAATTCATCATCCTGGGCATGATCATTTTGTTTTACAAATCCATTCGTAACCGAATATCCATTGTTATTCCAGTTCAAAAGATAACAGGGTCGATTTAATCAACGGGCCACAGCGAATTGACTGGCTGGGCTTCACATGACTGTTATGATTCATATCAATTCACGATTTGGCAAATATAAAACAAAACCCTTTTTTAAGAATGATCCAAATCGTATCCGGGTTGGTCAAATTCATATGTAAATAAAATTGTAACAGACAACCATCGTTTATGTGCATCATAACCAATTCGAATTAAAACATAGATCGTGTTTCAAAATTTGGAATGCAAAACAGCTTGCCTATAATAGATGCAATAGAGCATTCAATCGCAACTGATTTAAAACAATCAAATCCAGAATATGATTACTAGAATCAAAACCAAATCCAACTAAAGCTTAAACGATAACAAAATTCGATTTACCAAAACAAATCATATACATCAGTGCATGTTTATGTGACAGAGCAGGTCAATGATGTACACAGAGTTTATGAATGTGCCATATAAATGGGTGAAAGTTATACCAGCGTGGTTGCTGAGGCTATGTCAATTTCGAATTGAAAATTGTTGTAGCCGAATCGACATTCTTGAACAGAATTCAACCAGTAGTTCACTGCTTCTTGTCAGTGGGTTTCCCTTTGACATTCTGACCGGTGAGTTTTGCCACTTGGTCTTCCAAAGCATGGATTCAGGATTGCAACATCGGCACGTCTAGGTAGTACCTCTCCAACCATAAACCACACTGATCGCATGGTGGAACAGCTGGTTGAGTAGAAGAGGGTTTCGATGAGTCACCGAGGGTTCCACAAAGTAGTTCAATGCCAGGAAAATTAGGATCATCCCGTAAACAAGGTTGTAAATTCTTGACAAAGTCATATGTAGGTTTGTCACACAGCCCTTCTGAGTAGGGATACTCATTGGCGAGAAAACGTTCAATCTCCGAATGAGAATCTTCACTGACCACGATAGGCTCAGAGTTGATAGGGGTTCGGGGTTTATTTCTCGCCATGCGAGAGATTAACCGAGCGTTTTTCTTGCCTTTAGAATTAGGACCAGTTTTATGTTTAGGCTTTTTGGCTACGGGTTTAGCAATTTTGACCTGTTTGGTCACAGACATGGTCAAGTTTGTAGGAGAGTCGGGCAAAGGTTTGGGTAGCAAAACGTTGTAAGGCACAGGGGGGATAGGTTTGCTTTCGCTCACCACAGGTTTATCAACCTGTGGTGGGTTTGAGTCTTCAAAGCCATTACGACTGAGAAAATCACCCCAACAGTCATGACGTAACCCCAACTCATAAACTATAATCATTTTAATCAACCCCAAATGGAAGAGGCTGGTATCGGCCTGGCTGCGTTTGTACTTTTTAGCCATCTTAAAAAGACTTCTATGTATATAGTGTGGCATATTGAGGTCGTAGCCTATAAAAACCATCAATAGACGAAGGTGAAACAAGAAAACGAACCCGTACCTACCCTCGCAAGTAATGAATTGCTTGATTATCATTAGCAGGTCATGCCAGCGCTGTTTTAACATTTTTGCAGGAAAACCTTTGTCGCAGGAGTTCACCATTCAGGATTGGAAGAGAAATGTCCACGAGACATCTTCCACCTTCCAACTCTTCGACCACTTCTGTCCTGTAGCAGGAAGACTGGTAGCTGAGCTAAGAAATTGCTCATTAATTTCAAGTTGCACATCCCCAATTTTGGCTTGGCAGCCATCGAATGATAACGCAAATTGTCGAGCCACGATAGGGTTATAACCATCGAATTTTCTTATAAACGGGTGCCATCCAAATTTCACCAGGTCACTATGAGAACCATCAAACATGAGCAGTGCTTGGCAACCATTGGGCTCATCTCTTACGACAGGAGCTATGGCTTCTGTGCATAGTAGGGTTTGAATCAAACAAAACAATACACAGAGTCGAAAATGGTTACGGCTAACAGCTACAGCGCCCAAAGGGGAAAGGATTAATGGTATGCGTGCGAAGGTGGTGGGATTACCACTGCCATGCAAAGCATTAATGGCACAGTACCATCCCTGTTCAATCAATCATAACCAATATTAACATTATTCGGCCAACCCAAAGTTTAAACGGTGGACAATTATATCAACGTGCCAATGTATAGTTTGAAACCACGATCATTCAATGTAAAATAAAACCCACAAATCAATGCGCCAAGTAATGATTCAAACCATAAAATCGAAATCCAAAAGTTTAATCAATGCGCCTTTGTAAAACCTTAAACCATTTCCATTCCATATAAAATCAAACTTATAATATTACCAATGTGCTTGTTGCATAGTCAAATGTTTAGATTCAAAGTTTTTAAAACATTGCAACAAAAGATCTCATAAAATCGATAGGTCAAGAGCTCATAACAATAAGGATTATATCATATAAAACAAAAATTGATCATGACCCTTACAGAATCAAATGTAACCAGTAGATTTTCATGCTCAATGGCTTATTAATCGAATTGCACAATCAATGTAAAATGGACATAGTTTGAAAAGATCACTCCAGCCACTTAATAACAAACCAAGGGTAAGTGCCTTTCAGAAAATGATAACAATCCAAATAAGGATGGAGGGGTTTTCACACTTTCAGTTGTGAAAACTAAATCGAAATCAAATTGCAATTGTCGCAATAAATAAAATGTCTAGTTGCAAAATGTGACGATGACTTGTCGTTTAGGAGACAATAGGTGTAGGCATCTTATAGGGCAATTGAAAAAAATGAATTGGCTGCCAATAGGAAGTAAGTCAAGAGGGGAATAATTACTACAATTTCATGTTGTTCATAAATCCTTTGTATAGATTACACAACTTATAACATAAATAAATATATTTTAAAATGTGTGGTACCAATTGATAATATAGTAGCATATCCATAAATCCTCGAACGTTAGACAACAGATAAAAAATGTTACTCATTAATTCCATCAACATTAGCATAATTACTTACAATAAATCGATTAGTAATTTACAATATGGGAATTCTATCAGAACAATTTTCAATAAAATAATTCATACTGTAACCGGAGAAGTCTAAAATTCAGTGCAGAACTTGAATCTAGAAATTAATCCTTTCTTTTTCTTGCTAATCCAAGAACTTCACCGGTACCTTGCAACCAACACTAGGGGTACTCTTCTTACCCCTTAGCCCCCCGAGCCGCAAAGGAGCCATACAAAAAAATAGAGATCAATAGCACAAAACTTTCCCATGAAAGGAAGAGCCTCCACTCTGTACACAAGTTTGCAATTTCAACTCTCACAAATAAAACTTAGTCAAGAAAATTTTGGTAGCATAACAATACTTTCCCAAAAGTTCCTCCCTCTCCATTTCTTTTATAGAAAAATTTTGAATGACACATGTCCTCTCATGCACAATAAACCAATTTTAAATATTTTAATAAATGATTATTCACCCACACCACTTGTCATACTCTCCCAAAGTTTCACAAGTAAAATGTATTTTATTTTGATTAATTAGGCATTTTCCTTCACATTCCCCAATTTGTTCCTATGTTTTCTCTTATTTGTCCCTTAGTTCTTCAATCTTTCATTTATTTTGTGTCCTGATGCATCCCCCCTCCCCTAAGGGGGTTCTGTGACCTCCCAATCTCTCGATCGTTCCTATTCTCAAGACATTTTGGCTCTTCGATTCCCTACTGGAACCTTGAATCAAATCCATAGGTCCTTCTAATGAACTCAACCCGCACGAACAACACTAGGCATGAGATCCCTCCACGTGACCACAAGACTTATCAAAAGGTGATTCATGCTTCGGGACTTCAAGTGTTTTGCATGCGAGCCACCTCTAACTTCTATTTTCAGAATCCTCGATTGACGAGCTCTCTCTGGGACTAGATCTAACAGTCCTGTGCTCTCCTCGTTTGATGGTTGAGATCATATCGCGATTTCACAATTTTGGGACTTTCGATGCAATGCTTTCCAACTCCTCCAATCCCCAAAATTTGAAATAAGAGCCTAGCACTTGCTATATCCTACCTTATCCTATGCCCATATGACCCCCCCTTTGACCTGGGGCCACACCTCAAAGCATTTCGAGACTTCACAACTCGCGAATTCGAAATACTTCTCACCTCAAATCTTTCGATCTCTGAAACCCAAAAATCTGCTCTGCGGCAGATCGACGGTCCTCGTTATCCCTTGATCAATGGTCCACATTCCTCCTTCACGAAGTCAGAACTTTGTGGCTTCTGGATTTTGGGATGGTTCTCTCCTTCGAACCCTTGGTGCCCAAAATGTCGAAATTTCGATGCTTCGGATCGACGATCCATAGTCTGACTTGATCCAATGGCTCAGAATCTTTTCACAATTTCTCATTTCATGAGTTTCACAAACTCCACCCTTTGACTTCCTTCTATAGTGAGTCATCGATATGTTGATCGACTGCCACACGTCCCCTCCGATGGACGGTCCTGATGATTTCACGAACTTCCCTTTCATGAATTTGATCCTCTGTTACCTTTTGATCTCCTGATGTCTGATTTCATGAAAATCTGCATCTATTGCCACCTATCTCTGATTATGGATGGCTTTGATGCTTTTGGGACTTCACGTTTCGAAACTTTTGGAAATAGCTTCCTTTGTTTCTCCCGATTCCTGATTCTCCAACATGTGTGGATCTTCGCCACCTGTCCTTCCAGATCCAATGGTATAGGATGATTTTGTGACTTTGTCCTTCAAGAATTTACTCCTCTGCTCCTTGTAAATTTTCTAGTGTCTGGTTCCACGAACACCCAGATCTGTTACCACTTGTCACCTTTGACGATGGACGGTTCCAATCGTTTCATAACTTCTCTCGTGCACCTTCCTCTGGATACAATGACTGTTGGTCCACGTGCTTAGATCCAATGGTCCAGATGCCTGTTTAGACTCTGATCAGATGGTCCAGATCCTCCCATAATATACGGTTGCGATCGAATCGTGATTTCACATGTCGCAAATTTGGAAATCTAAGGACTTCTATCCTCCCAACTCCCGATATATGATCCTATGAAATGAACCAACGTTTTATATCTCTCCTAGATTGATGGGTCCTATTCCTCCTAAGATGTTGAACTTGGAACAAGTTCTCTCCCCGCGTTCTCATTGCGCTTGGCTGGCCTTCAGATGGTTGTCTCTTCAACACTTCATTTGAATGTTGGCCTGATGCACTCCTTGCACAGGTCTTTCACGAGAGTGTTCAGTAACTCTATGTATTTCTCTCATTGAATGGATATAATTTTCCTCATGGTGACTTATGCTCAAGCACTCTTTGTTGAGCCTACAGAGTATTCAGTAACTCTGTGAGTGTCTTCCCTTGGACACTTCTCTTGTCCCTGAACTCAAAATGGAGTTCCTCTTGTGCACTTATTGCACATGATCGATGCACTCCTGGAAGAGCTCTACAGAACCTTCAGTAGTTCTTCCTTCTCTTTGAACTCGATAAAGATTTCTTCCCATGCACACTTGCACCAGCTCAATGCCCACCTGACAGAGCTCTACAAATTTCTCAGTAACTCTTGTTCTTCCTTTGATCTCAACAAAGAGTTATTCTCATGCAATCCTTGCACAGATTCCTCCTCCAAGGTATTCAGTAACCTTGAGGTTCCTCTTGAGCTTGTGATCACTATGGTGTGCCCTCCTAGCACATTATTTTCTGACTCCGCAGAGGTTAGATGCACACTCCTTGCGCTAGCTATAGAACCTTCGATGTTTTGTTGTGCACTCCTTGCATAGCCTAAAGTATCCAGAATGATATTACACAACTCAATGAAGATAAAATAAATCTATTTTCTTACTGTAAATGAAACTTATCACACATCTACAACATTCATTCATGAAACATTCACAAACACATAAACACACGATATGTAGAAAAAACTGCTTTTCTATTATCTTTGTGTGTCTATACAAGTGTTTATAAAACTGGACTATAACAAAGTCTTAGTTCTCTCAAGCTCTCTCTCAAAACTTCTAATACCTCCTAAGGCCTCTCTACCTTAGATCTCTCTCTCTCTCGCGAGTCTCCTTAATTACAAAAAAGGGATCTACAAGCTTATCCTCTCCTCAGCGTCTTAGTGCTATCACTATCTCAGATACGACACCATACTTCTATGACTCATTACATAAATTTTCATCCAAACCTGACTACGATCTGGACCTGCTACAGTCAACCATTTAAGTTAACCCCAACCACTACCTATACAAAGGTATGGTCTGGCATTAAAATCCTTACAACGCAGATCCTCACGGGATCTGATTTCAAATTTAAAAATGGGAGGTTTAATGCCTCTCCCTTTCTCCATTATGTGTTTGTGTGCTGGCATGATGGCACATTTGCTAAGGTGGAGTGATGATCCTACATCATACTCCCCTGCTAGGAAAAACATGAGCTCCTGCTCATGAGCTCCCCTTCTCCAATGTTGAAATCCTCATGGATCCCAAATTATTTTATGGAGTTGTCCTCTTTCTCCTCTCCAGCTATGCTGCTGCTTCTACTTCTGCTTCCTTTTCTTCTTCTTCCCTGCTACTATGGAAGGCTCTCCTCTGTTCAAATCCCCTTTGTTGTCTACTTCTGTTGACCTCAACATCAACTTCCTAATTCCTCTATCGCATTGTCTAGCTTCTCCAGTCGCTGGCCCTCTTTATGCAGTCTTCTCAATTGCACTTCTTCCGTGCTAGTGGGTAGATATCCTCGGTCCCCCATGATGTATTTACTTCCTCTTGTGGAATTGAGTTTCCACTCTACTGCAGAATTCAATTCGGCAGTCTCATCACCAATTTGTTGCTTATTTTTCTCCTTTGGCAGATTGTCTTCTTCTGTTAGCTCCTCTGCTCGTACATCTCAAGCTTCCACTAATTGCTCCCCTGGCTGGTATGATCCTCAATCTGTCTCCAACTTGACCTATCGGATGTGCCTACCTTTATCTAGGGCTTCTAGTTCCTCATGCAACTCAGCAAATTCTATGTTGTCTGCTTCCTCTTTTGTTGTAGGCTCCAGTGTTGCAGTCATTTCCAATTCAGCTTCTTGGAAGAAAATTTTGAGCATTTTTGTTGAATTCTCTTCTCCTGAAATTTGCATGACTATCATCTAGCAGTTATCTTTTGTTTCTGGATTGTCCAACCAATCCTCCAACATCATCAATTTTATCTCCCATTGAGTGAGAATCTCAAATGTGTGCTCCCCTTGTTCTCCTTGGGTAGCTTTTGATATATGCTCCTTCATCATGACAATCACTGTTGGTTGTCTTTCTCCTACTGTTGCACTTTCATCATGTGCACTGGCCTCTTCCTGGTTGTTTGGTAGGAATACCTTGATCCCTCCAATAACCATAACCCTCTTATGATCCTCCTCCTGGATGGTGAAATTTTTTAACTTGTCATCATCTTCATTCACATGGTCTGCAAGACCACATGAATCTTCTCCTATCAGCACTCCTCGCTGACATGAACTCACTTTTGAGCTCTCAAGACTTTCAGGCAGTCTCATCTCCTTCTCCCTTTCCACCTTTAAATTTTTGAATTTGATGCTGCCCACATGGAATTCTATGAGATCAACCGATCCCATCTCATTACTCACTTGGAAATCTGAACTTTTGACACTGCTCTTCTGGCAGTATTCGAGACCTCCACCTGGCCTCTTTCCATTGCCCACCTGGAAATTTGAAAGTCCACTTCTGCCCACCTGACATTTTATGAGATCTTCATCTGATATCTCTCTCTCCTCCTCATTGTTGAGATTCCTTCTAGTATCTAGTTCACAGATGTGAATCAGTTCCTTGTCTGGTTCACTGAGTTTTTCAGTATGCCTCAGCCACCTCTTCATCATCATTCATTGTTCTCTAGCCAACAATTCCTTTACTGGCCACTTCAACTTCTTCTTCATGGGCCACTCATATACCCAATGCACTCTTACATCCTACTGTGTTTGAAATGCAATCTTCTCCATTTACGCTCTTATCTCCTTGAGCTCCATATTCATATCTGGCTTGCTCTTCTATTGGTGGCCTTCCCTTCGACCACGTCCATGGCCTTCGGTAGCCATTTCCACCTTTTGTCCTGGAAAGTCTATGGATTACTCTGTGTCTATGATCATCTTGATCTCCTCTGACATCTTGTCTAGCTATTTAAAATTTTATTGTTGCGTCCATGCAACAACCTTCTAACAAAGTGTCTGTACTGTGCTTTCTTCACCTATCGCATACAAATCAACCCATGTTTTTGATACCACTTGATGTTACCATAATTTATCCTTCAATCTTCTTCGCCTGAAATATACAGATGAAAAATCATCTATGATACCACCTGATGGTGTGTATTAGAGTATTCTCCTTTGTCTATTGTCTGTAAGCAAGGCTCGGTCTTCTGATTTCCTTCATTTCCTACAGAAATCAATTTTGAGCTCTGATACTAATTGATGGTATCAGACTATATCTTTCTCTTCTCTGTTATAGAATTATAAAAATCCCACTCTCATACCAATTGATGCAGCCCTCCTCCCATAACGGGGTTCTGTGACCTCCCAGTCTATGGATCTTTCCTATTCTCGAGCCATTTTGGCTCTTCAATTCCCTGCTGGAACCTTGAATAAAATCTGTTGGTCCTTCTATTGAACTCATCCCGCGCGAACAACACCAAGCGTGAGCTCCCTCGATGTGACCACAACCCTATGACCATAGGCCTTATCAAAAGGCACTTCATGCTTCAATACTTCGGGTGTTTTTCATGTGAGCCACCCCTGACTTCTATTTTCCAAATCTCCAATTGACGACCTCTATTCGGGACCAGATCTAGTGGTCCTGTGCTCTCCTCATTCAACGGTTGCGATCGTATCGCGATTTCGAGACTTTCAATGCAATGTTGTCCAACTCCTCCAATCCTTGAAATACAAAATAAGAGCTTGCTATATCCTACCTTATCATATTCCCATATGACCCCCCTCTATGACCTGGGACCACACCTCAAAGTGTTTCGGGACTTTGTGACTCACGAAGTTGAAAGACTTCTCACCTCAGATATTTCAATCTCCGAAACCCCGAAATATTCTTTGTAGGAGATCAATGGTCCTCGCTATCCCTTGATCAACATTCCACGTTCCTCTTTCGTGAATTCAGAACTTTGCAGGTTCAAGATTTTGGGATGGTTCTCTCCTTTGAACCCCCAATGCCCAAAATGATGAAATGTCAATTCTTAGGATCAACGACTCACAACCCGACTCGATCCAATGGCTCAGAGTCTTTTCATGATTTTGCGTTTATCGAGTTTCACAAACTTCACCCTTTGACTTCCTTCTACAACGAATCAACAAAATGATGATCGGATTCCACGCGTCCCCTCTGATGGATGGTCTTGATGATTTCGTGAACTTCCCTTTCGCGAATTTCATCCTCTGCTACCTTTTTATCTCCCTATGTTTGATTTCACGAACATCTGGATTTTCTACCACCTTTCTCCAATGATGGATGGCTTCGATGCTTTCGGGACTTCACATTTCAGGACTTTTGGAAATAGCTTCCTCTATTTCTCCTGATTTTGAATTCTCCGACGTGTGTGGATCTTCTCCACCTGTCCTTCTGAATCCAATGGTCCAAGATGATTTCACGACTTCACCCTTCATGAATTTACTCCTCTGCTCCTTGTAAATCTTCTGGTTTTTGGTTCCACAAACACCTGGATCTATTGCCACCTGTCACCTCTGACGATGGATGGTTCTGATCATTTCAGAACTTCTCTCGTGCACCTTCCTTCGGATCCAACAACTGTTGGTCCACGTGCTCAGATATAATGGTCTATATTTTATATCCTCCTGTGCATGTTCTCTCCTATATGGACTCTGATCAGATGGTCCAGATCCTCCCACAATCTATGGTTGTGATCGTATAATGATTTCGCATGTTGCGACTTTGGAAATATAAGGACTTTTGTCCTCCAAACTCCTGATATCTGATCCCACAAAATGAACCAGCGGTTCAGATCTCTCCTAGATTGATGGGTCCTATTCCTCTTCATCTTTTGAACTTGGAAAAAGTTCTCTCCCCGTGTTCTCCTTGCACTTGACTGGCCTTCAGATGGCTATCTCTTCAACACTTCATTTGAATGTTGGCCTGGTGCACTCCTTGCACAGGTCTTCCTTCAAAGTGTTCAGTAACTTTGTCCCTTTCTCTCCTTGAATGGATATAAATTCCCTCCTGGCGACTTATTCTCAAGCACTCTTTGTTGATCCTACAGAGTGTTTAGTAACTCTATGAGTGTCTTCCCCTGGACACTTCTCTTTTCTCTGAAATCGAAATGGAGTTCCTCCTTTGCAATTCTTTCACATGCTCAATGCCTTCCTGGAAGAGCTCTATGGAACCTTCAATAGTTCTTCCTTCTCTCTAAACTTTATAAACATTTCTTCCCATGCACATTTGCACCGGCTCAATGCCCACCTGGAAGAGCTCTACAGATTTCTCAGTAACTCTGGTTCTTCCTTTGAAATCGACAAAGAGTTCTTCTCGTGCACTCCTTGCACAAATTCCTCCTCCAAGGAATTCAATAACCTTGAGGTTCCTCTTGAGCTTGTGATTGCTATGGTGTGCCCTCTTGGCACATTCTTTTCTGACTCCATAGAGGTCAGATGCGCACTCCTTTCACTGGCTACAAAACCTCCAATGTTCTGTTGTGCACGCCTATTGTGGGTGGGAAAACCCCCTACAGACTAGTACTAAGGTTTCTATAATGCATGTAGAAATAACCATCTAAAGTCTCCTACTTTTTACTATTATCCTGACATAGACCCCACATTCATGCATGAAACGCAAGGATAAAAGGATCTGGTGACTCTACCTTAAAATCTGTGTTTGGTGTCGATCCTTTTGCGTTCGGTTTCTCCTCAACTGCAAGTCTCCTCCCAAAGACAACCTGCATTCACAAACAGAAAAACAAAGAACTACAGACATGCATCTTATATATAAAATTAGTGGGTTAGATGTTCTAATAAAATATCAATCAAAAATGAATATTGACACCTCATATGGCGGGACAGGAAAAGTAATTTTTTTTATTAACCTCACAAAAGTCACTTACAATGGTGATATCAGCTACTGCTCCTAAAATCTTGTCCTCATCTCCTCTTCAACTGTGCACCAACCACTTCCACATATGCTTCTCTTCTTTAGTTCTCACAAAATGGTTGCAAAAGATTGGGGAAAGGGGAATACAAAAAATGGCAGAGTTTCTTTGCTCTTATTTTTTCTCCCTTCAAATGGGACCCCTACCTCTTATTTTATAGGCTAAAAGAGGGTAGTTATCTGGTTGAGTGACTGTATATGGGTGGTCAAACAATTTGGGCAATTACCCAGAAATCTGTATTGCATTTGCAACTTTTTATTTTTTGTGCTTTTGTCGGTATACGCAGGCTGTAATTGGTCAACTAGTGTATACACACGTGAAGCAGTGGTTCAAGGTGCGTACATATTCAAAAGGTTAGTTTTTAGAATATTCGTTCAATGGTGGCTTGTAAAAAGTGGCAAGTGAGATGGAATGATGCCAAGTATGCATGTCTAGTGCAAATTAGGGTTATAACAAATGCCCCCTAATGTGTGAGGTCAGAAGAGCATCTAATGTTCGAAATACATTACCAATATTCACCAACATACGAAGTGAGCGAGCCCAGGGACCAGAGTTCGGGAGCTGCCATATGGAAAATAGAAATTTTCTCATTGAGGTGGGCATACCCATGCTCGAAATGAAATAAAATCATGGCTTCCAATAAAATACACTGTAGATCCATGTCATAAAACTATATAAAGTGTAGCCGCGAACAATACACAGTGGATCTACATCTCGAAATCAAAAAGATATACATGTATAGTATCCATCTTCAAGAAGCTAATGATGCTTGATGGCTAGAGATGAGGCCTTCAGAGCTCGAGGAACAACTTCAAAATATTCATAAATCGGGTAGAAGTGTTAGTATGAGTGTATGAATTCACTACCCAGAGGTCTTCGACGACTCGTTGGGAATAGACTAGAGGATCTTGATGATCAGGCTAAGGGATTTATTGATTTCAAACAAAGACTTGTTTGGGATTTTCTGGATGGCCAAACGTGAGGTCTAGATACAAACTGCAGAGGGGCCGACTCAATATTTGTAAAAACTTCCCTTGGAAAATAGCATGATAAATGATGAGACTCAGGCAACATGGTATTGACATAAGTTCACGATGCAAGATGAAAGAAAAACTCTCCATATTTTTGAAGAATAACCAAACAGAGGAGGACACATCTCTATGAGAACATATTCCTAAGGTCATATTAAATCCCAGATCTTGACGAAAAAATGGAAGGATGTGCTTTTTCCAAGGGCGACTCATTGTGCTGCCAAAAAAGAAAATACTTTTCCCTTCCTCTTTTTGGGGTATGTTTGATTTTTTTGTCTTTTTCAATAATTTCTGGGAAGCTTGAAAAAGAATAAAAGAATGCTACATTACAAAGAGGGAATGAGTGTCACAAACATACTAGTTCCATGTGCAAGGAACACACTGATTCTCAAAGCAAGGAGACACATGCAGGAAAAGGACGCTCGGGAAAAACCCTCCATGGGTCAAGGTGTCAAGATGCAGAGGAAAAGTGCTACAAGGCTTGTGTATAAGGCATGCTTCAGATGGTTCAGTTGCAGGCAACATGGAGCCGGCATTAGGCCAAATATGCATGAATGCAAATGTGATTAACAAGACACAATGATAACATCCTTCGATGTAATTTTAACAAGCCTAGAGAAGGTAAGATCAACAGTTTTTCATTTTTAGAGTGTCTGAAAAAACGTAAAAGAGACTCCACTGGGGTACCTTTTTCGAAGGTAGTCTAGTCGGTTTGAAAAATGGGTAAACTAGCACCGAAAAGACGTCCATTCAAAACCATTTTAATGAGTGTGATATAGACAAGATCACTCGACAATATTTTCACTTTTAAGGAGTCTGAAAAGAGCTTAACTATGGACTCTGTATGGGATGTTCTTCTGGACCATTTTAACTAGTGTGAAGGAACAAGGTCACTCGACGATCTTTACAATTTTAGGGATTCTGAAAAGAGCTTAACTATGGACTCCGTGGGGGTTCTTTTTTCATAATTTTAGTCCCTCAGGCTCGAAAAAAGCGTTAAAATTATACCTAAGAATACTCCTCTAGAGAACTGAGGTTCCTATAGTATACCTTTCTTAGTATATTTGACCATCCGAATTGAAAAAGGGGTAAACTACCGTTGGATAGACGTGCCTTCAAATTTCATTTTAGCAAGCATGAAGGGAAACAATATCGCTCAACAATATTTTCATGTTTAGAGGGTCTGAAAATGGATTAAAAGAAGACCCGTCACTATTTGGGAGTCCCGAGGGTGAGGTCAATAGTAATGATAAATTATGCAGATGAGGCTCAAACTCGTAATTAGAATAAGACTAACAAGGACTCCTGAGACTATAGTCATTAACGACAACATGGACGCCTAAAATGCAACCATGATCTACCTAGGGAATCCATGAAAGGGGAGGCTCTACCACTAAATTATGACACTTCTAAAGCAAAAATAATGGTTCTGTGTCACAACTCGGTGGGGTCAATCCTATGTAAAGTGATAAAGACAACGAGATACATAAAGTGGAGGTGGAATCCTAACTTAGATGTAATAAGTTGGAAAAATGACTTTTTACCAAAGGACCTTTAAAATGACCCAAATCTCCAAAAATTTTCCCAATACCCAAAGTAACACTTATCGTAACAATCCATGAGAAACTCCTGAACCATACTAAATGATTTTCAAGCTAGAAAAAATGACAAAGGGGTCCAAAAGATGACAAAAAGGGGCCAAAAATTCTATAAATAGGACCTGGCAGCTCATTATCACCATTGGTAATTGTGAAATTGACTAAGAAGCCAAAAATGCCCCTTTGTCAAAAGAGTTGTTTTTGGGAGCTTCAATGGACGAAACAAACTTCTGCTTGGACCAAGTAAGTACATACTAGTCCCTCTTGCATTTCAATTCTTCATTTATGCATTTATTTTTGTTTTTTGGGGGGCCACTGACCTTTAAAAAGGTCGGCCCTACATATACGTGAGTTGTCCTATGACAACCAGTGTATTCTCGCATACAGAGAAAATACCGCATGCGGGCATACACAATTGTGTATATTACAGCCCGCGTATACCCTCTGATATGTGGAAAAAATTAAAATATGCAATTTAATCCCCCGTGAACTTGTCAATTGTAGGATGCATGTTCATTGGAGAGAGAGAGAGCATGAGGACATTGATCTTTTGGTCAAAGAGGACCCTGATGCTACCACCACATTGGATCAATGTGGTTTGCTGAAATTCTTCCAGTGTCCATTCATGCAGGCACAACCCAAGTTGTTGAATGCCTTGGTAGATTATTGGCATCGTGATGCATAGGCATTCATGCTTGAGGGACAGTCATTGACTCCAACGACTCAAGATATCTATTTTCTGAATGGCCTCTCAAGGAGAGGGGAACCAGTCAACTTTTACACTTTTCCCTCTGGGCCTCACAACATAGCAGAGTTGATTGAACTCCATTGCGAGGTCAGCATAGACAAAGTGGGCACTCATGTGCCGATAAAAAAGATTTCAAAATTATCACTGAAAGTGATAGTTTTTCTTATTGGGCGGATCACTGGATCCTCAACTTTAGATCAGGCTTCCCGAGCGTACACAAATTTTGTTGTTTAGTGCTTAAATGCACAATTTTTTTACTGGAGCACCACCTTACTAGATTGCACGAAGAGGCAACTGACAGAGTGTCATATGCGAAGACACAGAAACTTTGGGTTTGAGAATATTCTTTGTTCTTTCTTTTTCGAAAGGGTTCCCAGTCTCAGTCCTAGAAAGACTATATGAGGGCACGAGGCCTCTCTCCTAGTGCTATGTAGGTGGGCGATGTTGTTTCCGCGATAGGGGGGAGGGAGGACCATCGAGGCCTTCGACGACAAGTTTTTTTCCTAGTGGTCACGACAAATTCAGGCCATAGAGGACTACCCCTATGCCAGAATCAACTTTTCTAGAGATCCTGACATGCTTGTACCTCCCGGAGAGGAGAGAGGAGAGATGGGTAAGTTTGTTTTTTTTCAAAGTTATTTAATTTTTATGTTTTTTCATATATAACATTTTTTTTGTATACCATAGTATTTGACACATATGCATCTCTTATGTGCATATGTGGGGCCAGTTTTCCCAGTAGACTTCACGAGGACTAGGCAGCATCCTCGACAAAAGGCGGGACCAACAACAACAGGGGGACCTTCAGACAGAGAGGTTGAGAGAGTTTTGAGGCGGGTGGAGCAGAACCTCATCGCTCTTACTCGTACAGTTCCTATGGCGAATATCTAGAATCTCTCACCATCTATGCAGACTCACGTTGTTGGGGTACCACAGACCTAGGTCCATCTCTTTTGGCCCCACCCTTAGCTAGGCTAGACTTATTACGTGCCGAGGGAACCTTTTGTATATTTTTGAGGGCATAAGCCCCGTGACTCTTTACTGGACACATATTTTTTGAGGCCCTCACACCCACCTATGTACTCTGATACTTTGCGATATATCTATGCGTATTTACATCTTTTTGTGTTTTATGGATTATATTTATTTACAAATGTATTTACATGTGTGTGTGTGTGCTTTTTCTTACATGTGTGCAATATGCCAATCTAATATATGATTAGTTAGAGTATCTGTGATTTGATTCAATCTCCTAGGAACATGGATATACATAATGTAATCAAAGCTTCGTTCTAAGAGACGTACCCTAAGGAATCATTGGTGTAGAGTTGGATCATAAACGTGGTAAACTCCATTTAATTGAGACACAACCAACTAAGCGTCTAAGTAGACTCAGAGGTGAGAGATACCATGCGAAAAAGCGTCATGAAGCAACATTAAGACTGCACTGTATTAAACAACATTGTTTGTGGCATCACCTAAACAGATACCTCCTGAAGATAGAAAGTGGCCCTAAGGTGTGAAAATCACCCAAGCTGTGGAAGCAAGCCTCCGAGTGTGCCATCTAGCATTGTCCGCAAACCCAATGAACACCTCTGATTCACTTGACATCTGCCACAGTGAAAAATATGGCATCAAAAATGACACATCCATAAAACCAAAAAGACAAAAACTAAAAAATCAAATGTATAAGAACTATACATATGTGCAAGAAGTCACCTGAGGCAACCCACCTATGAGTAATACTTCTTGAGGTAGAACCCATTTCTAGGCACCACCAAAGCATTTCACTCAAAGTCCACCAGATGATAAGCACCCTTCTTTAGAACCTATTTCACAACGAAAGGTCTGAACCACATGAGTTTGAACTTGCCTGCTCCCAGGGGGTCCTTATCTTGGTCATAGACTAGGAAACGGTTGCCTTCAGAGAAAATCCTAGGACGAATGAACCGATCATACTGACACTTAAATTTTTGCTTGTGAGCCTTGTTGGCCAAGGCTGCATCATGCCATTTCTCATTGAGTTGCTCGAGGTATAATAAACGCTCTTCAAGCGGTGGAGTGTCTGCCAATAACTATACTATCAAGTTTAGAGATGAGATCTGACACTCTATGGGAAAGACTGATTCCAGCCCGTAAACTAGTTGAAAAGGTGAGAAACCGGTTGTAGTATTAACAGACATTTGGTCGGACCATAATGCTGATTATAACATCAAATTCCAATTTGAATTGGCCGAATTGATCATTTGTTGGATTCACAGCTTCCACCTGACCATTCTCTTGTGGGTAGTAGGGTGATGAATGTTCTTTCCTCAACCCAATATTGGATGTTAAATCAGTCATCATTTTTTTCTGGAAGTGACTGCCATGGTTAGTGAAAATATCTCTCGAGACGTCGAACCTTGCTATTATCTGGTTGAACAAAAAGAGAGTTGCAATCTTGCCATAATCTTTGAACATTGGCATAGCTTCGACTCACTTCATGAAGTAGTCTACTGCTACGATGATATAACGGTGCCCCCTTGCTAAAGGGAGGTTGCATGTAGTGTTGTTGGCCCTTGGTTATGGAATGAAGTGAAGAATAAGGAAGAAAAGGGAAAAATAAAACTTCAAGGAAGACACATTGACTGATACTGGGTTGAAGTGAGAAAAAGATCAGAAAAGATGGAGCGAAGCCCGAGAAAGAAAGTCGTTGGACGAGGAGATCGGGGATGACAGATAAGAAAGGAAGAAGGATCGTGGATGACTCAGAAAGAGGAAAAATCCACCATTAGATTCTTTGGAGCACCGTGCGAGAATGAAGGAAAGACAGGCTAGCGAAGCCCTGAAAACACAGGTCAAGTTGACCTAGGGTTTTAGACACCTAGGGTTTTGGACACTTAGGTTTCGGCCTAAGGATTTCGGTGAGTGATTGTAATGTATAAATAGAGGTCTAAAGATACTAGGTTGGGTTGGTGTTTTGGGTTGGTACTTTTGGGTTGATGTGTTGTTATTATTACTGTTGAGTAGTGTGTGTGAGAGAAGTGATGGGTACAAGAGCCTTCTAGATTGTAAGATCTTCAACTGGGTGTGAAGATCAACCTTGTAGCTGGGTGCGCAGGGAGGGGAGAGAAAGATAGGAGAATAGAAGATCTGCTAGCTCAGAACGTAGACAAGAATTGTATGCTTTACATCAATATAATATAGCACAGTTCTGTGGACGTAGCCCTAGAGAGAGGGTGAACCATGTATATTTTGTGTTGTGTATGATTGGTATTTTGTATTTGTCCTTCATATATTGTTATTACGTTACTAAGGTAGATCTGATAGATGCACAGAGTAGATCAAGATGATAAGTGATATATGAATGATGTGTTGTTCCTATGTTAGATCCACTTGATATTCCCCTTGGTTGTAGACATCTTTGTCCTGCAACCCCCTCATAATTGCTTCAGGTGAGACTGCATCTTCTTCGCAGGTGTTTCCAAAAGGGCCAATAGTTAGGGCTTGTTGGTGCGCTCTTGGATCCGAATGTTGGGTCTTCCCCTGTGCCAACAAATGGTTCTATTATCAAGACACAAATATTTTTAAGGGAATTTCAAGGTGGTTTCCATCAAAGACAAAAACTCAAAAGTGGATAGAAGATCAAGAAAAAACTTTGTTGAATCCAAGAACAATAACTCTAGTATTAGTTCAGATGACTGGTTGGAGAAGTATATTTTTACTGATATACATGATATATTCTTCGGAGGAATCCATCAAGAGCTATACGAGTGGCTAGCTAGATTAGCCAATACCCAGTTTGAGATCCAATATAGACTTCCCGTGGTCTGGACGTCAAAGTTGATCAAGAAGGTCAAGGAAGTTGATAACACCATATCACGAGCAGTAGATCACTGGTTTGATAGTACCATTGGAGGGTACATCACAGAGTTTGTTGTTAATAGGGTAGAGTCATACAACCAAGCTGAGAGATATTTCTTTAAGGGACCCAGAGGAAAATTTTTACAATTTTTGAAGCTGAGAATCAAGATGTTGTTGCATGAGAAGAACATCTTGAAGATACAATAGATTGATTGGATCCGGAAAGGCTAATGTTTAAGAAATTGGACAGCGATAGTGACATAGAAGCTAGACATATGTGCAGTGGGAAAGTGTTCAGAGAATTCCATCTTGTGAACTTGTTTAAGAAGAACTACGGGGAGGAGGGTTTCTACAGTGGAGAAGAAGCAGATATGATGGATGAAGAACATTCAGAACCCATCGGGACAGAGGAAGAACAAGTTGAAGAGCTTCGCCGAGGAGCAACTAAAGGCTCAAAAACCATGTAGACCATTGAATTAAGTACTATTATCCTTCCTATAGATTCAATATTAAGCAACCAGAGTAATCCCAGTCACCAGAGCATGCAGAGAACTATCCATAGTAGTCCACCACATATTCAGTCAGGAACCCTGGTAAGATCTACGGAAAATGAGATGAGGCTTCCTATCTTTAGGGGAGATGGATCTGAAGATCCTGATCAACACTAGTTCCTGTGTGAAGCTGTATGGAACATTAGGAATGTCATAGAAGAAGCTGTCAAAAGAACCTAGTTTAGTACAACTCTCAAAGATCACGCACTGAGATGGTACATGAAGCTTGTCCAAGGACTTACACAACCTAAGCCATTGAATCAGATCAAGAATGCGTTGATTACAGAATTAGAGAAACCTAAATCAGAATCCCAATGTATCACAGAGTTGAAGAAGATCAAGAAGAAAGTGGTTGAACCTGTGTGGGAATTCGATCAGAGATTCAAAACATTGACAGGCTGATTAACTTTCTAGATCCCAGATGAATAAAACAAATAATGGTTCATTGTTTCCCTTCTACCACACATCAGAGTTCTTCTGATGCAACAGAAGATTGCTTCACAGGCTGAGGCATTGGAGATCTCCATGAATCTTGAATCAACCCCTATGGGAGAATCCAACTCAGGTATGAGTCAGATCCTGAGTCAGCTAACTAGTTTGTCTCTGCAGGTCAAAGATATGAAGAAAGACAAGGGAAAAGATAAAAGAGAAGATATTTGGTGTGTTAGATGCATATGAGAAGGTCATGACAAGGAACACTTCCCTTTATTCAATGAATACTTGGCTTATGGAGCTCCAATCCCCTTGAAGCAAGTCACCTTACCCTAGTGCGAGGTATCAAGAAACAAACATCGTACTGGTGAGTGTTATTATATGAAAAAGTATGTTCAAACACCTACGGATTTGTACTGTACATTATGTAAGTCTATAGGGAATGATGATAGGGATTGTAGGGATTATGAACTCATCCACAAAAGGTCAAGAGACATATATAAGATCCAAGGCGAAGTACAACAAGAAGGAAATGTTATGCAATATAACTCTCCTAGGAGAGGAAACTTCAATCCTCATGGTGGATTCAGAGGAAGAGGATGAGGAGGAGGAATGGGTCGAGGTTGAGGATAGATCATCTATTATAACTGCACACAACCAGGACACATTGCAAGGGATTGTCAAAACCTTTGTACCACTTGTAGCTACTACAACTCGTTTGAGCATGTTATAGAAGATTGTCCTGTGCTACTAGCTAAGCTTCAGGAAAGACGAGGAAATTAACAAAACTCGCAAGTGCAACTGATCTATGCTGAACCTCACGGAGGAGACCCTAGATTCGATGTTATAACCAGAGGAGGTGTTGTTACATGAGAAGATAGACTGACCCAAGGGAAGATTACAGGAGATTCATGAATTTGGAAAGATGCAGAGAAGACCCAAGCCTTTGATGCAAAGAAAGAAAGACAAATGTTTGAGGCAAAATGAAAAGAATTTAGAGGAGACCAAGGTTCTTCATCAAAGATAAGACCAGAAGTAAGAGAGTATGGTATGCCTCACACATTTCATCAGTCTACTTCGCCAAGAGAAGGAAAAGAGATAAGAAAGCTCATGGACTTTTTACATACTTGTATTAAGTTGTTTTAGGATGAAGCGTTGTACAAGAGTTACAAAATTTAATCAGACAATATGAGCTAGGAAAGATAGATCCCTTACTGAATAGGGTAGTACACCAAATTGGTAAAAATAGAAGGAAAAATAAGGAATTACATTTGAATGCTCAAATAGGAGAGTATGAGATAGACTATGTGGTACTCGACTTAGGGTCGGAGGTCAATGTCATGACGAAGCAAACTTGGGCACAGATGGGAAAAACAAAGTTGATCTATTCCCCTATCAGGCTTAAGATGGATAACCAGCAAGTTGTCAACCCATTTGGACGATTGGAGCATGTCCTTGTGGACGTCTATGGAATAAGAACATTTATAGATTTTGAGGTAATTGAAATAGTTGATGACAACTACCCTTACCTGGCACTGTTAGGAATTGACTGGGCCTTCAATAACTCTATTGTTGTTGAATTAAAGAAGAGACATATGAATTTTGAATTTGATGGTCTTAGGGTCATTGCACCTTTATATCCTGATGAAGTTCAACGATACACAGAGCCCATCAGAGAAGAAGACTGCACATATGCACTATAAAACATCTACAAGATAACTGCCAGACAACAGGATTACATTAATCCTACACCCGATGGGAAGCTAAGTTGGCGAAGTGAGAGAGAACGTTCATTAGATTCAGAAGAAGCACTCGAGAACTAACATAATAAGATGTACGAAGTATCCAAAAGAATATGTGCTAGATTAACTAGAGAAGTTCGTTGGATTGACACAACAGTAAGTAACTTACCCACCTTTGATGGTTTGAATCCTTTAGAAACATTCTTGTTGGAATTTGAGGAGAATGTACCAATACAAAAAATATTACTATCCATGGATGAGGCCCTGAAATCCACGCCAGCGAGATGGTGGGGGACACATAAAAGAAATATTACAGATTGGATACAGTGTCATACCTTAATGACAGCGAGGTTCTCAGCACAGGTAGAAGGCTACGAAGTTCGCTACACAGGTCGAAGCTGCCCAAAGGACCATGTGAGAAGCTGTGAATAAGCCTGGAGCAATGTCCCTTGAGAAAATTGGGTGCACAAATTCGTTAACACGCTAGACACTACACCTATCAACTGGTACCTTCAAGTGGAGCTGCGCCTCATCACTGTAGACTGGGAAGGTATGATTTAGAATTTTGTAACCACCTTTTTATTTGAAAGTGAATATCCCTCAGTAGACCAAGCATTACAGATTATGAGACAGAAAGTATTTAAAGAGGCATCTAGCCTCCCTTTGGAACAAGAAGAGGATGAATGGACTGCGCCTCTCCAGAAACTGCAAGGCTGTTATAACATTAATGCAGATGAAGATGATGATTCGAGCAAGGTAAACATCGCATAAACAGAAGGCCAGAGAGATGTGGAAGGACCATGAATTGAGTTTCCATTCATTGGATAGCCGATTAATATTAAGAAAGTCAATATTGGAACAGAGGAGACACCGAATCTTGCCAATGTCAAAGATTATTGGGATGTTTCCACCATTGACAAGATTATTGAGTTATTGCATGAGTATCAGGACTTGTTTCCAATGTTCACTGATATGAAGGGAATTAAAGAGCTTATGGGATAGATGATGATTCCCTTAAATCCATATGCTAGACTAGTCAAACAAAGACCTTACAGATTGAACCCCAAATATAAGGAGAAAGTGAAGATTGAGCTTGACAGAATGCTAGAAGCAGGGATTATAAAACCGGTGGAAGAATCAGAGTGGATTAGCCCTATGGTGGTACAAGACAAGAAGATATGAGAGATAAGAATATGTGTAGACCTCTGGAAGCTGAATGATGCTTGTTTACATGACCCCTTCCCTACACCATTCACTAACGAAGTGTTAGATAATGTGGGAGGCCAAGAGGTATATTATTTTACAGATGGATTTTCAGGATACCATCATATCTGGATTACCAAGGAAGATTGACACAAGACCACATTTACAACATAATGGGGGTCCTACCAGTATACAATAATGCTATTTGGATTGAAGAATGCCCCAACCATCTTTTCCAAGGTGGTGGTTGAAGCATTCAAGGAGTTTTTGCATAAAATTTTAGAAGCATATTTTGATGATCGGACTATCTTTATTTTATTGAAGAATCACATTGAATGTCTAAGGCTAATGTTGGATAAATGTAGACAGTGTCAAATTGATTTGAATATAAAGAAACACATTTTCTTTTTCCCATTTGGAATTTTATTAGGACAGATTGTATGTAAGAAATGATTATTGGTAGATCCATCCAAGATCACCATTACAGTTGATCTAACCCCTCCTACAATAGTTAAACAGCTACGGACTACGTTGGGACACACAGGCTACTACAGGAACTTCATTAAGGAATATGCTCAGATCACAGCGCCCATGGAGAAGTTGTTAAAGAAGGATTGTTAGTTTAGTTGGACTGAAGAATGCCAACAGAGCTTCGACACATTGAAAGAGAAAATGGTTACTGCACCCATTTTTGGTTTTACCAGACTGGACCCAAGAGTTTCATGTGCATGTCGATGCATCCTCTATTTCTTTAGGAGTTGTATTAGCACAACTGGGAGAAGGAGATATTGACCATCCTCTAGAATTTGCTAGCATAAAGTTATCCACAACTAAGATTAATTATACCACTACTGAAAGAGAGGGATAATCCATGGTGTACGAACTACATAAATTCCGTCACTATTTGTTGCGAGGACACTTTAAAATGTTTACTAATCACTCTGCGTTGAAGTACCTGGTCAACAAGCCAGTGTTGGGGGGGCGAATATGCAGATGGATTCTGTTGCTTCAAGAATATGATTTTGAGATCATAGTTAAGCTAGGAAGAATGAACAAAGGCCCTGACCACTTGTCGAGGTTGGAACACGGTGAAGAACCCACCAGTTTGGAGGATACACTACCAGATGCACAGTTTCTAGACATTAGAAAAATCGATGACCACTTCGCAGACATTGTCCAGTTCCTGTCAATAGGCATGGCACCTAACGAGTACAAAATTCCCTAGAAGAAACAACTAGTGGTGTGCAATGTATACTTTTCACTTATATTCATTCATCTATACAAGATGGGACCAGATTAGATCTTGCAAAGATGTGTTATGGAGGCAGAATGCCCACTGATCCTTGCAGAAGCTCATGAAGGCATCACATGAGGACATTATGCAGGGAAAGAAACTACACAAAAAGTCCTGAGAGATAGACTTTAGTGGCCTACCTTACACACAGATGCTAAAGACTATTCTAGAAGCTGCAATGTATGCCAGAGAGTTTGGAAACCATCCAGAAGAGATCAAATTCCATTGGCACCACAATTGAACCTACAAGCATTTGAGAAATGGTCCATTGACTTTTTTGGACCTATAAACCCACCAGGGAAGTGCACAAGAGAAAGGTACATAATCACAACAACAAAGTACTTGACCAGATGGGTCAAAGATCGAGCAGTTAAGGACTATAGTGCAACTACAGTTGTGCACTTCATATTTGATGACATCATGACCAGGTTTGTATGCCCAAAGATCCTCATGAGAGATAAAGGAACACATTTCATCAATAAGACAGTGGAATACCTGACTGAAGAATTTGCAATCCACCATCAGAAGAGCACACCATACCATCCACAAGCAAATGGGACAGTTGAAGCATTCAACAAGATTTTGGAAACAAAACTAACCAAGATATGTTGTGTGAATAGGGATGATTGGGATTTAAGAGTACCAGCAGTATTATGGGCCTATAGAACCACGTGCAAGAAGCTGACAATGAAGACCCCTTTTAAGTTGGTCTATGGTCTTGAAGTTGTTGTTCGAATGGAGTATTTTGTACCAAGCCTGAGAATTGCTTCCTTTACGGGTATGGATGATACTGGAGATGTTGAAGAGAGACTTGCGCAGTTGGTTAAACTTGAGGAAGATAGATTCATTATAGGATTCCATCAGCAAGTACAGAAGGAAATAGAGAAGGCCTTTCATGACAGGCACATCAAGAAGAAGGCATTTCGACAAGGAGATCTAGTGTTGTTTTATGACAACAAGTTCATCAATCATCCTAGGAAGTTCATAACGCATTGGCTAGAGCCATACAAGATCGCCTATGTTACAGAAGGAGGAGATGCACAACTGAAGATGTTGAATGGAGAATGGAAGGAAGGACTAGTGAATGGGAGTCAGCTGAAGTTGTACTATGACAACTATTTGCCTCGCATATCTTAGTAAAATCAAGAAGATCAAAGGTCTAAGTACCAGGTGCGGTTGAAATTGGGTACCAAACATAGAAAAGATAGTCTGCACAAGGAGGAAGAGGAGGCATAAAGTAGAAAGAAAAGGTTACACTACACAGTACGAAGTTAAAGTACAATAGAATGGTAAGATCAAAGTGCCTTGGGATGAGTCACAGATGAGTGTTGGGGGCCTATTGGCCCTTGGTTATGGAAGGAAGCGAAGAATAAGGAAGAAAAGGGAAAAAGATAACTTCACAAAAGACACAGTGACTGATACTGGGTCGAAGTGAGAAAAAGAGAAGAAACGATGGAGCAAAGCCCGAGAAAGAAAGTTGTTGGACGAGGAGATCGGGGATGACAAATAAGCAAGGAAGAGATCATGGATGACCCAAACAGAGGAAAAATCCACCATTATATGCTTTGGAGCACCACGCGAGAAGGAAGGAAAGACAGGCTGGCGAAGCCCTAAAAACATGGGTCAAGTTGACCTAGGGTTTTAGACACATAGGGTTTTGGTATCTAGGGTTTTGGACACTTAGGTTTTGGCCTAAGGATGTCGGTGAGTGATTGTAATGTATAAATAGAGGTCTAAAGGGCCTAGGTTGGGTTGGTGTTTTGGGTTGGTACTTTTGGGTTGTTGTGATGTTATTGTTACTGTTGAGTAGTGTGAGAGAGAGAAGTGTTGGGTACAAGAGCCTTCTGGATTGTAAGATCTTCAACTGGGTGAGAATATCAACCCTACAGTTGGGTGTGTAGGGAGGGGAGAGAAATATAGGAGAAGAGAAGATCTGCTAGCTCAGAATGCAGACAATAACTGTATGCTTTACATCAATATAATATAGCACAGTTCTATGGACTTAGCTCTAGAGAGAGGGTGAACCACGTATATTTTGTGTTGTGTATGATTGGTATTTTGTATTTGTCCTTCATATATTGTTATTACATTGCTAAGGTATATATGATAGATGCATGGAGTAGATCAAGTTGATAAGTGGTATATGAATGTTGTGTTGTTCCTGTGTTAGATCCACTTGATATTTCCCTTGGTTGTAGGCATCTCTTTCCTGCAACCCCCTCATAGTTGCTTCAGGTGAGACTGCATCTACTTCATAGGTGTTGCTGAAAGGGCCAGTAGCTAGGGCTTGTTGGTGCGCTCTTGGAGCTAAACCCTGGGTCTACCCCTGTGCCAACAAGTGTAATCAATCCCCCACTTGGTGAAGGGACCAACGGTACTGAAGGGAAACATGGGATCAATGTGTGCCCTCATATTCCAAGAGAAGATCTGACACTGGTGGAACTTCTTGACCGATTCAACACAATCTTTGATTAATGTCGGCTAGAAGTAATCAGCTAGTAGAATATTTTGGGTTGTTGCCAAACCAGAAAAATGACCGCCACATGATCCAGTGTGGCAATTGTTAAGCACGATTTCTTCTTCTTCTTTTGTGAGACATCAATGAAGGATCCAATCTACACCTCGATGATACAAAGTGTCCTCGAGTATGAGATAGTTCTTGGCCTGATGGTGTATACGGTGATGCTCATCATGAGAAGCAAAGGCAGGTCACTTCAAATTCTGGAGATAGACAAGTATATCTCCTTACCAGGGGTCTGAAGAAATGATCAAAAACATGTCTCCTTTAATAGGAAACTCTTTGGGCATAACATCACCTGATTCGACCTGAAGTTCTGAGATGAGTTCCACAAAGACCAACAACTTTTTGGATTTTGCCGAAATAAAATCTAAGTCAAATTCCTGAAGGACAACTATACATCTACTGATCTTTCCACCAATTACTCGTTGTGTCAACACATATTGAAACGGATTCACAATGGCAATGACAGTGGTCTTTTAAAACAATATATAATGACAAAACCATTGAAAAACATGAATTGCTGCCAACACAAGCTTTTCAATGTGGGAATAATTGAGTTCCAGTCCAACTAGGCCTCATCTCAGGTAATAAATCACATATTTTGAGAGAAAATGATCCTCCTGAACCAAGACCATACCAATGGTCGACTCTGCCGTAGCCAAGTACAATACGAAGTCCTTATTATAATTAGGTGGTCGAAGCAGAGGGGTAGTCGTGAGGGAACGTTTAAATGCTTTGAAAGAGCATTGAGCAGCTTCATCCCAATGAAAAGGAACGTCCTTCTTCAGTAAAGGCATAAAGCCCTTTGTGATCTCAGCATAGTTTGCAATGAAATTCCATAAAAATTTCACTTTTTCCCTGTAAACTCTGAAGCTGAAGGATTGTGCATGGTGGAGGCAACTGAACTATTGCCTCAACTTTGAGAGGATTGACCATGATCCTTGTTTTTGAAACTATGAAACCTAGTAGATGACCTGACGTCACGCAAAAACTGCATTTGTTTGGATTCAAGAAAATCTGGTAGTAGCGACATCACTCAAAGATAAGTCGGAGGTGTGTGGGATGATCAACTCTCTTATGAGATTGTGATGCTAAATCATCAAGGTAGGCTTTGACTATATGGTTGAGATCATGGAAAGCAAAAGACATGGCCTGTTGAAAGGTAGCTCCAACATTTTTCAAACCAAAAGGCATCTTTCAATAAGCGAATGTACCCCACGTACAAATGAAAACAGTTTTGTGTTAGTCTTTGGGTTTGATCTGTATCTGATTGTATCCCGAAAAACCATCCATGAAAGAAAAGGACTCGCAACCTGTGCATTCATCGACTATCTGGTCAATAAATGGCATGGGGAATTTATCCTTTGGGCAAGCCTTGTTCAAATCACATAATTCCATACATACATGAATCATACCCTATTTTTTGTCGACTGGAACGATATTTGACACCCATTGGGTCAAATGGACGGGGTAGATAAAACCTGCTTTGAGCAGTTTCTCTACTTCAGCCTTAATATCTGCTGCTTTCTTAGGATTGAATGGATGAAGCTTATGTTGGACCATCTTAGCATCAGGATAAGTCATGATTTCATGTTCTATGATTCTTGGATCAATTCTTAGCATTTCCTCATAATACCAGGAAAAACTATCAAAGAATTCTTTAAATAAATCCATGTATATTCGAATCTCCTCGGGGGAACAGTCAGTTCCAACAAGGAAAAAAGGATCCGGTGACTCTACCTTAAACTCCATGTTTGGTGTCGATCCTTTTTTGTTCGGTTTCTCCTCGACTGCAAGTCACCTCCCAAAGCCAACCTGCATTCAAAAACAAACAATCAAAGAACTACGAATATGCATCTTATATATAAAATTAGTGGGTTAGATGTTCTAATAAAATATCAATCAAAACTGAATATTGAACACCTCGTATGGCGGGATGGGAAAAGTAAATTTTTTTATTAACCTCACAAAAGTCACTTACAATGGTGATATCGGATACTACTCCTCGAATCCGGTCCTAGGTTCTTCTTCAACTGTGCACCAACCGCTTCCACATATGCTTCTCTTCTTCAGTTCTCACAAAATGTTTGCAAAAGATTGGGGCAAGGGGAATACAAAAAAGGGCAGAGTTTCTTTTCTCTTTTTATTTCTCCCTTCAAATGGGATCCCTACCTCTTCTTTTATAGGCTAAAAGAGGGTAGTTATCTAGTTGAGTGACTAGTTATGGGTGGTCAAACGGTTTAGTCAATTACCCGAAAATCTGTATTTTATCTACAACTTTCTATTTTTTGTGCTTTTGTGAGTAAATGTGGGCTATAATGGGTCAGCTAGTGTATACATGCGTGCAGTAGTGGTGCAAGGCATGTAGATCTTCAAAAGGTTGGTTTTTAGAAGAGTTGTTCAATGGTGGCTTGGAAAAAGTGGCAAGTTATATGGCCTGATGCCAGGTATGCATGTTTGGTGCAAATTAGGGTTATAACAACTCCTTGCATAGCCTAAAGAATCCAGAACAATATTACACAACTCGATGAAGATAAAATAAATCTATCTTCCTACTGTAAATGAAACTTATCACATATCTACAACATTCATTCATGAAACATTCACAAACACATTAACACATAAACACACGATATGTAGGAAAAAATGATTCTTTATTATCTCTATGTGTCTATATAGATGTTTACAAAACTAGACTGTAACAAAGTCTCAGATCTCTCAAGCTCTTTCTTGAAACTTCTAAGACCTCCTAAGGCCTCTCTACCTTATATCTCTCTCTCTCAAGTCTCCTTAATTACAAAAAAGGGCTCTACGAGCTTATCCTCTCCTCACTGTCTTAGTGCTATCACTATCTCAGATACAACACCATACTTCTATGGCTCATTACATAAATGTTCATCCAGAACTGACTATGATATGGACCTGCTACAGGTAACCATTTAAGGAAACCCCAACCACTACCTATACAAAGGTATGGTCTGGAATTAAAATCCTTACAACGCAAATCCTCATGGGATCTGATTTCAAATTTAAAAATGGGAGGTTTAATGCCTCTCCCTTTCTCCATTGCCCGTTTGTGTGCTGGCATGATAGTGCATTTGTTGAGGTGGAGTGATGCTCCTGCATCATGTCCCCTAACTAGATTTGAGTTTGAGTTGGATTAGGACTCTTCTTATAGTTATGAGTGGTGGTTGATTGACTAAAGATACTATTCTATGTGGACCACCTATTCTCTCATGTTTTTATTTATTTTTTATTTAAAAATCCCTTTATAAAGATACTATTTTCATGCACACATGTGCATCTACCCATTTATTCTTATTTATTCTTTTACTTTAACTTACTTGTTTAATTCCCTTTCATTCTTTTTTTTTTCTTGATCAACCCCTTTAGACATAGACTCTTTTTTATTTTATTTTTTATAATTTAATAATCATCCACATGCTCTTTTCTATCAAGTCTAAGTATTTTATTTTATTTTCTAGAACTTCTAGATTTTTATTGACTCTCATTTTTTTTGCACGACGTGCCCTTCAAGATGCACTTCCATGCTCCAAGGGTGCCACTCACCTTTGACTAGTTTGGAAGTTTGTCTGACACTTGGATTCAACACTCCACTTAGTTGAATTTGTGAGAGACTAAGGGTTGTCTAAGGAATAAGGATTCTTCCTTATTGCATGCCCCTTAGGATTCTTCATGAGCGATTATCTTGGTCTTCCCTCACAACATCATGGACCTCTTGGAACGAGTTAATCGTTAACCATACACTTAGGTCATGAAGGGAGTGTCAGTAGGTTGTGACAAGGAAGTTTCCACACCTCTCCCTCATCTATCTCATTTCTTTGTATGACCCCTTTACTTCTTATGTGAGTCATATTAGCAATCATCACCAAGCATACATCCACTAACAAGGTAAATGTCAATAATCCATATGCATAATATCCATAGTAAAATCATCACATAAATCACATGTGTGTAAATCAAATTCTCAAACCAAATACAAGTCCACTCCCTGACTCAATCTAGAGTCCAAGGAAGTTTGTTGATACCATCAACATCCTCAATCTATCATGTATCCTACATACTGAGGAGAAATCATCAATAATACCTGTCAATATATATATATATATATATATATATATATATATATATATATATATATATATATATATATATATATATATATATATATATATATATATAGTCACAATGATATCAAGATATAACTCATAATCAAAGCATAATCATAATGTATCATAACTGGATCACTCTCTCTCAAGTGTCCTCAAAGAATAAATTAGTATAAAATGTGCTCAGTGGATATGGATGTTACATACACCCTCTCTTATTTTAAACTTCATTCTGAAGTTTGTACAGTCAAAGAATGAAGCAATAAATGTATCTGAAACAATCTATATATTCAATCTATCAAAAAAATAAGGAAAATGTTGATGCATCTCATATACATCATCCCATGTAGACAAGTGTGGACTATAATTGTCCCACTGGACCTCGACCTGATCAACTATTCAACATTGTATTTGTCGAGTGTGATGGTACAATATGCAGATCGAATCCACCATGGGAGCACCGTCATCCAACACCTACAAAGAAATCATGTCAATAACATGTGATGGATATGAAATATAATGTCACAAAATAGATACATGAAATATATAATGCATACACCTCAAAGAATCAGAAAATACTAGTCGGTAAGCCATGCATCCTTTCTTTTCCAAAAATTTGAAATGTCCCACAAACTTGGGAGAGATTTTAGCACCATTTCCAAACTTGATCGAACTCTTATGCAGTTTCAGTCGCAAGAAAACCTTGTCACCAACTTCATAATTGTGGTCAATGCGATGTGCATCAACATAACTCTTCTTTTGATCATGTGCTTATTTACCTCTTTTTCTTATAGTTCACATCTACTCTTCCATTTCTTGGATTACTTTCGATCCCACTAGGATCCTATCCTCTAGTCAATCCCAACTCAGAGGTGTTTGACATGGTCGTCTGTAAAGAAACTCAAAAGGTTCCATCTTTATCATACTCTAATAATTGTTGTTGTATGCAAACTCTACCAATGGAAAGAAGTCATTCCAACACTTTTGTTGATCCATCGCATACATCTGAAGCATATCCGCTAATGTTTATTTTTTCTTTTAGTTTGTCCATATGTTTCAGGATGATATGTAGTACTAAATCCAGTTGCATTCCCAAATACTCCTGGAAACTAGTCCAAAAACGTCCAGTCAATATTATTCCTCTATTAGAAATTATCTTCCTAGGTACACCATGCAATATCAGAATCTCGCTAATAAAAAATCCTTTCCAAAATAATAAAGGCTTAAGGTCTTCCTTCATCTTCGTGACTAGAGGATGAGCCTACAGTGCTCGATGAGCTTCCCTCAAAATCAAATTTCTCAATTCATCATTAAGTGATACATAAATTATGTTTTTATACCTCAACAATCCATCATTATCCAATGAATAACCTTCAAAAATTGGTACCATCATGGTATCTTGTCCAATATTGACCTTAAATTCCTTGTACTAGTCATCATCTATCTGTAAAGATAAAATATTTTCTCAAAGATTCATCTTAAGAGGTATTATTCAGAATATGCATGGTCTTTGACTAAATGCATCTGCTACTCTATTCACCATTCCCTTAATGTAAGTAATCTTGGAGTCATATTCACTTAGTAGTTCTGACCAACACCTTTGTCGTGCGTTCAAGTCACTTTGAGTAAAAATGTGTTGCAATCCACAGTGATTAGTTTTTAACTCAAATTTTCATCCGATAAGGTAATTATTACGAGAAAAATATCTCTATGGCTAGGGTAAACCACAATAGAAAGAAATGACTGTATAAATCAACTCTATTCTTAAGTATGTTATGTAAACAAATATTCTAGCAAGACAAGATAAAAGGCTTATCTCGTCCAGACGTTCGATGAAGTCCACCATTGAGCAGTTGACCCAAAACAATATACCTGCAACTAGTCCTCAACAACCAAGAAAAAAAAGCATATGGTGATAATAAATGATGTTATCACATTCAATAGCATAATCCATTAATAAAAATTGACAAATACACCCATGGAATAATAATTCAAATATTTTCAAGATATCAATTGGATGGGAAAAGAGTATTTCTATTAATATGTAATCAACAGAAGTGAAAATGTTATAGACTTCCGTGTCAGCATGGTTCAAAACCGAGAAACTAAGTTCCTTCCAGATGGGCCTCCACCACTTCAATCCCCCACCAAAGGAAAGCTCAAAGAAGAGAGACAATGGAGTTCTCAATCAATAAGGGAAGAGCTTGGGGGATGAACACTTTGTTCTGACTAAAAGGACAAAGGGATGCAGACTCAATATGAAGCAAATAATTTCTCCATAGTAACTTTTCTCTCAAAGTTGAATTCTTTCTCCTCCTTTCCATAGCTCAGAATTGGCCCATTTATAGCCTTCAAATGGAACTAAAGTTTCAAGTCAGAACATTTCCAGTGTATGGAAGGCCAAGGATCATAGATCTCTTGTCGTGACATGGAAACTCGACAGCAATTTTCATTTTTGGGCACAAATCCTGATGTACACGGGTTGTAGTGGTTCAGCCTATGTATACGCATGCTATATAGTAGGAAAGGTGCGTACACGTGGAAAAATTTGTATTTTTATCTCTGGAATTTACAAACAGGGATGATAAGTCTGCATAAGGAAATGGAAAAAGGCCTTCTGTGAAAGATTGCATAGGGTGAGGAAAATCTTTCTATAACAGTAATGTATCCAAACTCGTAAGGCATATATAATCACTAATAACTCCAAATAATGTGTTGGGCAGTTCTCTTCATGCCTTCTTAATTTCCTTGCAATGTAAACAATCACTTGACCATATTGCATCAATAATCCACCTAGACCTTCCTTGGATGCATCTATGCATACCAAGAATTCCTTGTCCATGTCAGGAACCTTTAGTATTGGTGCTTTCCTTAATAACTCCTTAAGATTTTGAAATGATTCTGCACATTTCTATGACCATATGAATTTCTTGTTTTTCTTCTGCAATTCCATAATTGGATTTGCTATCTTTAAAAAACCTTCAACGAAACATCGATAATAACCTACTAAGCACATAAAACTTTGTACTTCCTATACATTTGTTGGTTCTGGCCATTCCATAATAGCCTCAACCTCTTCTATATCCATAGCAATACCTTCTCTAGATATGATATGTCCCAAATAATGAATCTTTGTCTGATAAAATGAACATTTTGACAACTTCCCATACAACTTGTTTTCTCTTAGACATTGTTAGAGCAATCTCAAGTGTTTGTCGCTTTCTTATTTCATCCAAGAATAAATCAGTATATCGTCAATAAATACTTGTACAAAATTTTCCAAGTATTCCAAGAATACTCCATTCATTAAACTCATGAATATGCTCGAGGAATTCATCAATCCAAATGGTAAAACAATAAAATCATAGTGACCAAATCTCATCTTAAATGCGGTCTTAGGGATATCTTCCTCCTTAATTCGAAATTGGTGATATCCTGATCTCAAGTCAATATTTGAAAACATCGTTCCTCCTTTCATTTGGTCAAATAAATCATCAATCCTTGGCAACATATACTATTTCTTGATCGTGGATTTGTTTAATTGACAATAGTTAATGCAAATCCTCCACAATATGCCCTTCTTTCTTAAAAAAACAACTGGTGCACCCCACAGTGATACACTTGGACATATAAGTCCCAAATCCAACAACTCCTTCAATTTCATTTTCAACTACTGCAATTTTGGTGTCGACATCTAATATGGTGTTCTTGCAATCGGTTCAGTTTCAGGTTTTAGATATATGGTAAAATCCAATTCTCTTACTGGTGGTAAACGTGGTAGCTATTCAGGAAGAACATTCGTGAACTTCGACACTACACAAAGGATTTATAATCCTTTCGTGTCCCCCTTTTTGTTAAGTGCTAAAATGGCATACAACTTACATCCTTTACACATACTTTTCTATAATTGTAGGGAAGAAATAAATCTCAACAACACTCCTTGGTTAATTCCTACAATTACTCTACTCTATCCCAAATCATCAATCAAACTTAACCATTTCTTCTTGCAGTTAAGTATCGCATCGTGTGATTCTAACCAATCCATTCCGGTCACTATATCATAAGATCCCAATATTGTAACATATAGGTTTACACGTGTTATGAAGTCATCCAGTTAATGTTACAATCCTTCACTTTTCCTCCAAACTTTTTCTTGGCACTAGATGTCATTTCCACATAACTAAACTCATCTTGTTCTACTACCTTCACCTTAACTCTTTTAAGCACAATACTAGATATAAAAATATGTGTATCTCTTGGATCTATCAAAACACTAAATTGTTGATCAACTATCATACCTAAAGTCTCAAGCACTGTAGATAGATGCTCGACCTAGAATTTATTCACACCTCATGAATCCCACGGGCTTTGCCCAAATCTCCAATTGTTGTCGGTCTTGTTGATTCAACATTCTTTTCCTTCTCAATAGGATAGTCTCTCTGGCAATGTGGCTTTCCACATGTCCAACATCCATTCTTCGGTCTGGTGTTCCTGGTCACAGAGGAAGAAGATGTTGGAAAATGAATCTTCTTTCATGGTGTATTATGTAGAACATGTCTATCCTGTTGTTGTTATTGAGGACGAAGATGTTGTTGATGTTGTGTTTCTCTGTACGAACTCCTCTAACTAGTAGTCAATCTATGCGACGTGGAAAATAAAGGTCCTCTAGGTGCATTGTGGTGCCTAGAAGTCTTCCTAGTTGGTGTCTACTGCTGCGATGCTCTGGGTGATGCCTGTCCTGTATGCTTAGAAGGAATCCTTCCTTGAACCCCACTATTCATCTCTTCCTCAACAACGAGGAAATTCTGAACTACATCTTGCAATGTCTGAGGAATCAAGATCCTCAGTCTCACGTGAATGTTGAAGTTGAGGATGAACACAAAATTGCTAACTTTTAATTTCTCAATGTTCATATGTGGAGCATATTTGAGTAGATCCATGTACCTATCCTCATACTTTCGTATTGTACGAATACCTTGTCGTAAGGCATTGAACTCATTCAGTTGGCATTCAATGAATTCTTTGAACAAGTGCCTCTCATGGAATCATTCATTGAACAATTCCCATGACACATCTTCAACGACCATGTTTAGTTGAGGTAAGAGTGTCTTCCACCAAAGAAACACACCCCCTTTCAATTGAAATACCACCATGAAGACCTTCTTGTTCGAGGTGTAATCACATAGTGTGAAGCACATCACCATGTTCTCCAACCATGCATCGGTGGCTAAGACATCTATGGCAACCGTGAAATCGAGAAATTTTACCTTCTTGAGTTCTCTATGAATATTACCACTCACCACAGGAGGGTGTTGCACACCCTCATTGAGCTCAAACTCCCTTCCCTCATCCTCATCAAGGCAATTGATGAATGCCTCTGATATCCTCTGGAAGGATCTCATCATACCTACCACATCTCCCACTGCAACCTACTCTTTCTCAGTAGTCTGCTCATATTCCTATGGGTTATATCCCTCTAGCATGGATGCACTCGAAGGAAGCGTGATTTTCCTCCCACACCCCGATGTCTACTCATCTTGCGTCCTTTAACTATGATTACCTACATGGAGCAATTTAAATTTTGTATCAGCGATACATTTTTAACTATCAATAAAAACAGTGGAAGGTGTAATGGGTCCAGTGTCATAGAGTTGAACACGCTCTGATACCATATGTATTAAACCTCCATTCGTAGTACAATATTAGAGAAATTAATGAAGAAGAACATTATTTTATTTTATTTTTGTTTATTTAAATATAATTCAAACATGTCACACAAAATATATATGGCAATAAATATATAGGTTAGGACAAATTAATGTAATGACAACAATTTAAGTATCAATCAATTCAGTATTCAACGTCCCTAAAATCCAATAACCAAATATCACTTTGGAACAATAAAATGAGAATCAAAGTTACAATAACATGAAACAATCTAACTAGACTAGTGCATGATGTTGTCTATACTCATAACGAATCCTAGTCTCAAATTCAAATGCGAAAATTTAACCATAAGTGACTAAAAGATCTGATCCAAACAAGGACGATTAATTTATTTTTTAAAAACCACTCAACATAGTTGTTTTTATTGTACAACCTACCAATGAACTGATCAATGGGGTAGAGAATGCGAGTAATGTTTTACTACATATTAAGATGTTCAAATTTAAACTCAAATGCATAAGAAAATTTTAGTTACATGATTATAATGAGATTGCTCAGACGACATCCTCATATCGGTAAAGCTCAAACACTTTGATCCCAATGATAAAGAATACAAGGCATAATATAAAGCATCAATAATCATTACTATACCTCATTGGAATAGCATTTATAAATAATTAAATTATTGTTCGTAATTTAAAGATAATTAATTATCAAGAAAAAAGTTAACATTATGATACATACAAGTTCTTTTATTAGTCCCTGCCATGGGACTATAGCAATGAGTTTGCTTTTGATGTGACATTGATGTGACATTAATTTGCATTTTACCATAAATTTGTGTATGCAATGTAATGTTTAACATAGGAAAACAAATATTCATTTTTGGATATAATAAAAATATTTGTGTTTCTCATTTCTAATTGGTTGATAGAATTGAAGTGTTATTGCTCCCTTCACGTCTTTCAATATGTAAAATTAATCACATAATCAATGAATTTCACCAATCACCGCATCTAAATATAAAAAGTTGTACTATGTATTTATTATTATGCATTACTATATTTATATTATATTTATTATCTAATATATTATTTATCATTATATTTATATTATATTTATGAATATTATAGTTTCATTAAGCTTATGGTTCACTATACATTTTGAATAACAAACAACCCTCAATTATTATATTTTGACAAAAAATATGCATTACTTGTGCATTTAGTTATATTAAGTTTCATTGTTCAACATATATTTCCCAACTGACTCAACAGGGACTGCGTTGCCATGCAACCTTTGTTATATATATCATAGATAATATTTATATATATAATATGAATTTTATCTACTAACAATATTTACTAGTTGTGATAATAAAATCAAAGTGAAATAATAGTATAAAAATACCATTAGATTCCCGCTAGCGATAATAACTCTTTGCTAACCTGATTCTTGTTACAACTTAAATATCAACATGTTGACCTCAAGATTTCAAATTTTAAGAAGGTATTACTAAACAACAATAATATTGAGGTGTTATTAATTAAGGTAACAATATATCCTTGATTGTTCTTGTACCATATTGATATTTTTAATCGATCTCTGATTAAATGAGAATAAATTTAGTAATTTGATGAGACCATCTACGCTGTCAAATTTCTCCATAATGTAAACTAAATTCGACTTCCATATCGTCATTTAATATCAAGTTCCCTCAACTACTGAACAAATTATAGAATAAACGGAATTGGAAATCAACTACTATGTATCCATGGTGGACTTTAGGATTTATGAAGTTTGGTACTGAAATTACATTTTACAAGCGCCAACATTCCTTTTCCCTGGCTCCACCGTTAGTTGAATGCAAAGTCAAAGGTCTATAGCGAACTGATGTTTCGGTGAAACTTAAGATGGGAGGTAAGTTATTAATTAAATGTCCCAGAATTCAAGAGTGAACTAAGGTTGCGATAATAACCATTGCTGGCTAGGTGAAATTTTTCCTCAAACTTAAAAACCTTCACTCAAAAATTTTCTCATGCCACAATGTCATTTAGGTGTTACTGTAACAATAAACACCATCTCCATAATACACATGACAATGAGCTACCAGTGTGATTGCTAAGAAATTTGTTTCATGAATTTATAAGGTTACTAGCATAATAGTTTTTTATTTCTTGAGGTGTAGGATAGTCGGTGACAAAGTGTGTTGTTAAGACGCTCCGCGTTATTAAAGTCATTGGTTCGAAACTTGCGGGGACAAAAAATACAGCCATGTTAAAGGTTGGTGTGGCTCAAGCCGAATACGATCCCTAGATGATTTTGACTGCTTAGATGCCCTTGATTCGTAGTTTCTTAGTCACAAGTTAATCTCACAAATCACAAACAAACTAAAAAACAAAAAAAAACAAAAAACATAATAGTTCTCTACAATCTCTACACGATCTGAACAATTTTGCAGGAAAATATGCAAGATCGTCGTAGATTTCACCCTCAAGTTCCCTGTATGGTTTTAATTGAAGAGGGTTTTAAAGTTTAAGGAAAAATTTCACCCAACGAACTCATAATCAAGCGCTTCAGTAATACCTTCTAAAGGTACTTTCCATCAATCACATTCGATAATTACCAACAATGTTTTGCCTTCGTTGAATTAAAACTATGTCAATTTCATTCTCATATACAACCTCATTCTTGACACTCGATAATGAAGAATGGTTTGGAAATATAAATGTGTCTTCATAAATTTCAACAAGTATGCATCAACTTGAGTAGTTGAAAGTAGATTCGAATTCTATGATTAATATATACAATTTTTCCAAGATTGTCGATAAGTTTGAAGATTATGCTCATGTATCAAAATTTGTATTCATTGGAAAGGACTCAAACAACCATTACAAAATGAAATACATTATTTACATATATGTACATATAATATAAAAATAGAACATAATATTCACTATTCAAATGAATAATTACTATATTTTCATACTCTTTGTAAATCCTCCATATAGCTTGCATGACTTATCACATAAACAAATATATTGTAAAAGTTGTGGTACCAATTTACAGTATAGTAGCATATCCATAAATCCTTGAATGTTATATAATTGATTAAAAATATTACTCATTAATTCCATCAACATTTGCAGAATTACTTACAATAAATCAATTACTAATTTACAATATTAGAACTTTTTCAGAATGATTTTCAATAAAATAATTAATAACGTAACCGGAGAAGTCTGAAATTTGTTGCAAAACTTGAATATGGAACTTGTGTTAATCATTTATTTTTCTTGCTAATCCAAGAACTTCACAGGTACCTCCCATCCAATGCTAGGGGTAATGTTTTTCCCTCTTAGCCCCTCAAGATGCAAAGGGGCCAGACACAAAAACCATAGATCAATAGCACAAAACTTGCCCTCGCAAGGAAGAGCTTCCACTTTGTACACAAGTTTGAAATCCTAACTCTCACAAATAAAAGTTAGTCAAGAAAAGTTTGGTAGCATAACAATACTTTCCCAAAAGTTCCTCCCTCTCCCTTCCTCTCCATTTCTTTTATAGAAAAATTCTCAATGACACATGTCCTCTCATGCACACTAAACCAATTTTTAATATTTTAATAAATGATTATTCACCCACACCATTTGTCACACTCTCCCAAAGTTGCACATGTAAAATATCTTTTATTTTGATTAATTAGGCATTTTCCTTTACATTCCCCAATTTGTTCCTATTTTTTCTCTTAGTTGTCCCTTAGTTCCCCAATATTTCATTTATTTTGTGTCCCCTAATTATATTTGAGTTTGATTTGGATTAGGAGTCTTCTTTTAGTTACGAGTGGTGGTTGATTGACTCAAGATACTATTCTATGTGGACCACCTATTCTCTCATGTTTTTATTTATTTTTATTTAAAAATCCATTTTACTATTTTCATGCACACATGTGCATCTACCCATTTATTCGTATTTCTTCTTTTATTTTAACTTACTTGTCTAATTCCCTTTCATTCCATTTTTTGTGTTTTCTTCATCAACCTCTTTAGACTTAGACTCTTTGTTATTTTCTTGTTTATAATTTCATAATCATTTGCATGCTCTTTTATATCAAGTCTAAGTATTTTATTTTATTTTCTAGACCTTCTAGATTTTTATCGACTCACATTTTGTTTGTGTTGTGTGCCCTTCAAGGCGCACTTTCATGCTCCAAGGGTCCCACTCGCCTTTGAATATTTTGAAAGTTTTTCCGACACTTGGAGTCAACACTCCACTTGGTCGACTTTGCGAAAGACTAAGGGTTGTCTCAGGAATAAGCATTCCACCTTATTATGCACCCCTTATAATTCTTCGTGAGCGACTGTCTCAGTCTTCCCTCACAACATCGTGGACCTCTCAGAACGAGGTAATCATTAACCATGCATTCAGATCACGATGGGAGTGCTAGTAGGTTGTGATAGGGATGATGCCACACATCTCCTTCATCTGTATTGTTTCTATGTATGACCCCTTTACTCCTTATATGATTTGAATTAGCAAGCATCACCAAGCTGACATCCACTGACAAGTTAAATTTCAATAATCCATATGCATAATATACATACTAAAATATTCACATAAATCACACGAGTGTAAATAAAATAATCAAACCAAATACAAGTCCACTCCCTGACTTAATCCAAATTTCAAGGAAGTTTGTTGATTCCATCAACATCCTCAACTTGTCATCTATCCTGCACACTGAGGATAACTCATTAATAATACCTTTCTATATATATATATATATATATATATATATATATATATATATATATATATATA
>ML784429.1:169296-195771 GCA_009831015.1 Picea engelmannii
TCATAATCATAATGTATCATAACCGAATCACTTGGTCACAAGTGTCCTCAAAGAATAAATTAGTATAAAATGTGCTCAGTGGATCTGGATGTTACAACAACACTTACCAGAGAACACCATGAATTTCTATTTTTATATTGTCTTGGCCTTAGTCGACTAAGTTTATGTGGATGCAGAATAGTTACATTTTGGATATGTCTTGACTAGATCAAGGTCCAAATAGTTTTGTGTGGACATGATTTTGTCTAAACTAAGTATGTGGATGCATAACTAATAACTATTATATTGTGGACAAAATTTGACCTCATCAAAATCCTATAATTTACAATTTTGTCTAAATAAAGTATGTGGACGCATGATAGTTACATTGTAAACAAACTTTGAATAAATCAAACGGACCGAATCTTCCTATGACTAATCTCCAAATCATCAGAGAATCTCCTGCAACACTTACATTCTAGTCTGCAAATCACCCACGACGTAGATGGAGTGAGAGAGAAAGACTTCAAGTCTTCAATTTGTAAGAATTTCACTGCAAGGCACTCACCCAGTCACTTCACAAGACTAAGAGCATGCTTTAGTGACTCTCTTACTTGACTATTGAGCTTCTATTGATTATGTCGCAGTCTAATCAGTCGCTTATCAAACCAACTTTGTATTGTCATACTTCACTGTGTTGTTCTTTGCACTAACTCAAAGCATTATGTAGTTGTTACCCGACCTTTATCACACTGCAGTACCAACATCTTCCGATACATAGGGAAATTAGTTTCCATCATACTTCACTTCTAACCTCTGTCATAGATCATCCCTTTTTCTACATGCACTTCTGGAAAACTCAGTCACTTCTGTGCACTTCTTGATGGATTTTTGTTGTTGATCTTCTTGTGCACATTCCTTTCACAATCTTCTTTTGTGCCATTGATATTTTCCTTCAATCCTTCAACATGCTTCTATTTTCATATTTTCATGACTTCTTTTGTCTATGCACCATACTTTCAACCATACCTTCTTTTCCTTTTATCCTTTTGTCCTTTGATCCTTCTGCCCACTTTTGTTTTCAACCTTTCATGACTTCTCCTAGGGGTTCCATTGAATAAGTATGCGATAGTTTAGTAGAAAGAATCATTCCACCCACTTCCTTTTCCTATGCACCAACTTTGCTCCATAATGTCTATGATTGCATCGACATCAATGGAAACATGTACTCAACATGTATTTATTGTGACAACCATGGATTATGGAGAGATTCCTTCCATAAAGAGTAATTGATGGTGTTACCATACCTTAAGGGTTTTCTTTATATTCTTGTGTTTATTCTTTTTTGGATGTAATTTGTTATTCTAAAGTTAAGGGATTTTATCTTTCATCTACCAAGGATATCCACAAACATTATCATTTAAAATGAACTGTTCATATATTGTACACTAAATAAATCATGTTACACTTAGTTGTGGATTCATTCACATCTTTTTATAGAACATCATATGCTTTCTTGAAATTAAAAAGATAACACAAGTGTAGATACAACTTAATCCTAAATATGTAAATCTAAGAGGTAGATCAAATATTCATATGTTCAAACCTTTCCTCATTTTTTTGCACCATAAACAATGTTTTCACCTATAGATATAGGATCCCTTTTGTAATGTACCCAACCCGTAGTTGGGTCATGTCACTTGCTAAAACGACTCCATAAAATTTATGATACTAAATTTAAACGTGGAAAATAACACATAGCATGATATTCAAGTTCATTCAGCTATCGATACTCAATAAAAATGTAAATGTAATTACTCTTATTGTACACAACAACAACTAAATACATACAAAAACATTCAACCATGTAGACAGGGAATTAAATGCATCATTCTACTCACAACAAGCAATAATAATGAAATATATTTCAGAGTGAATTGCAAAACAACTATATTATCAATATACATGCATACACTCATTAAATAACAACATGTATCTTATAAAATGTGCAAATTTTTGTAGAGGATAGACATTCCTCCCAACCGTATCCTTGTTATTCTAGTTCTCAACATCAAGACAACCCCAATCTAAGGCTATGAATCCACAAGAGACAGAGATCCCTAAGGCTGGCTAATGTCTCCCTTTCAACAGTTAAACTCTCAGCTACTTCCAGTCCACTAGCACACTTCCCCTTAACCTTCACAACCCAAGGGATGGAATCCCCCTTCACTTATCATAGTCCCTCGGGCCTTTCCACTCCCCTCTAGGGATTAGGGATGATTTTAAGGATGAGAGTTTATATTAAAATGTAGAAACCTGGGCTAATCTTACTAGTCCTTAATATGTAAAATGTAAAATGTTTGGCGATAGATTTCTAAAAATATTCAAATTTCTAAGGATTTTATATAGTTTCTATAACATTTTGGCGATTTTTTACGGTAAAATAATTTTATTCTATGGAATTTGGGTGAATCTTTTTTAGAAAAAATGGAAATTAGCGAATCTTTTTTTGGGAAAAACCATGGAAAATTAGCCCATTTGCGAAATTTAGCCCCTAAAATCATCTATGCTAGGGATTCCAACATAGGTTGGAAATAAATTCTTGTTGTTGGGACTTCAGGAATTCCACAACTTCAACACAAATTCTCCCAACAGCCAAAAGACATGCTTCCTTGATGAATTTCATACAACTTGCTACTCCCATCCACAAAAATTCTTTCTCCATGAGATCACATATCCAAAAACAACCAAAAATTCCCACCATGACCGCCTTCAAGCTCCCACATTTAGAATTCCATTTATGACCACAAACGGCATGTAAAAACAACTCTCTATGCAAAAACGTGAATGTGCAAAATCTGGTTTCTTATCCATGTGAATTTCATCTCTTTATCTTGCTTTCTTGACTTTAACTCTTCCCCATGATAATTGTACTCAGCCCCCATTCTCTCAATACCTATGTAAAGTGACTCTCACACCAACCCTCTTACATGAATTCAATGATTGGGATCTAGAACACTCAACATCTAATGGAAGCCTCATGTTAAGGATAATTTAGAAGGAAATAAGAAATAGGTTTTGGTGTAATAGACATGGGTAATTCTCCCCCTTGGACCCCTTCCATGTCTTGTGGATAGCTATCCCCCAAATCTCTGTCCATGCCCATCTGCAGTTGGTGATACATTTTATTCACTATATTTCAATTTACATCATTTACATATTATCTCTCAGCCATACATCACATTTACAATATACATCGCTTGACTCTCGACCACATATTACATTTACAATACATATCGTGAGTTTGGGGTTCAAAAATGGGGATGTTACACCTTTCAATGCTACCTTTTAAATATGGGTATAATTATTAAATAGGATAAATCTATACTAATAGTTGTTATTGATATTTTATAGTACAATCACTCAAAAATTACTACAGTTTAGATCTATATTCCAACTACCTTTTAAATATTCCATATGATACATACATACATACATACATGCATGCATATACATATACATACATGCATACATATACATACATATGCATATAGATATACATTTACATACATACATACATATATGATTATTAATTATAAGTCGGTGTGCTTTATGGATTGGTATAAAGTGTTTTATTTTATAAGTTATGAGAGTGATATCCCAAAATGGATGTTCTAATTGGCCTAAGTTGTTCTTATTCCCTGTCAATGTTAATTTGTCAAGAGATTGAATCCCATAGGGCTTTGGGCCTCTCCCTAAAACTAGGATGTTGATGCTCGACGAGCATGGTGAGTTATTGGAAGAATGTTAATGATAGTATCATCATGTGAACATAATTCCTAGTAATTCTCAAGAATTATGGAAAGGAATAACATCCCCTAGATGCGGGGAACCTTGTTGTTGATTGAATTTTTTTATGAGAACAATTGTGGTTATTACTTACTCAATAGGGTGGTGGGTGGATTTTTTTTTCAACTTTGTCTACTAAACTATATTTATCCTATTCAATATGTGTCAAATCCTTTTAATGTATTAGAATTCATTATTATAACATTCTTTCCAATGACTCCAATATATGTCAATCATTCTTGGGTTAAGTTGTTCAAAAATTTAACAACTTGACATAAAACTTCATCCTTTTGAGAGACTTTGACCATACTCTATTGATATCCAACTATACATTTTTCATTAAGGATTCATCTCGATGGAATAACTTGAAAAATAGTTTGAAATCAATCATTTGGTGAATCATATTATCCCAAATTTCAAACTTTGTAACAATTAGACATCACTTTCATGTTATTTTCTTATGAGTATGTTACAATAACTACTTTAGTTCCTCATGACCTTGTATTTTTTCCTTAGGAAGTGACCATGTTTTATCAATTTGTTGGTGCAAATTATGGATGAATAATTCCTTTTCCTTTAGGGTAGTATTCAAAATAGTAGTTTTCTCTTGTTTTTTTATTCTTCTCTTTTTTGCACTTTGAACCTTTTGTGAAAGCTCTAGGACCTTGGCCTTGTAAGAAGTTATTTGTTCTAACATTTCATCAACATTATCTTCATTTCTAGACATATCCATCATCTTATCGTCATTATTTAGATACCTAGATAATTGAAAAAAATTCGATAAAGATCTAGATTGAGACAATTTTCAGTAATCGCTTTTCAAAACTTCTCAACTGCGGTTAAATGTTCTTCTACAATGCAACTCTTTTTTTTTGTTAGTTCATTGATATTTTTCATGTGTACATCATTTTACTCCCTTAATGTCATATTATCATGGATAATTGATTCTCTCTCCTCATTAAATACTATCAACTCCTATGATTATACATGTCAAGGCATCTTTAATTTTGATCTCAAAATATTAAGGTTTGTATTGTTAGATTATAGTAAATATTTGACACTTTTAGATTCTCTAGATCTAGTTACCATGATGGGATTTTTTCATTCTAGTTACTTTTCTTTAGTCATTCTTTTGTTTTTAAATATCTTGTGATGCTTCAACTATCTATCTAGTCTGTGGGCCATCACTTGGATCTTTTTGACATCAACCGTTGACTCAATCAATTTACTAGAGACAATTTCTCTAGTCTTCATATGCCATTATATCATATCAATGACATTCATTTGGCCAAGATTCACTTGAATAGATTTATCATTGTAATCAAATTTACTAGAATCAAATTCTTTCGTAGATGTAATAGGTTGGAGGAAAATGATATTAGACTGCTTCTTTTCATGATCAGTAGAATTCATAAGCCTTGGGATTGTTGAACTCTTATCAAGTATTTTTGAAAGAATCTATCTTTCTTCATCATTTCATGATATAGACAAAAAATTTAAAATATATTTTGAAAGATCTTTCCCCCTAATATAATCCTAAGTTACAAGTGTTGGAGAATCCTTCACCATTACCATGGGTGTATTTGACTGTAATGACTTCTAATTTTATAAAAGGATATCTATCTCATTAGATAATATTATTTAAATATTTATTCTAAGTATTCATTTGAGGAGTATGGAATAAAATTCACTAATCCACAATGCAAAAGTCTTTTCATTGACTCTAATATCTAAGCAATATCTAAACATGGACTTTGCGATCGACATTCATTCCCATGTCTCTTAGACTTGGAGATGATCTATATCATAATTCAAAAAATACAAGTAAAACAATATTATGTGTTTGTTCAGTAAGATATCAAAAGCTATGCTCTCACACAACAACCCCACAAATAGAACTATGGTATACCTACTTTTGCTGCGATCAATTACTTCACATCATGGAAACAACTCTTTGGTGCCTACACATGCTCACAAGAAATCTATCTCAACAATTCCATTTAGATAACAACCTTTATGTTAGGGTGCTAAACTCCCTAACCCTTCAATCATATAGAATAATATGTTTTTATATGTAATAAAGATTGACATCAGTAAATAAGCCCTATGTAATAATTTGAACACGCCTAATGTAAGAAGACTTACTAGAAGGATATGCCTCTATAAATGTATTCCTCTAGAATGTTCTCTAAAATATATAAATAATATAAATAGGGGTAGAAAGCATGGAAAATATTTTTCTTGTGAATTCATTTTTATTGTTTCATTCTTTATTCCAAACATGGAAATTTTCTGTCAAGATAATAAAGGTATAATCTTTTGGATCAATTGTGTCATTGTGCTTACTATTTCATTCTTTATTCCAACAATTGTGATAAAAATTGTATTCCTACTCTACATATTTCCTTTTGGTACCTTACAACTTGTATCATAACACTTTCCTCTACAAAATTTTAGAAACATTTTTTTTCAGGCTAGAGACGTGTGTCAACGTGTTTAAATAAAAATAATATGCCATTCAGTGGGTAAAAATATGGCTGGGGAAAAACACATGTAGTAGATATAGAAGGTTCGCGTGCTTACTCAAAACACATTATTTTACTTGGTTGGAAACCTCTATAACCCCTATTGGTACCCCTTCAAGTAGTACCACATTAGACAACACCTATACATGGTCATTCATTCCCACATACCCTAGCATATATAGGGAGTCCCATATGTCTCCTAAAACTAGTTCTATATCATCCAATTGATCACCTGACTACTATAGTGGCGCCGAGAACAATACTTGAGAAGAGTACTCTCATGTACCTGGGTTATCAGGTAGTATCACCAAGGGTACAATTGAGCCTCCTTAGTTAGAGCCCTTATATATTGGGTTGAGTACTACTATTGGACCCTATTGGTATATCAGAGAGCTATAGCATATGGAAATCCTTTATCAATAGGAACCCTCAAAACCCTAACCCTTGTTGTTGGAACATAAAAAAAACAAAAAAAGGTGGAAATTTTTCACATCTAGTGTGGGAAACCTTGCTTCCTGCATCCAGGCTACAAAATTCCAACATAATTTTAAATATTAATAGTTTGGTAATTTTGTCACTACAATATTATTCAAATAGGAATATAACTATGTAGGAGTTAAAAAAATAAAATAAAAAATAGTGGTCCCACCCACACTCTTATTTGGGACTTATCTAATTTGATTCATCTCTTCACATTGATCATCGTGGTACCATTCTCTCCCACCCACCTTCCCTAACAACCTTATTTTGGGCCTATCACATTAGATTCCTTTATTTTCACTGATTAAAGTGATACCACTCTATCCTAGGCCCTTTCATATGGACCCGCCAATCCTATTCTTTCGCACTTACCTCTCAAATGGACCACAACCCCCAACCAATATCTTTACCAATGTCTCACTACCTTGGGACAATGCCACGAGAATAACAATAAATATATCACTAACCTCACTTCAAATATTTCTACCATAATTTTATGTCTCATTCAAATGGACACCATAAATTCCTGATTCACCCAACTAGACACCCTCTCTGACGCTATGGAAAAATTGGCAGTAGTGATTAATAAATCCCATGGTCATATATCCTCTACAAAACCATCACACTAAGATGATGTTGACTCATCCCATTCAATGGAATTTCATTCAACCCCCCCTTTCTTGTGACCTATGTCTTCCCAAACTTGTGGTGAATAAATTTGATGGCTCAGACCCCACGAGATGGGTAACTCAAATGGAACATTATTTCTTCTTGCATGGCATCACCGACGACTTGATTAAAATTTGTATCTATGTCCTTTATTTGGATCCAAAATGATGGACATGGTGGAAATAACATAAAAATTCACATAAAGGGTATATTTCTTGGACCAAGTTTCTTGCATACATTTATGAATGCTTTGACACAAACCCACATCATTTGGGTCGTTTTACCAATATTAAACATGTCAATTTTCCCAAGAAGATTCAAATCAGGGTAGTTATCTAATACCATGTCCATATTTTACCACTCTACTCAACACTCAACAATTATCTGAAATAAAATAACTTTATATACTAAAATCATAGCTGAGTAATCAACCAAACATGCAACAAAAGAATAAACAAGGAAACCAAATCAATCACATAAGAACACCAAGACTTTTTGGTAAACCCCTGGAAAAATATCAGTGGGAAAACCAGTCCAATGATGCTTTTATTAAGGCCAAATAAGGGCTCCTATAACAGGGAAAATGTCCCACTGAGATAATTATACACTGCATACAAACTTGTAAACTCGTGTGATGGTGTACGGCCCTGTACAACACATTTTCCAATGCATTCACGACTTTCCCTTCTTTGGATCACGGATGTAGGTGACTTGTCCTACTCTGACCCATGGATATCTACAACTATATCCTCTGATACCCGTGGATAGGTATGGAAATATCGTACAACAAGATTCGTACAACTCTTCTCTTCCCTATGGTATATATCCTTTGAAATGCACTGTGTATACTTATGCTCTCTCTCCTCCTTGACCTGTATGCTCATTTTGGAGACTAATTATATTCTTTATTTAGAGGTTTGTTTCAGTCATTCTTGGACCCCATTTCCTGACGGGGGGGTGTGGAGGGGATCACCCCCCCACTTATTTCTCCAATGGGTTCCAAGGGAGGGTTATGAAAATATTTGGAGGCCCCCCCTAGTGGGGGATTCATGGACATCTCCCCCAAAGAAAAATTTTGGGAAAAATTTCCTTGTAAAATATTGTAATTTCGTAGTCAATCTAGACCATTCATTAAAAGGTCACGGATCTGACTGTAGAAGTTGTGTTAGGGTTCTTTTCCCTAGAAGGAAACCCTATTTTCATGAGAGAATTGTATTGCAACTGCATGTGATTTTGAATATTGTATTCTAAGGGAGAATATTGTGAGAGAAAGAAGAGTAAGTTACATTGGGCATGTTGCAGGATGTATCCCTTCATTTTGTTGGATAATAAAAAGGAAGGACCTGGAAATTTCTCTGGTGGATGTAGCCCACACTGGGTGAACCACATATATCTATGTATTTATTGTATTGTGTATATTTTGTGTTTCATTTCCACATTTGTTTTATTTTATTTCTCTACGATCTTGTTTTTCTAAGAACGAGTATCAGAGCTAAAGGAAACTCGCAGGAAAGGAGGGTTCCTAGTTCAAGTGGGAGCAATGGAGAAAGATGGAAATTTTAAGGTTGAGAAATTTAATGGCCAAAACTTCCATCTATGGAAGATGAAAATGGAATATTATTTATATCAAAAGGATATTTACCTACCATTGGGCAGAATAACAAAGAAGACAATGACCATGAAGGATGAAGAATGGAAGGTTCTTGATAGAAAGGTACTAGGAACAATACGGTTGTGCCTAACAACATCGATGGCTTTCAATATTTCGAAGGAAAAGACAACAGAGGATCTGATGAAGGAACTATATAGACTATATGAAAAACCCTTGGCCTCCAACAAGGTATTTCTAATGAAGCGATTATTTAATATGAATATGTTAGAAGGTGGGTCTGTTGCATATCATTTAAATGAATTTAATAAGGTTACCAATCAACTAAGTTCTGTAAAAGTGAATTTTGATGACGAGGTTAGGTATCTTATAATCTTGTTCTTGACGCAGACCCCCGAACCTCAGGCTGAGATCTGCATAGGATTTCTCTTCTTCGAATCCGCAGAACTGAATTAGTTCTTTTGGGCCCTCACTGGAACCCCACAAATTTGATCCACAGGTCCTTCACAAAAACTCCATCAGCACAAGAAATGCACCAAGCGTGAGTCTTCACCTCCACACGGCCACCAGATATGACCACAACCTTTTCTGAAAAGGGATTTCGGGTTTTGCTACTTTGGGAGTTTCAACACCAAGATCGTCGGATCCTTGACATTAGAAGTGTCGAAAAGCCAAACCTCGAAATCTTGAAATGTGTGAGCACATCCCCACTCCAAGATACGTCATGTTTTGTGACTTCGAGGGTTTCCAACTCAAAGTGCCCCAGCTCCTTGTCCTCGAGATTTCTGAAATGTCAAACCCAGAAACTCTGAAATGTTGAACCCCAAAAGGGATGGTGAGTGACAATATCCCTGCTTGGATCCTGTCCACATGACCCTGTCCCGTGACCCAATGTTATTCCTCCGAATGCTTTCAGGTTTTTGCATTTCAGGATTTTTTGATTCTGGTTGCAACAGTTCTTGACCCTTTGAACTCACGGGTCCCAGAATGCCAAAATATCGAACCCCGAAATGTCGAAATTCCACTTCAAAGGGAGATCAACGGTTGTGAGCCTCCCCTGATTCGATGGCTAGCATTCTTTCAGGATTTTGTGGGTCAAGAGTCCCGACTCTTGCCCTTTGTATCTCCCGGTAGCTGAAATGCCGAAATAGCTCTGTTGAGAGATCAACGGTCCATGTCCCTTCTGGACCAATGACTACGATCGAACTAGATCGGCGACCCACATCCTTTCGGGAATATTTTCAAAACCTTGACCACTTGCCATGTGTCCTCCTTGTGGATGGTCACAATGCTTTTGGTATTTCGTGAGTCCTCACCTTTTCATATACATGGGTTAAACCTCGTGCACCCTCTCCTAGATATGATGGCTATCGGCTCCCTGTGCTAGATCTGACAGCCCAGATCCGTTATTCTGCACCCTCTCCTCCTACTGTCTGGACATGAAACTCCATGGTCTAGATATTTTCTCCAGTGCTCGAATCAATAGCAGTTGTTCTCTCCTGAGCTCACGCTTCTTCCTTCCTCTTGGAATATTTCCAAAGTTTCAAAGGCCTCGACCTTTGCTTTTGTTGTGAAGCCTGTATCCTCAGCTTCCACCTATATTCTAAGGACGTTGTCCCTCTTGAGCTTTGTCGATTGTGAAACCTCCAAGGGTTCCTCGACTTCCTTCTCCTCTCGACAATTTCTTTGTGCATAAAGGCATTGTTCCTCCTAAGCTTCTAAACTTGAGACAAGTTCACTCTGAGCACACTTCTTGCGCTATTCCTTCTAATCTTAAGAACTTCAGACAAGTTCTTATTCGCACACTCCTTGTGCTGCTGAGTTTTTGGATAACTCAATTCGAGGTATTTCCTGCAAAGAAATGATTCATGCCCTCATATCATTCTTCTGTGTGATGCACAGCTTGCAGAGCCTTTCTTCACAGAGTGTTCAATAACTCTGTAAGTGCCTTCTCCTTGACACTTCCCTTTCCTTAGAACTCAAAATAGAGTTCCCTGGTGCACTCTATGCACTCGCTCAATGCCCTATTGGTAGAGCTCTACAGAACCTTCAGTGGTTTTGTCTTCCCTGAAATTGAAATAGAGTTCCTCCTGTGCACTCTGTGCACGCGCTCAATGACCTCTTGGCAAAGCTTCTACAGAACCCTCAGTGATTATGTTTTCTCTGTTCCTTTCTCTGCACAGTCTTCACCTCAAAGGTGTTCAGCAACCCTGAGGATTCTTCTTTGAGTCAATGACTTCCTCTGGTGCACCCTCCTAGCACGTCTCTGTCTGAAATTCCGCAGAACTTAGAAGTGCACTCTATGCACTGGCTTACAAAACCCATAGTGTTCTATCATGCAACCTCTTGCATGAAGCCACAAAAGACCCAAAACTGAAATCAAAGAACTCTCAGACAGTAAATTATGTCTATCCCTACAAATGTACACCTAACATACATCTACATCATATCATCAACACATAAAGAAATTCATTCATGAACTCATAAACATGTGAACAACAACATGCAGGAAAAACTACTCTGTTTGTATTAATCAAGAATGCTTGATTACAATGTGTTCGAGCGCGGACTGCAATAGAATCTCGGCTCTCCTCTCTTCTCCATATTCTCTCTACCTCTCTATCAACTTTATCGACTCTACCTAGATACAAATAAGATCTTTTTACAAAAGAGGGGCTCCTCGAGATCTTCCCTCCATCCTCACCAACTCTAATTAATTACAATGAATTACATTGAATGGATGTCTAGTCCGAATTGGATCTAGATCTCAGCCTTACAACTATTTAAGGCAACCTTTATCTAAGCCTGTGCATATGCATGGCTTTTGGCTCTACCAGCCTTACAATCATTTAATACAATTTTGAAATTTTGAAAAAAATGAGAGGGTTGTGCCTCTCTCCTTCCATTGAATGCACGATGGGTGCGTTGGTGCTTGATGTTGTGGAGTGATGATCCTACATCATACTCCTCTGCTGTAAAAAATTCATGAGATCCTTCTCATGAGCTTCCCAGCATGGCTGTTGAAATCCACCTGGATCCCAAACAGTTCTCTGGAGCTATCCATCTGCTCCACTGCTTCGTTGTTGTTGTTGCTGTTGCTGCCCTGCTACTATGGCAGGTTCTCCTTGGCTCAGCTTCCCTTTGCTGACTGCTTCTACTGATATGACCATCAACTTTTTGATTTCCTTAATCACCTCGTCCAGCTGCTCCCATGGTTGGCTCTCTTTTTTCAACTTGCTCCATTGCACTTCTTCCCTACAAATGGGTAGATCAACTAGATCTCCCATGCCACCTTCTTCCTTTATTATGGAATTGAGTTGCCACTCTGCTACAGACTCCAATTATGCAATTCTATCACTGATTTGCTACTCACCTTCCTTCTCTGACAGCTTTGCTTCTGTTAATTTTCCTATTGGTTAAGCTCCAACTTCCTCCAGCTACTCCTCATACTGGAATTTTGTTTCATCTCCTACTGCACACCTCAACAATGCAATTATCATCTGTTCAGCTCCTTGGCTGAAATTTCTGAGAGATTCCTTGGAATAATGCTCTGCTAACATCTACATGACTATCTCCTCGTGGAATTCATCTACTGGCCCTGGATGGTTCAACCAATCCTCCAACATCTCCAACTCCATCTCCCATGGAGTGAGCATCTTATCTGCATGCTCTTCTTCTGTTGGGGAAGATTTTGATGTCTACTCTGGTTCTTCTTCCTCCCTGACAGTCTCTACTAGTTGTCTGTCTTCTTTTACTGCCTTTGCAATGCATCCTCTAGCCTCAATTGGGCTTCTTGGTAGGAATACTTCAATCCCCCCAATGATCAGAATGTATTTCTGATCTTCCTTCATCAACACTCCTTGCTGATATGAACTCACCTTTGAGTTCATCTTCTCCATCATCTCCTCTCGCTAATCTGAACTCACCTCTGAGTTCATGAGACTGTCATGCAATCCCATGTGCTCTCCCTTGCCCACCTGGAAATATAGATTTTCCTCTTTTCCCTCATAGCAGTCTATGAGATCCTCCAATGATCTCATCTCATTGCCCACCTGACAACCTGAATTTTCTGTTCTACCCTCCTAGTAGTCTTTGAGATCATCCTGTGACCTCTTCTTATTTCCCTCCTAGCAATTTGAAAGTCCACCTCTGCCCACCTGCCAATTTATGAGATCCTCTGTGAATCTCATACTATTGCCCACTTGGCAATATGAATTTCCAATGCTGTCCTCCTAATAGTCTATGAGATCCTCCAATGATCTCATTTCATTGCCCACCTGGAAATTGGAAAATTCATCTCTGCTCTCCTGGTAGTTCATGAGATATGTAATTGATCTCCCTTCCTCATCACTGAGATTCTTCCCAGTCTCTGGTTCACATATATGAACCATCTTCTCTTCATCTCTGAGGCTTTCAACATACCTCAGCCATCCTCTCAACAGTCTTTGTTGTCTTTTGGCCAACAATTTCTTGACTGGCCACTTTGCTTTTCTCTTCATGGGCCATTCATACACCCAATGCAGCTTTGCATCCTGTTGCATCCGCAGTGCAAGCTCTTCCATTCTCGCCTTTATCTTGGCAAGTTCTTTTTTCATCTCATCCTTTCTCTGTTGTTAGTGATTCTTCTTTCCACTGTGTCCATGGCCTTCAGCAGCCATTTTCCTGTTCTTGTCTGCCCTCTTGGAAAACTTGTTGTTGTCACTCTACAACCGTGAGTGCTTCCAACCTTTTCTTACAGTTGACTTGACTGTCTATTTGTTGCTATGTCTTGCAACAATCTCTTCAATCCTCTTCATCTGAAATATACAGATGAAGTCTTGGTCTAATACCAAACTGACACAAACCCCCACCCCTTAGGCTGAGATCCGCACAGGATCGCTCTTCTTCGAATCCACAGAACCAAATTAGTTCTTTCGGGCCCTCACTGGAACCCCACGAATTTGATCCACAGGTCCTTCACAAAAACTCCACCAGCACAAGAAATGCACCAGGCGTGAGTCTTCACCTCCACACAGCCACCAGATATGACCATGACCTTTTTCGAAAAGGGATTTCGGGTTTTGCGACTTCGGGGGTTTCAACAGAAATATCCTCGACTCCTTGTCATCAGAAGTCCCAAAAATCCAAACCCCAAAATGTCGAAATGTGTGACCACAACCCCACTCCAAGATATGTCGCATTTCGTGACTTCGGGGGTTTCCAAATCAAAGTGCCCCGGCTCCTTGTCCTTGGGATTTCTGAAATACCAAACCCTGAAACTCTAAAATGTCGAACCCGGAAAGGGTTGGTGAGTGACAAGCCCCCCTCTTCGATCTTGTCCCGTGACCCAGTGCTATTCTCCTGAATGCTTTCAAGTTTTCACGTTTTGGGATTTCGCGATTCCGGCTGCAATAGTTCTTGACCCTTCAAACTCCCGGGTCCCAAAATGCCAAAATATCGAACCCCAAGATGCTGAAATTCCACTTCAAAGGGAGATCAATGGCTGTGAGCCTCCCCTGATCCGGAAGCTCATGTTCTTTCAAGATTTCGTGGGTCAAGAGCCCCAACTCTTTCCCTTTGTATCTTCCGGTATCTAAAATGCCGAAATATCTATGTTGAGAGATCAACGGTCCATGTCCCTTTTGGACCAACGGCTACGATCCAACTGGATTGATGGCCCACATCCTTTCGGGAATTTTTCCAAAACCTTGAACGCATGCCATGTGTCCTCCTTGTGGATTCTCACAATGCTTTCAGGATTTCATGAGTCCTCACCTTTGCATATATCAGGGTTAAACCTCATGCACCTTCTCCTAGATCTGATGGCTATCAGCTCTCTGCGCTAGATTTGACGACCCAGATCTGTTCTTCTACGCCCTCTCCTCCTGCTTCCTAGACATGAAACTCCACGGTCCAGATATTTTCTCCAGTGCCCGAATCAATGGTAATTGTTCTCTCCTGAGCTCACGCTTCTTCCTTCCTCTTGGAAGATTTCCAAAGTTTCAAAGGCCTCGGCTTTTTCTTTTGTTGTGAAGCCTGTATCCTCATCTCCCACCTGTATTCTAAGGGCGTTGTCCCTCCTGAGAATTATCGATTGTGAAACCTCTAAGGGTTCCTTGACTTCCTACTCCTCTCGACTATTGCTCTGTGTGTAAAGGCATTGTTCCTCCTGAGCTTCTGAACTTGAGACAAGTTCACTCTAAGCACACTTCTTGCGTTATTCCTTCTGAGCTTAAGAACTTCAAAAAATTTCTTATTCACACACTCCTTGTGCTGCTGAGTTTTCAGATAACTCAATTCGAAGTATTTCCTGCAAATAAATGCTTCACGCCCTCCTAGCGTTCTTTTGCTCGATGCACACCCTGCAGAGCCTTTCTTCACATAGTGTTCATTAACTCTATAAGTGCCTTCTTCTTAACACTTCCCTTTCCTTAGAACTAAAAATAGAGTTCCCTGGTGCACTCTATGCACTCGCTCAATGCCCTCTTGGCAGAGCTCTACAGAACCTTCAATAGTTATGTCTTCCCTAAACTCAAAATAGAGTTCCTCCTGTGCACACGCTCAGTGCCCTCCTCGTAGAGCTTCTACAGAACCCTTAGTGATTCTATTTTCTATGTGCCTTTCTCTACACATTCTTCACCTCCAAGGTGTTCAACAACCTTGAGGATTCTTCTTTGAGTCAATGACTTCCTTTGGTGTGCCCTCCTGACACGTCTTTGTCTGAAATTCTGCAAAACTTAGAAGTGCACTCTATGCACTGGCTTACAAAACCCGCAGTGTTCTGTCATGCAACCTCTTGCATGAAGCCACAAAGAACCCAAACCTGAAATCAAAGAACTCTCAGACAGTAAATTCTGTCTATCCCTGCAAATGCATACCTAGCATACATCTACAACATATCGTCAACACATAAAGACATTTATTCATGAACTCATAAACATGTGAACAACAACATGCAGGAAAAACTACTTTGTTTGTATTAATCAAGAATGCATGATTACAATGTGTTCGAGCTCAAACTGTAACAGAGTCTTGACTCTCCTCTCTTCTCCCTATTCTCTCTACCTCTCTATCGACTTTATCGACTCTACCTAGATACAAAGAAGATATTTTTACAAAAGAGGGGCTCCTCGAGCTCTTCCCTCCATCCTCACCAACTCTCATTAATTAAAATGAATTACATTGAATGGTTGTCTAGTCCGAATCGGATATATATCTCAACCTTACAACTATTTAAGGCAACCTTTATCTAAGCCTATGCATATGCATGGCTTTTGGCTCTACCAACCTTACAATCATTTAATACAATTTTGAAATTTAAAAAAAAACGAGAGGCCTGCGCCTCTCTCCTTCCATTGAGTGCACGCTGGGTGTGTTGGTACTTGATGACATGGAGTGATGCTCCTGCATCAATGCTCAATGTCGGAAATATGGAATGGCTTGGTCATGGTTGTAAGTAACTCTTTCTTTGGTTCAAACACTCTAAAATTTGATGATGTTATTGGTGTTATCCTTAGCGAGTAAATGTGATGGAAAAGAACATGTAAGAGATCAAGTAATTCATTGATCATGGAGACCAAAGGAAGACAAAAGGAAAGAGGAAACATTCCAGGAAACTATGGGATTTCTAGGAAGGGTAAATCCAAATCTAGACTAGTAAATATAGAGTGTTGGAATTGTGGGAAGAAAGGACATTTGAAGAAATACTGTAGAGCTCCAAAGAACAAGGAGATGGACAACATGACAAAAATCAAGAAGCAAATGTAATAGGTGATGTGTTACAAGATTATTTGATTCTTTATTTAGATGATATTATTGATTCTTGGGTAGTAGATTCTGAGGCTTTATTTCATGCCACACCCCATAGGAAACATTTTCAAGATTATGTTCAAGGTGATTTTGTACAAGTTAATTTGGGTGATGATGCACCATGTAAAATTGTTGGAATGGGTAAGGTACAAATAAAGAAAAATAATGGAAATCAATGGCTACTGAAAGAGGTAAGAAATGTCCCATATCTGAGAAAAAATATCATTTCAACGGGGAAGTTGGAAAGTGAAGGATTTATATCTACATTTACAGATAAGGCATGGAAGGTCACTAAAGAATCATTGGTGATAGAAAAAGGAGAGAAGGTAGGTATATTGTACTTGTGTATTGGTAATGCTTACTCTTCTATATTTTTAACTTCTACTTGAGTGTATACAACAGTGTGGAATCATAGGCTTGGACATATGAGTGAGAAGGGGATGCATATACTTCACAAAAGGAATTTTTTGGTAGATCTTAAACAAATTGATTTGGATTTATGTGATAATTGTCTTTATAGAAAACATAAGAGAGTCATATTTCTCAGAGTAGGAAAGGAAAAGAAGAGAAAACGTTATATCTTATGCATAAATATGTATGGGGACCGACTCAAGTATCATACATTGGTGGATCTCATTATTATGTTAATTTTATTGATGATGCAACTAGAAAAACTTGGGTTTATTGCATTCGACAAAAATATGATGTTTTTGACACTTTTAAGAAATGAAAATCTTTGGTTGAGAATGAGACAGGAAAAAGATTAAAGTGTATCAAATTAGACAGAGGTGAATACTAAAGCAAGGATTTTGATGATTATTTTTCATACCATGGGAGTCGTAGAGAGAAGACAGCTCCAAGAACACCAAAAGAAAATGGTGTTTCAGAAAGGATGAACAGGACAATCATGGAGTGTGCAAGGAGTATGAGATTGCATGCAATGTTTCCCTTATAGTTTTGGGAAGTTGTTGTAGATACTTTTGTTTACTTGATAAACAAAGGGCCTTCAATTTATTTGGATGGTGGCATTCCAGAGGATTCATGGATAGGTAAAATGTATGCATTTCTGAATACTTTAGGTTATGAAGCATTTGTCTATATTAATAAAAACAAAATAGAACAAAGATTGAAGCAAAATCCAAGAAATGTACCTTTATTGGATATGGTATTAATGATTTTGGTTATCACTTATGGTTTTATGAAAATCACAAAATCATTAGGAGTAGAGATTTCATATTCAATGAGAAGGTCATGTATAAAGATCAATTGCAGGGAAGGAAACATGAAGAAGAAAAACCAGAATACACAGTACTTGATGAGATCACTAAAAATGAAACTCCAAAGGTACTAAAAATCAAAATGTACAACAATAGGAGCAACATGTACCTCAAAATTATACAAGTTATTAATATATACATGGTTAAGTAGACCCCCTGAATGATATTCTCCTTCATTGTATTATTTATTGTTGACTAATTTTGGCAAGCCATAAAGTTATGAAGAGGAAATGCAGGTAAACACTAAAAAGAAGTGGGAGAAAGGCAGAAAGAAGAAATGGATTCCTTGCTAAAAAACCAAACTTGGGAGTTGGTTCAGTTTCTTGTAGCAAAAATATCATTGCAGAATAAATGGGTTTACAGGTTGAAGGAAGAAGATGGAGGAAAAAGAATTACAAGGATAGACTTGTTGTAAAGGGGTTTGCACAAAAGAAAGGTATAGATTTTGATTAAATATTTTCTCATGTTTTTAAAATGATTTCAATTAGGACTATTTTTAGTCTTGTAGTAGTAGAAGATTTGCATCTTTAACATTTGAAGGTAAAAACAACTTTTATCCATGGGGATTTGATTGAAGATATTTATATGCAGCAGTTGCAGGGGTATGAGATCAAAGGAAAGAAAAATTTGGTATGCGACTTAAAGAAGAGCTTGTATGGCCTAAAGAAAGATCCAAGGCAGTGGCATTTTAATTTTGATAGGTTTATGAGAGAACAATATTATTGTAGATGTCACTATGATCACTATGCTTATTTTAATAGGATAGAAAATGGAAGCTATATTATCTTGCTATTGTATGTAGATGACATTCTTATTGCAGGGTCTAATATGTAGGATATAAATGTGTTGAAAAGTAAATTATATAATTCATTTGCGATGAAGGAATTGAGTGTTGCAAATGAAATCCTTGGTATGAGAATAACAAGATACAAAAAAAAATGTAAATTTACATTGTCTCAAGGTGAGCATGTAGTTAAGGTGTTGGAGAGGTTTAGAATGAAGAATGCAAAACCAATTAGTAAACATTTGGCCATCCATTTCAAATTAACCAAGAAAATGTGTCCCAAGACATAAGAGAAGATAGAATACATGTCCAAGGTCCCTTATTCATCAACAGTTTGAAACTTGATGTATGATATAGTGTGCACAAGATCAAATATTGCACATGCAGTGGGAGTTGTGAGCAAGTATATGAACAATCCAGGTAAAGAACATTGGGAGTAAATAAAGTGGATTCTCAGGAATTTGAGTGGTAGTAGTACTCGTTAATTATGTTTTGGAGGTTCAAAAATTATTCTACATGGATATGTTGATTCAGATATGGCAGGTGATAAAGATAGCAGGAGGAGCACTTGAGGGTATGTTTTTACTATAGGTGGAACAACAGTAAGTTGGATTTCAAAACTAAAAAAGGTTGTTTCACTTTCAAAAATGGAAGCAGAGTATGTTTTTGCTATAGAGACTAGTAAAGAGATGATTTGGTTACATAGGTTTATGGAAGAATTGGGAAAGACGAAGGAGAATAGAAGGTTGTAATGTGACAACAAGAGTGCCATTCATCTTGCAAAGAACTCAACCTTCCATTCTCAGTCTAAGTGTATAAAACTCATGTACCATTTCATACATCCATCTTGGAATATAGACATTTGAAGTTGGAAAAGATACATACTATCTAGAATCATGCACACATGTTAACAAAGGTAGTAACTAGGGAGAAATTGAGTTCCTGCTCAGTTTTAGTTGGTCTTCAATAATGAAGGTGAAGATGAGAAATTTTCCAGGTCCAATGTGGATCATAGTCTAGCAGGTACAACAACAATGGATTTATTGTGATCAGTCTCCAAGTGGGAGCTTGTTGGTTGTGAAACTTGATTATCTTCTTGATTTATAGGTTTGTTTCAGTCGTTCTTGGACCCATTTCCTAACTGGGGGATGTGGGGGGATTCCCCCCCCACTTATATCACTAGGGGGTCCATAGGGGGGTGGAGATAGTCTTTGGATCTCCCCCTTGGTGGGTGATTCGGTGGAAGTTCCCCCGAAGCGAAATTTTGGGAAAACATTCCTTATAAAATATTGTAATTTTGTACTCAATGTTGGCGTCGTCGTTTTCCTTTTTTAGTTAGAGTCAGTCATATTCAAGTTATGGTCTGTGTGTCAAAACATGTGAAGTGAGGTACTGAAAAAATAAAGGGGTCAAAGTCAACAAGTGGTTGGTTGGCCCTTGGAGTCTGAAAGGGATGTTAGAGTCAAAACATGTCTAAATGGTATGAGTTTGTTCCCAAAAGGTCCGGTCCTATCAGAAAGGAAGTTTTATGTGCTAAGAATCAATGAAATTTTTTAAATAGAATTTGCATCGGCAAGTGCAATGACCATCATCAAATCATTATGAGGGATAAAAGAATGAAAAATCATGGTGCTTGTATCACATATTCCCTGCAGCCTTTATCAGATGTACTTTACATGCCCCGAAGTGTACTCGTCACGTGGATGTTCTACGAAAAATATTCACTTTTCTTCAAAATATCCAGTCGCCATGAATTCAATGTTCCCCGGCACATTTCTATCTCCCGCTCACTCTATTAAAATTCTGGATGTTCTACATGCAGCATGTTCACCAGTCAATCTTATGCACTATTTGTGGTTTTCTCTTGCAAGCCCATGTTTATCAAGACGACTACCTTAGGCTCGTGCCTAATCCAACACGCGCAAGGAAAATACGCGTTGTGCCATGGAAACCTCCCTAAACATAAGGAAGGTCGTGTGAAGTGGAAGAAACATTGGGTCCAAGCCCCAAAACTTGAAAAAAATTAGTGAATATCTAGAGGTCACAGCATCTTTCGAACAGTTCGGGTGCACATGCCCTTTTGCAGGAAAATTCAAGGATTCAATATGAGATTAGCCGAGTAGTCCGCACTCAATTTTTTCGGATTCCATGTGGTGATCTCAAGTGTTACTTTCCAAGTAACTGAGGAAACTCTTTCAACCACAACATAGATCCCTCTACGTGGTGAAATTTGGTTCAAAGGCATTCCCTTGGACGCGTGATGCTATGAAGATTTCATCAAGTGAGTCTATCTAGGTGGGAAAGTTGAGACAGGTGTTCCGAGTAGATATTTGCAGGAGCCTTTTCAGAAAATACTTGGAGTATTCAGGAAATATTTCACCTATGAAGGGAGATTCAACATGATACACTCGTGTCACATTAGATTGTTGATGCACTTTACAAGAAAGAGACCATTAAATCTACCCTTTTTCTTACACCAGAAACTCCGAGAGATGGAAAATAATGCACAGGCTGAATTCAATAAAAGGAGTCTCTCTCATGTCTCACTGATTAAATTGTTGGTATTTGAGGAATTAAGACATTTGACAAACAATTGGGATTCATTCTTTCTCACAATGGGCATCCCCAAGGATTTGAGGCTTTCATGCCCACTTTTGTACTCATAACACTATTTTTGGACATATATAGATATATATATATATATACACATATTTCTTACTTTATGGATAATATTTTTTACAAATGTATTTACATGTGTATGTGTGTGCTTTTCTTTTTATATGTGAGCAACATGCCAATCTAAAACTTGATTAGCTAGAGTATTCATTAAATGATTAAATCTCCTAGGAACATGGATATACATAATGTAATCAAAATATTGGTCTAAGAGATGTACCCTAAGGAATCGTCGGTGCAGAGTGGGATCATAAATGTGGTAAACCCCATTTAACTGAGACAGAACCAACTGAGCATATAGGTAAACCTAGAGGCAAGAAATGTCATGTGAGAAATTATCACGAAGAAATTCTATCATTTCACTGTATTCGACAACATTATTTGTTGTGTCCCATAGAAAAACACCTTTGGAAGATAGCAAATGACCTCCATGTGTGAAAATCACCCAAACTGTGCAAGCAAGCCTCCGAGTGTGCCGACTAGCGCCATCCGCGAACCCAAAGTAAACCTATGATTCACTTGATATCTGCCACAGTGAAAAACAAGACATAAATAACTACATGCCCACAAGAAAATAAAGACAAAAAGTGTATAAGAGATTATACATATGTACAAGAAGCCACCCAGGTGACCAACCTAAGAGTACTACTTCTTAAGGTAGAGCCCATTTCTAGGATTTTCCAAATCATTTCCCTCAAAATCAACTAGATGGTAAGTGCCCTTCTCTAAGACCTCTTTCACAATGAAAGGTCTGAACCATATGGGTTTGAATTTGCTTTCCCCCAGGGGATATTTTTCTTGATCATAAACCAGGACAAGATCACCTTTAGAGAAAATCTGAGGGAAAATCAACCGATCATATGAACACTTGACTCATTTATTATGAGCCTCATTAGCTAAGGATGCATCATGACACTGCCCATCGAGTTGCTTGAGATATAGAAGGCGTTCCTCAAGCGGTGAAGTGTCTGGCAGTAGTTCCACTTCCAACTTTAAATAAGGGATCTGACATTCAATAGGTAAGACTACTTCCAACTCGTATACGAGTTGAAAAGATGAAAAACCATTGGCAGTATTCATAGACGTTCGATAGGCCCATAATGTTGAATACAACATCAAATGGAAATTTGATTTGGTAGAATTGATCATCTATTGAAGAATAGTCTTAAGAGAATTATTCTGAGCTTCAACCTGGCCATTGTCTTGTGAATAGTAGGGTGACGAATGTTCCTTTTTTAACCATATCTTTGACGTTAATTCATCCATCATTTTATTTTGGAAGTGACTTCCATGGTTAGTGGAAATATCCTTCGGGATACCAATCCTTGCTACTATCTGATTAAAGATGAAAAGATTCATGGTTTCTCCATCATTGCTAAATGTTGGCATAGCTTTGACCCACTTCATGAATTAGTCTACTGCTACGATGATGTAATGATGCCCCCTGGATGAAGCTGGGTGATATGTAGTAAATCCAATCCTCCACTTGGTGAAAGGACCAACAACAATGACCAGAAACATAGGACCAGGGTGTTCCCACATCTTCTGACAGAAGATATGGCATGGGTGGCACTTCTTGACCACCTCCACACAATCCTTGATTAATGAGGGCCAGAAGTAACCTGCACATAGAATCTTTTGGGATTTTTCCAACCCAGACAAATGACCACCACTTGCTCTAGCGCGACAACCGTTCAAAATGAGTTATGCTTCTTCGTGTGTGAGCCATCGCCAAAGAATGCAATCTACACCTCGACAATACAAAGTGTCATCGAGTATAAGATAGTTTTGTGCCTGATGTTGAATTCGTCAACGATCATCATGAGAAACATAAGTGGGGCAATTCAAAGTCTGTAGATACACAAGTATATATCCATACCAGGGGTTTGAAGATGAAATTATAAAAATATCTCCATTGATAGGTGATTCTTTGAGCATGATATCACTAGACTTGACCGACAGCTCCAAAATTAGTTCAATAAAGACCAATAACTTTTTAGATTTCGCAGAAACAAAATATAAGTCAAAATATTTTAGGATAATTATCCATCTACTAATATTTCCTCCAATGACCTGTCATGTTAACACATATTGGAAAGGGTTAATGATGACAACAATTACGGTCTTGCAAATAAAAATGTAGTGACAGAACCGTTGGAAAGCATGGACAACTACCAAATCAAGTTTCTCAACATGAGAGTAGTTGAGTTCCGGTCCAACCAGGCCTCGACTAAGATAATATATAATATTCTCTTCGAGCATGTCATCTTCATGAACCAATACCATGCCAATGGTCGACTCTGCAAAAACCAAATACAACAAGAAATACATGTCATAATTAGGAGGCTCAAGTAGAGGGAAATATGTCAAGGAACATTTCAACGCTTCAACCCAATAGAATGGGACCCATTTTTTCAAAAGACGCATGAACTCTTTAGTGATCTCACGTAATTAGCAACAAAATGTCAAAGAAAATTCGCTTTCCCTTGTAAGCTTTGAAGCTGGGGTACTGTGCACGGGGGAGGAAATTGAACTATCTCCTAAACCTTGAGAGGATCAACCATAATCCCTATTGTTGATACAACAAAACCTAAAAGACAACCCGACGTCACACAAAAACTACACTTGTTAGGATTCAAGCAAATTTGATAGTAGCGACATCACTCAAATATTAGTCGTAGATGGGTGGGATGATCAGATCTCTTGCAATAATGTGATGCTATATCATTGAGGCACACCTCAACTATATGTTTGAGCTCATGAAAAGAGAACAACATGCCCCGCTGAAAGGTAGCTCCAGCATTCTTCAGGCCAAAAGGAATATTTCGATACACAAAGGTACCCCAAGGACAAATAAAAGTCATTTTATGTTGGTCCTTGGGTTTGATTTGAATCTGATTGTATCCCAAAAAATCATCCATGAATGAAAATACTTTGTATCCTTCACATTCATCGACAATATGATCGATAAACATGGTTGGGAAATTGTCTTTCGAGCAGGCCTTGTTCAAATCAAGGAAATTCATACAAACGTGAATCATGCCCTGTTTCTTATTGATCGGAACTGGGTTTGACACCCATTCCATCAATTGTACAGGGTAGATGAAACTGACTTTGAGAAGTTTCTCTACTTCTTCCTTGATTCTTGCCACTTTTCGAGGATTGATTGGATGAAGCTTATGTCGGACCGGTTTGGCATCAAGATAAGTTGTGATTTCATGTTCAACAATTCATGGGTTGATGCATGGAATCTCCTCATAAGACCAGGAAAAAACATCATGGAACTCCTTGAATAGTTTAGTGTAAGTTTGAATCTCTTCGGGGGAGCAATCTTCTCTCACGAAGATATTCTCCACAATGCCATGGGTTTTGGAGATGTCAATTGGAATCACTATAGCAATTATTTCCATGTTACCCTCAGCATAAACCTTGTGCGTAGCTAGAGGATTTATAGGAAAAGGGCTATCTCCATTCACGATCAGAACAAACTCTCCCACCTCCACTCTCCTAATATTGGGAAGAAAATAATATCTATGATGTAGATCATGTTGGAAAATATTGAACAAGCAACGAATGCGTGTTGATGATTGTTTTCATTAATGGAAACAGTGGAGATGGCGGGATAAGAAGGATAAAAGCAACAGGAGGAACAGCATTGAAGAAAATGCGTGCAACAAGAGTTTATAGAGAAGAAGGAAGACAGAGATCCAGTGATCGTTGGATCCCATCCAAATTTCCCGAAAGGACGACAACCGTCAGATCTGTAGAAGTTGCGAGAGAGATAACCCAAAGGAGAAAATCGGGGATCGAGACTTTGAAATGTCCTGTTCACTCGACAATGAAAACCCCGCAATCGCGAGACGTGATTTCGCGATTTAATCGCAACCGTTAAATCAAGCAGGGATCTGGACCATTCATTTGTATGGACACGTGGCAGCCAGGAGGCCTCATCGACAATTCGAGGATCAGGATTTCATAATGCAAAGTTCACTCTACAACGAAATCCCCGATTTCACGATATGCGAAATCCCGATGGAATCTGAATCGTCAGATCAACATCGACTCGACCCACGTCAACAGACCACGTCAGCTAAGAGACACATGGCACAACCAGGTAGTGAAAAGTGTCAGACAGATTCAACACTTCAGGCACATACAAGTAATGAATCAGAGTGACACGTGGCAGTGTTTAATACGTGTCGAATCATGTGTGATGACAGCGCAGAGGACAGGTGGCATCGGAGTTTCAGGGATTGGGATTTGATATGTCAAGAACACAATGCATCAAGAACTCCGAAATCGCAAAATGCGATTTCGCGAAGTGATCACAGCCGTTGGATAAGAATGAATTTGATCCATAGATCATAGCCATGTTCAGAGTTTCGGGGATCGGGTTTTGGTATTGACAAAAAATCTGAACATCAAACATCGCGAAATCGCAATACGCGATTTCCCAATAAGGCATATAGCCTGTGGGGCCACCTAGGAGTCAGTGGAGGACAGGTGTAAGGAGTACAGAGGAGGTTGGGAATCGGCATATCACAACTCCAGGGGGCGTATGCACATTATCATTGAAAACCCCGAAACCCCGACGAGAGGTTTGGTAGTGGTCACATGATAGCTGGTCATATGGGCCTATAGCCAGCAGGGCTAGCTAGTGGAAAGGAGTCATCGGGAATCGGAGGATTGCGAGTCTGAAGGACTTGTGATTTTTGACATCGCAAATGCCGAAATCACGATGGGTGAAATCCCGATTTGATCTGAACCGTTGGATCAAATATTGATCGGAGGGTCACTGTTCACTCTCACAGTTAACGACTAAATATGATTTCGCTTAGT
>ML784429.1:209022-237155 GCA_009831015.1 Picea engelmannii
TCCGGAATCGTGGATAATATCTATGCAGATCTGGATGGACCATGTTTAAGCACATGGATTTACGGTCTATATTGGATTCCAGACCCCCTCGTCCATTCTTCCTTTAATGGAAGGGGGGGGTCCGGAATGTGTGATAAAGGACACGCATAGATCTGCGGTCAAATACCCTCACTCTTCTTCCTTTCACCATTTACCCACTCATCGCACCAGATATTTTTACACCATTTTCTCCGTTCAGTCATTCACCTTAACCTATAGTCATACCCTCTAACGTTGTTTTTTGCAGGTACTGTTGCGGTAATGGCGCCAAAGTCAAAACAAGCAGAAGGAGAGGAGAATCTGTTTCTCCCACCTCCTATCGACCTTGACAGGATTCCACTGGCAGACAAGGATTGCTTAATCGTAGATACAAAGTGAGATTTCGATTTCGTAGACTTTTAGTCGTGGCTCAAAGAATTTTTCCTGGACCAGAGTGACGAAATTGGACTCTGGGATTCCAACCTACCCCTATATCTCTTTCCTCGGATTCACCCTTTTCCAGAATTTGCCCTTAAGTGCCAAGCCCACTACATTCCCGAGAAAATATCCATCGTTTCCTCATCATGCCTGAAACCATCGACCAAATGATGAAAATCCCTCAAGATGACTACACATCACCTTTCAACCTTGAAATTCTCACAGAGTTATACCAGAAGATGACTTTTTGCCAAAGAGCTCAAATATTTGAGCTTTTCCTCCCACCATCTGCTCAATTTCCATCTACAAATCCCCCTTATCCTTATTCCATGTTTTCGACCAAAGGAAACCAGATCATCTCGTCCCTATGTACCTTGTTGGGATACTATTCTGATCAGTGGGTAGATGAACCCATCCTGGGCTTTTTGTCCATTTTCTCCACTGACGAGAAGCCAACTACCTAGTTTGACTTCATCACGTTCCTGGTGAACAATATTCACAAACAGTTGGTCAATTTCGCCATGGAAGGCATGTTCCAGTATTCTTCCATACTGGTGTACTTGTTCATTTTCTTCCAAGCGGACAAATTTGTTTTTTTCATGCAGAAGATGGATGGAGATGGAAGACCCCAGGCAGTGACCGCATGGACCTCCTTGCTCAAGAATAACTCCACAGAGTTCAGTTTCAAGCAGTTCATTGAACAATTCTATCACCCAGTGGTAAGTATGCTTAGCGGCAGGCCCGAGCCTAGGATTAATGATGAAGTTCAGAGGATCCTGCATCTTTCGGATCACACCAAGACTGGTGATTGGTATTTATACCAAGATCACACTGAGATCAGAGTATATGGGTGTGATTTGGCCCCGTATAAGCTTCCTAAATACCTGTCTGTCAGAATTTTTTCTCTGGAGTACATAAGGCAGATGATAAACTCTGATGATATCCATTTTGTGTCTCTAAAGAAAAAACAACAACTCAGAATCAAAGGGCAGATTGGCTCTTTCATCTGCAACAATCGTGGTGCCAGAGAGGAAGCAAACAAGATGCTGAAGGAAATGAATTTCATCGCTAGTTTCCCTTGGCATTACGATCCATGTGGGATTATCTCTAAGATGAGGGTGAAAAACAAGAACATCCCATATGTCCACGAATCTAGGCCTCAAGTCGAGAAATTTGCAAAACAGACAGTATGGGAACCTAACACTTTGGTCAAAGCAGAAAAACAGGATCCCCTGGCCACTGTATCACAAACAACCACACCACAGGTTCCAAAAGAGAAAATGCCTAGGCAAGATTTATCTCCACCTGTCACTGAAGTGTCGTCAGAAGAATTCCAATTTCATACCAAGAGGTCTAAAATCATTTCAGCTCCTGACCCGACTGGGGAAAAGGAAGTCTCGTCTACTACATTGACTAAGACTCCATCATATCATAACCTCAGTGTTGTCGAAGAAATATACAAATACTCCATCGACCACCTAGCCAGGCAATGTAGGATCAAAGCTGAGCATCTTTGAAAAATATGATCTGATCAAGAAAAGGAATCAAACCTTGACCAGCAGCACTTGCACCCAGTTCTGAAAGCAGACGTCGGTTGCACAACATAGGCTACTATCAACATTTGACACTGAGAAGGGCAGAATGCATATGGCATTCCTCCAAGCACAGGTGCCAGATCCAAAGGTAATCACTGATTACAAAAGGGCCACCTTTGAATTCCAAACTAAGGATGTGCATCCGTCCGATCAGATGGATCTACACAAGAAAACAGGAGAAATGGTTTTCTATATGCTGGCACATGCTTCCACCACTACATACAAATTGCAAGTGTCCCTGAACAACGTCCAAACACAGTTGAATTTGGAAAATATATTGTCCTTTGCCAAGGACAATAGGATCAAGACTTTGGAGGAATTGGTCCTTAAGATCGGGTACGATCCCTCGAACGTGAAGGCAGTCGAGGAGATGATTAAAAAGAAAAATGTAGACATAGCCTCCTTAAGGAAACAATTGAAACTCCCACCCACAGAGGATTCATAGGAGAATGAAATAGTAGATACGGAAGGAGAAAAAGATGAGATGCTCAAACTAATCATGGAGAAAAATGCACAACTAAAGGAAATGGAAGCTGAGATGGAGAAGCTGGTAAAAGAGAAAGAACAGCTGAAGCCAATGGAAGTCATTCCATTGAGTGCAATTCCACTTTCAGGAGTGAGCACAACATCAATAGCAGAAGTCCCATCGACAAATCCACTGACATCTCTGGAAAAGACAACCGAATTGGCTAAGTCTATGGAAAAGATGAACCTGCAGGAAATAGAGATCAACATGCTCAAAAAGGATATTGGGAACCTTCAGGAACTCAAATCTCCCTTTCAGATCAGCCTCTCCAAGGAAAAGCAGGTGTCAAACCAGCTCAACCAAGAGTTACAACAGCTCTGGAAGAAAACAGTGGCAGGTAAAACTTTGGCCAATGTTAAAGAAAGTGTCTGGACATACATCCCCAAGTCTATGAATGAGATATGGCCCATGATACAGATCATGTTTGAGAAGAATGAATTGGTGCAGAGAAGAAAACAAGCCATTGAGAAGATCAGATCAGAATTGGGAGAGATGCCAACACAGGATAATGAAATCATCAAGTTCCTAAATTCTAAGACTAGGGAGGAGCTGGAAGAGCTAAAAATTGAAGATAGAATAGAGACCATCCTTGAGGTCAAGAGAGTTTTGACCAAGAGAGGATTAATGCTTCAACTAGAAGAAAAGTTTCAGGCCATGGACCTAGGAGTACAAAGCTTTTTTAGTAAAATTGAGGCTCTACAGAAGAAATGTCTTCCTAGTCTGAAGGTAATTAATGACAAGTTGATGACACTACAAGACTACAAAAAGAAACTGGCCGATGTGGCTAAGGATAGTTCAAAGTTTTCAAGAATTCAAGGCAGCATCACTGGCAAGGCGTTTCTAGATGCGCTTCAGTGGGACATCAGTATTCAGCATGAAATTTGATATATCTTCGTCACCAAACCTACCTTCGCCAAGGACACAAAAATGGATGAAGTTTATCGAAGGCTACTCAAAGTCAACGTGCCCCAGTCATCTTCGATGGGAAGAACTCTGTGGTCTGATCGAGTAGTGGATGAGCTGTCCCTGCCTAGTCATTTTTCCAGTCAGATGAGGTCGTGCAGAGGCCTCACCAACAGTCCACCCAGAAAACAACATGCAGTTGTGACACATCATCAAGCAGTTCCTAGATTTCTGAAATTTGTTAAGTTAGTTAGGCTAAAAATAGATTTAGCACGTCCTGGTCATTGATGATAGGATTGTTTGTAATTTTGAGTTATAAATACTTCATTTTTTGAAGTATTGAGGGTTGTTGATCTTCACGCCCTACAAGCTATCAGACTATAATAGTTTTGAAGAAATCTCCCATTAATACAAAGAGGCATTTTAGAGGATTCTCACGTGTATTCACTAGTGATGTTTTTCTCTCTAAGTTAAATGTTATTCTCGCTTTGTTATCACACTATTTTCTAAAACTAATCTTTGGAAGTAACGAATGTCGTGGGATTTATCTCGTATACCCTATTCCTGACTTAAAAGATTTTAGTGTTTTATCTTCTCATTTTACAATAAAGAAATTCTTAATTGCTTCTTTGTTGTAATTGTCTTTCTCATCTTTTCTGCTATTCCTCATTTATGCTACTAAAGAATCCAGTGATTACATTATCTCTCCCTGTGAAAGGTTCCTTTGTTTTTCTGGTTCATATTTCATCTTTAAAACACAGACCCCATAGCCCAATGGATGTGTAAACTATCTCAACCAACTCGACAAACACTACGACAACAAAACCAACTTATTTATTTATCTAGCCTAATATTTAAAAAGTTTGAAACATATTTAAATCATATAGAGAGATCCCTCTCTGAAGTTGGAAGGGCTAGATCCCAACTTCAAAAGTGGTTGGATAAAGTTACCTCTCGTAGATTTCTTCTTCCTAACAACCTCTAAGAAATTTACAGAGTGCTAACATAGTGGCGACTCCATTGGGGAAAGAACTGAACTAAAATTTATAGTGTCACGTTTTCTTTTCCCTAGAAGAAAAGTTTGTTCCTGAAATATTGCAAATTTGAGGAAGAAGTAATGTTTAGAGGTTGATTAAAATTTGTACATATTATTTTCAGACTCGTAAAACTAAAAAGTATATATATATATATATATATCAAAAAGAAATCTGGCTCCCAAGAAAGTTTATACTCGATCTCATCTAGACCCAGAACCTGCGATAGTAACAGACAACCCAGAACAGTTGCTCAGGAAAAAGACCGTTGTTGCAGGTTCAGTAAGTCATACTCCCTTGCATAAGTCCCTTTCCTTTTTAGGGGAGCTTGTTACCTTTCGAAACCCTGACTTTGACACCCTTTCCGAACAAAGCCTGGTTAGAACAAGATCCGACAGTTTTGTGACAAAAATCATTTTGGATGCAACCATTTTGCAACTCCAAACTCATGAAGTTCTATCTCCCACTACTAAACCGTGAACCACTCCCTCGGTGCTAGCCAGTCCCTCCTCATCCTCGTCTTCAGTCACTACCTCGCCTATCATCCAATTTGTTATCCCACCTCCTCCACCCATCATGGCAGCCAAATACGCTCCCTTGGTGTTCGTCACGCCTCTTCATGCCATGCCCCAAGACTATCAAATGAGACTCCCACAGTTCGATGGAACAGGACCTTTGAACGCCCAACAACACATTGATAAAATGAATGATTATTTTGATCTGCACGAAGTAGATGAGACCGACGTTCAAATGAGATTGTTTGGCCAAAGTTTGATAGGTGACGTTAAGAAATGGTATAAAGGTTTACGTGTCGCCTCAATCCTTGACCTTACTGCATTCCAAAGGAGTTTTCTAGACAGATGGGAGGTAAAGAAAAAACCTCTCCAAATATTGTCAGAATACGAAAATATCAGAAGAAATCAAGGTGAGACAGCACAAGATTACTGCACTTGTTTCAATAACCTGTACAACACAATTCCAACCGAAATCAAACCTCCACAGGGTTTGGCATTGATAAAATTCCCAGATGGTTTTGATGCCAATATGTCGTACCAACTAAGGGAAAGAAATTCTACCACCCTGGAAGACATGCAGAAAAGCGCGATAAGTGTGGAGGCCAATTTGTTGGCAAAAAGGGCATGACAGAGGTCAGAGAGGAGATTTACAATTAAAGAGGAACCTTCCACGTCAACCTCCGATTCCAAATTGGATTCCTTGGCCAAAGCAATGGAAAGAATGATGTAAAGACTTACTGTATCAAAAATAAATCCTCTGAGAGAAAACCCACCAGCTCCTCAAGTTCAGAATCCTAACTTCACGAGAAACCCTCCTCAAATCAGATAGAGAGATCCTAGGGATCAAAGAGAGAAGAGAGGTTTGGATCAACAAATTAGACCTCCCCTACAAGAAAATTATGTTGATGAAGGAGAGGAAGTGATTGAGGAACTAGAGGATACTCACATAAATCTCATGGGCATTCACGATAACGAAGCTATTTTCCTTACCCAAGAAGAGAAAGAAATTTTTCTTCTCAATCAAAAAAAAGTAAGTGAAGAAGCTGAAGATGTCGAACAACAGGCATTCAAAAATTCCATTTTGGAGGTACACGGGCAGTACAATCTGCAAAGTAAAAAGATAGAAGGAAGTTCCCCAAAAAAGATAATTGAAACGAAGAAGGTAGTCGAAACCAAAAAAGACTCTGAGCCATTTGCTGAGAAGATTCCTGAGAAGAGTACTGCCGAAGTCCCCACGAAAAGAAACCTTACTATTCTGAAAAGATCGCCCCAACCTGAGGTTTCATCAATTAATCAACCAAGTATTTCCAGCCAGAAGAATGTGGTAGACAAGCCAGAATTGATAAGCCAAAGAAGAGTCCCTACACCTTTCATCCTCGAAGGGGAATTATCCAAAGTAAAAATTCCCATTCCACTTTCTGAGTTGATGAACAAAGACGCTTATCATTCACAGGTGATTAAAGCGTTGACCATTGAACCTGATATAGGTATGAAGGCCTTAACCATTGGATCAACAAATCATTCAGAGACTGTGAACCTTACAAATAATCAACCCGAACTTTTTTTCAGACCTGAAGTCGATGGCCAAGCTGAAAATGGTGTTGTCACTCCTTTTTACATCAGTCTAGATATACATAACCTGACCTTGCATAATGCTATGCTAGATTCGGGTGCTTCCCATAATCTGATGCCTAAAGAAGTGATGGAAAAACTGGGACTAGAGGTCACCAGACCTTACAAGGATTTACAGTCATTTGACTCTAGTAAAGTTAGATGTATTGGTTTGATCAAGGACCTGTGTATCACCTTGGTTCAGATTCCTGCAAAGAGCATGGTCATGGATGTAGTAGTTGTAGACATCTCCCCGAAGTATGGAATGTTTCTATCCCGATCTTGGGGGGCTAAGTTGAGAGGTACCCTGCAACTGGATATGTCGTATGCCACTATCCTAGTTTTCGGGAAACAAAGAAGGTTATACAGAGAAACATTGATGAAATACATGGTCAGTAGCCAAGAAAAACCGCACAATTATCCTCTTTACTCTGTTCATTCTAACTTGGATTCTTTTATCCTATATAACGATGGTGACACGGAGGAACAAATCACTCAACTAGGAGAAGATACATCTGGTCTGGATGAAGGCCAAGAAATCATTGAGGTAGAAAGAAAGAAAAACGTGATATCTGAAGAATTATGGGTAGATTTCTGGAGCATGGATTTTGATGGAGCAGTAAGCAAAGAAGGAGCCAGATCGGGAGTTTGGCTGCACAATCACAGAACCAGGTATTCAGAAAACCATTCTTACAAATTAAATTTCCAATGCACTAACAATATTGCCGAGTATGAAGCCTTGATGCTCGGTCTGAAACTTTTGAAAAGAGTTGGTGCCAAACAGATTATGGTAAGAGGTGATTCTGAGTTAATAATCAAGAAAATTAAAGGTGAGTATGTTGCGAAACATCCCCGTCTTAGAGCTTATAGGAATGTTGTTCCTGGTGCCCTTAGATGTTTCACTAAAGTTGATTTGCAGGTAATGCGTAGGGGACAAAACATTTTGGCAGACAGATTGGCTACGTCAGCAGCCACATGTAAGATTCCTTTTCGCTCGACTCGCCCATACACAATAGAGGTGAAGTGAAGACCAACAGTTCCCAACAATATCAGGTACTGGAAAGTGTTTGGTAATGATGATCAAATTGAAGACTTTCTGCAGTGTAAAAATGATTTTGAATGTACAAATATAGATTTAGAGAACGAAGATGAAAATGTAAAAAGATCTTATTTTGAAAATGATAGTATAAATAGCATAGATTGAGGATAATTAGGCGATGATGAGATGGAAACCGATATTTTGCATTTGAAAAGTAATGTTTTACCTAGGGGTCTAGTTCCTTTAGAGGACTTGTTTGATTTTAACAATGTAGCCAAAAAACTGAAAAATTGAAGCCAGTGGACAAGAAGTAGAAGATTGTAATATAGGAACAGAAAAGAAACCCAGGATGGTCAAGTTGTCCAAATCATTACCCCCTAAGAAAAAACTCAAATACATTGAGTTGTTCAAGGAATATTTAGATGTCTTTGCCTGGGGTTATGAGGACTTGAAAGCTTATGATACCAGCATCATACAACATAGGATTCCAATAAAAGAAGATCAAAAACCATTTAGACAGAAACTTAGGAGAATCAATCCCGAGTTACTCCCCCTGATAGAAAAGGAAATCAAAAAAATGTACGATGTCAAAATCATAGTTCCGTTACGTTTTTCCAAATGGGTCTCAAATTTGGTCCTAACACGTAAGAAATCTGGGGAAATTAGGCTTTGCATTGATTTCCAAAATCTGAATAAGGTCTCCCTGAAGGACAATTACCCCTTGACAAAAATGGACCACATACTACAAAGGGTAGTTGTATCCAGTCGAATCTCTTTGCTAGATGTATTCTCGGGTTATAATCAGGTCCTCGTTCACCCAAATGACCAAGACAAAACTGTTTTCACTACACCATGGAGCACTTTCATGTATGTGAAAATGCCTTTTGGTTTGATGAACGCTGGAGCTACTTTCCAGAGAGCGATGGACATTGTCTTTGTGGAAGAGTTAGGCAAATTTATCACCATCTATCTGGACGATGTAACTGTGTTTTCCCAATCTTATGACGAGCACCTAAGACATCTCAGACGAGTCTTTGAGAAATGCACAAGATTTGGGATTTAAATCCTAAGAAAATCCTTTTCGGACTAGAGGAAGGAAAACTTCTAGGCCACATAATCTCCAAGGACGGAATCAAAATAGACCCCAGTAGAATCGAAGCCATACAAAAATTAGAACACCCAAGAAACATCAAAGAATTACAGTCCTTTATCGGAAAAATAAACTTTCTATGAAGATTCATACCCAATCTGGTTGAGCTCCTCAGAAACATTACAAATATGTTAAAAAAGGATGTAAAAATAAAATGGGACACCAAGTCCAGGCAGTCTTTAGAACAAGTCAAACGATCACTCACACAGGCCCCCGTCTTAATCAGTGCTAATTTTACCAAGGATTTCTATCTTTTTTCTTTCACTTCCGAACATACCATTGCAGTGGTATTACTACAAAAGAAAAGCGAAGGGTATGAACAGCCCATAGCCTTCTTCAGTAAAGTGTTAAGAGATGTTGCTTTGAATTACAAGATAATGGAGAAACAAGCTTTTACCTTGGTAAAATCCATAAAAGATTTTAGAGTCTACATTCTCCATTCCCACACCATTGCATATGTTCTGAATGCGGTAGTAAAAGACATTTTGACCCAGGAAAATCCAGATGGAAGAAGAGGAAAATGGATTGTTGTCATTTTAGAATATGACGTATAGATTAAGCCTACGAAACTAATTAAAGGTCAAGGTCTAGCAAAACTAATGGTTGAATCAAATTTCCATGCTCTTGACATTAATTTCTTAGTTGCAGCAGATGAACAGGGCGAGACGACGACTCCAAGCGTGAGAGAGGTATTTCTCAACTCTCCATGTATTACACATTATTTTCTTCATCCCTATGATCGTTAATGATGTAAACCTATATGTTTCCTTTAGAGGGGTCAGTGGCCTGAGTTCCTAAAGAGAGAAGGGAGAAGAACTTTTCCTGAGAAAAGAAGTTGCATTTTCCTATGTAAAAACCTTATAAAAAATGAGGTTTGCAGGTTTCTATATAGGCAGGGTGTGAGAATGACCCATTCTCGCAGGTTTCACTATAGCTAGGGTGTGAGGTGTTCGCAGGTTGCTCTATAGCTAGGGTCCGAGAATGCCTGCACATGGGAAAAATGAGTGTTTTCTCGAATCTTCTAGAAGGAGAAACTTCTATGGTGAGGTGGCATCCGAATGGTTTGGATCTTACTCACTTTCATGATTTAGTGGGATCATCCTAACCTCCTCACCTTATCCTCTTCAACTTATAAAAGGAGAGGAGTTCTCATGGAGAAATTTAGCTTGAGCTAGCTTTGTTGGTTTTTGAGCTTGTTAGCTTTGGTTGGCTTGGAATTATTAGCTTGGTTGGAATGGCTTTGAGATTTTCTTTGTCAAGATAGATTGTGAATATCATCAGATCTATGCTCTCAGAATTCTTGGAGTCAAAGTGTGTGGGGAACGAAGGACAGTTGGAAGGGACCTTACGACATCAAGGCAATGGTTTTAATCTCTCTTTCACATTTAATATGATACAGTAATATGATTCTTTCCTATAAATCTTGTTGTGTTTTATTGTATGATTCCTTGATCACATACATAGGTTTATATTGAGTTTATCCTATTACCATCACTTTGGTTGGTTTTTTTTGTCTTAGTCTTGACCTCACGAGAGCACCAGAGCGAAGCAGGAGCAACAAAGACCTCAAGAAGCGATACTAAGGTATGTTACTTGTTCCTTCCTTCTAGTAAATTCAATATCTAAAACTTAAGGAAAGTGTCATGTTCTGTCTTGCTTTGTTCTAGATCCAGGTGGATCTAGGGAGATCGGTTTGTGTCTGCACTTACGGATTTATCCAATAACACCATGGTACGCAAACCTAATATTTATTTTGCATAATTTACAAGCTCCCCCTGGTTTGAATAAGACTAAAGCTAGGTTTTTGAAGTTGAAAGCATTAAAATTTTGCATTCTAGAAGGCAATCTATACTAGAAAGATCCTAGAGGTATTATGTTGAATTGGTTATTGAAAGATGAAGCTGACAAAGTGTTACAAGAATTTCATGCAGGAGAATGTGGTGGTCATCTGAACTGGAAGGTCACATCCAACAAGATCCTCAGAGATGGATTCTTTTGGCCCACCCTATTCACTGATGTACATCATAAAGTGACCTCATGTCATCAATGTTAGCTATTTGAAGGCAAAAGGAAACTCCTTCCTCTCCCCCTGAAACCGATCTCAGTTGAAGCCCCTTTCCAACAATGGGGATTAGACTTCATTGGAGAAATACACCCCCCTTCTTCATGCCAACATAGGTGGATTCTTACTGCCATAGATTATTTTACAAAATGGATCGAGGTAGTACCAAGCAGGAAAGCCAATGATTTTGTTATTATTAAATTCCTTGAAAATAATATCTTGTCTCACTTTGGATGTCCTAGAAATATTATAATTGATAATGCAGCTGCTTTTCGATTGAAGAAAATCATAGATTTTTGCAACCAGTATCACATTGGTTTGGGACATTCCACAGCTTACTACCCTCAGGGGAATGGGCTGGCGAAATCTTCAAACAAAACCCTGGTAAACATCATCAAGAAGACGTTGCAGGAAAACAAGAAATTGTGGCATAACAAGTTGGTGTTCGCATTATGGGCTAACAGACTGACCACCAAAAGTTCAATCGGTATGTCACCATATCAGTTGGTCTATGACACAGAAGCAGTTTTTTCCACTTCCTCAAGAGTCCCTGTCATGAAATTGCTTCAAGAAATACAAGCCAAGCCAAATGAATCACAAAGAAGGATCAATCAGATGATCCATTTGCAGTAGTCTATGGAAGAAGTATTCAACAAGACTCAGGTAGTCCAAGAAAGCATCAAGAAGATTTTTGACAAAAGAACCAAGGAAGATGATTTTGAGCTAGGAGATTTGGTGCTGAGATGGGATGCCAAAAATGAAGACAAGGGAAAGCATGGAAAATTTGATACTCTGTGGAAGGGACCATTCATGATTCAAGCATTCAGAGGAAACAACACTTTCTTGCTAAACAACGTTGATGGGACAGATCTGCCAGGAGGACCTGTAAATGGTAGAATGTTGAAGCATTATGTATCGCCTCAGTAGAGACTCGATTTTCCACTCTCCATTGTACATACCATCGTTATTTTTCACCTACATTTTCTGAGTGAATAACTTTAGTCAGTTGGTTGAAGCCCGAAGAGAAGGCCCTAAGCCACTGACCACTGTTCTTCCATTTTTTAAGAATAAAATCAATCAATCAACGAAGGCGACTAGGCAAAAATTTTCAGAACGTCAGGTGTTAGAACCCTATATAATAGGGGAATCAGTATTCTCAATATATCTATCTATTTCAGGCATTATGCTTTTTCTCATGACGCATAGTGAAGGAAGCAGAAAGGGCTCGACTCTGACCAAGCATAAGCCAAGAACCTTCATGTGAACTTCGAAGCATGTTAAAATTCTGGTGCATTTTTAGCAAAAAATTATGAATTGGTTTGAATGGAAAAATTTTATTCTTGTGGGTAAATACAAAGTTTGATTTATTAGCCAAAACTTGGTCTTTTGAGCCAAAATTGGCACCTCGACCTTTATGCAGAGTTTTTTCTCTTGTTTATCAAAATATAAATTGTTTGACAAATATTTTTCCAAAAACGTATATTGGCCGAGGGCCAACCTCCGAATACTCAAGACCGAAAATAAGGACCATTTCACAAACCAACAACAAACACACAAGCTAGCGCCAATGCCAAACTCCAAAGCATAGCCTCGGGCTCACTTCATCGAAAGACCATGTGACTATTGGCTCGTAAAAATGCCAAAAGTTCAGTTTACCACATTCATGTGGGATTATTGCCACAGGGAAAAATAAACTCAGCAAGTCCCCAGACAAGAGAAACGCAGGTATCTTTCCGTTTTCATCCCACATGTGCCTTTGTATATGTTAAATGTTGCAGAGGTGAATTCGTTGGTGCCCAAGAAAGATGTAGAAGAAATCGAGAGAAAACTGCTAAAGGTCCAGATCAAACTCGGGCATGCCTGCTCAATTGTTAAAAAGAAGAAAGTTGTTCTTACAAAGACTGTTTCCCCTCCTGGAAGCCATGTTGATGAAAGCGAGGAGGATGACGGAGGGAAGTGGGAATAAGATGCCTTGGTGATCAATAAGTGGCTTGTATTGCAAGTCGTCTCTGATATCCCGGGCAACGTCAAGAATGTACAACACATATGGCAGCACCCTACTTTGACAACCGTAATCCTAACAAGGTTTATTCTCTCATTGGAGGATTCTGTAGCAGTTCGGTTATGGTTCTGGTTATGAATTCATTGGAGGTTGATGCTCATGTTGGAGGTGTAAATGACCTTTCTTTCTCACATCCCAACAAGAAAATGTGTATTATTACCTGTGGTGATGACAAAACTATAAAGGTATGGGATGTTGTTACTGGTGCAAGGCAATATACTTTGAAGGTCGTGAAGTACCTATGTATTCTATATGCCCCCCATTATAAAGAAAAAATTCAATTTATCTTTTCAACGACTGTCAATGGAAAGATAAAGGATTGGTTATATGATCTGATGGGTTCAAGGGTTGATTATGATGCTCCTGGTCAGTCGTGCACTACAATGGCTTATAGTGCTGACAGGACAAGGATTTTCTCAGGTGGAACAAGCAAAGAATGGGAATCTTATCTTGTGGAATGGAACGAAAGTCAAGATGCTATAAAGCATACTTATCAAGGATTCCATAAGCGCTTTGTGGATGTTGTGCAGTTTGATATGACTAAGAACCACTTTTTGGCTGCTAGAGATGTATATATGATCAAGTTTCGGGACATGGACAGCATAAAATCTGATTCAATACTAATAAATGTTGGCAATGAGATTAAACACAAAAACTCAATGCAAATTATCATCAAAATGTAGGAGGGAGGAATTAGATTCATAGTGCAATTTTATGACAATATTAGAGCCCGCGCCTGAAATTCAATGCCAATTATACTCCCATATGTCGAGTTCATTTTACAAATGAATGTTGTATGTCAGCATTATGCTAAGTGCCATGACTAAGTAAAGAATGGTTTTGTGAAAGATGGAAACTCGTCGTTATTTATTCAGTTGTCGAGGCTAATGTCCAAATGTCAATATAAACACTCAGGGTTCGTTTTCAAGCACTAAAGAGCTCGGGTGTCAAAGGAATAACAGTGTACTCGCTACCCCTAGGATTCTTTTGTATCGGCTGGCTCACAGATGTCACTTCCCAAGGAGCCCACAGGGGCATAGTGTATTGCTCTACGCGTCAACAGAGGTGGCACAGTATCCCTGTTTTGAGGCATTCTTTAGAATGTAACTGGCAGTCAAAACACCATATCAGCCTTACAGGATTCGAGGTAGCAGTTTGAGGAAGATCATGGAGCAGATGGCAGCTCGACCAGTGGAAATTTAATTTCATTCATGACAAATGGAAAAACTTTCGCACATTTCAGGCAGCGGTTAGAGCACCGATCCTCCAACTGGCAGCAAATCTCCAACAACCTCAAGCATTTGAGGGATTCTGCATTTATTTGTTTTGATGTTGTTAGAGTCTATTCGCCAGCAAATCTTAAACAACCTCTAGTGTTCCAGATGTTTAGGAAGCAGTTACAAAATTTAACTTTCCTTTGATTTGTTGTTTTGTTTGTTTTAGGAGACAGCCTACAGGTATCGAGAGGATGGTAACTGCTTTTCTATTTTCAGAAAGCAGAGATAGAGCTCGAGTTTGGGCAAGGCTGAGGGAATTTTTTTTGGATATATGCACATGTGAAAGGGTTTTTTGGAGGTTCGACCTGTGTGAAGTTTTTCCCTTTTTGGCTGGACTGTGAGCCTTGCTACTCCAGGAGGTTTTTGTCTGTAATTTTTGAATGACTAAACAGTAATAGATAAAATGATTTATAGGATTCTTGTGTAGCAGCGTTGGTGGCGTTCCTCTTCTGTGTTAAGTGTTTTCTTCCAGTTATCATGCCATTTGTCTTCAATTTCCTATTATCGAATGATAGTAATAGAGAAGAATTTATTGGTGAATACTCTACATCTGATCCTTTGGTAATCTTTATGTTTTCTTCTAAAGCTCAGTTTATGAACTCTTAACTACTCATTTGCTCAGTTTTCCTCCTCCATTTCTTCCTCAATTGACACCATTCAAGCTTAAGACGATCCAACAATTGTTACTATCTTGCCCTGTGGAGACATTTACCTCTAGATCTGATTTGATCATTATCTTATAAACAGACCCCATAGCCCAATGGTGATCTGAGAAACTCGTCAACCACATCCTCATCTAAATATTTCAAAAAACCCCAACCCCATACTTTCATATCTATCCTAACAACCATCTCATACAAACCAAGTTAAATAGAAAAGAGAGAGCCCTCTCTGAGTCTTGGAGGGATAGATCCAAGACTCCAAGTGGTTGAAACAGTTACCTCCATCAATTTCTTCTTCAGCCGAGAAATTACAGAGCGTTAACATTTTGGCGACTCCACTGGGGATGAGATTTTGAGTTCTCCAGAAAATATATCAAGTTCAGATTTGACTTTTGATGGTGAACAGAAGCCAAACACAGGAAGGTTGTACCATTCACCTGGCGACTCCATTGTTCAAGATCCTGAGCTTCAAGGTTCACAAGCGACTTCACTGCCGAAGAATCCAGATTTCAAAGCCTTGATGATGTTTCAAGATGATGGGGTATGAGTTAAATCCTCTATCTCCTGAAGATTTAAAAGAATTCAGGAATAAGCTAGCAGAATTTCACATTAACAAAGACTTTTTAACAATTGTGTTTCGTATTTTTGACTCAAGCAAATTTTCTCCTAAAAGTAAAATTTGTTTTCTTGAGCTAATTGTTGAAAAGTTCGAAAATGATATTGAACTTTTGGATTCTCAAATTCAGTCATATAATTTCCGAGATCTCAAAGAATTCTTGGAAAATCTTCCTTCTCCAAAGCAAGAGGAAATTGTACTACCTATTGATTGATGGATTGATGATGATTATGTTTTCCAATATAAGGCTGAAGTTGTAGATGCAGGGTTTAATTTTGAAGATGCAATTGATCAACTAGTCATAGAAGATCTAGGAACAAATATCATGCATCATGCTTTAATTGATCCTATAGCAGATTACATGGAGGTTCATGTTAGCTTGAGTTTTCAAACATGTATTCTCTATACCAACCAAATATGTCACCAGTTGCCAGTACATATTTCAGTTTCAATTTTCATCAAGCACGATGAGGAAACCCAATCATGGGATAAACTGATGGGTTGGCTTCATTGGCACTTTTTCATTACCTAATTGAAGCAGTAACTGTAAGCAAAGTAGGGTAGGTAGGAATGTGCCAATAAGATCAACAGAATGAGCATCTTTTCTTTTTCTTCTCTTCATGGTTTTATTTTCAGTTTACAGTTTGGGGGCAACCCAATGATCAACTGGTTTGCGAAATTTATAGTTCTATGGATTCTAGACATCTCCTTCGGAGCTATCTTCCCCAGGTGGAGCCTATGTTAGAACCCTATATAATAGGGGAATCAGTATTCTGACTATATCTATCTATTTCAGGCATTACGCTTTTTCTCATGACGCATAGTGAAGGCAAAAAAAAGCGCTCGACGTTGACCAAGCATAAGCCAAGAACCTACACGCGAACTTCAAAGCATGTTAAAATTTTGGTGCATTTTTAGCAAAAAATTATGAATTGGTTTGAATGGAAAAATTTTATTCTTGTGGGTAAATACAAAGTTTGGTTTATTAGCCAAAACTTGGTCTTTTGAGCCAAAATTGGCCCCTCGACCTTTATGCAGAGTTTTTTGTCTTGTTTATAAAAATATAAATTGTTTGACAAATATTTTTCCAAAAAAGTATGTTGGCCGAGGGCCAACCTCCGAATACTCAAGACCGAGAATAAGGACCATTTCACAAACCAACAACAAACACACAAGCCAGTGCCAACGCCAAAATCCAAAGCATAGCCTCGGGCTTACTTCATCGAAATACCATGTGACTGTTGGCTCATATAAACACCAAAATTTCAGTTTACCACATGCATGTGGGATTATTGCCACAGGGAAAAATAAACTCAACAAGTCCCCAGCCAAGAGAAACGCAAGTATCTTTTTGTTTTCAGCCCGCATGTGCCTTTGTATATGTTAAATGTTGCAGAGGTGAATTCATTGGTGCCCAAGCAAGATGTAGAAGAAATCGAGAGCAAACTGCTAAAGGTCCAGAGCAAACTCTGGCATGCCCGCTCAATTGTTAAAAAGAAGAAAGTTGTTCTTACAGAGATTGTTTCCCCTCCTGGAAGCCATGTTGATGAAAACGAGGAGGATGACGGAGGGTAGTGGGAAGAATATGCCTTGGTGATCAATAAGTGGCTTGTATTGCAAGTTGTCTCTGATATCCCGGGCAATGTCAAGAATGTACAACGCATATGGCAGCACCCTGCTTTGACAATCGTAATCCTAACAAGGTTTATTCTCTCATTGGAGGATTCTATAGCAATTTGGTTAACTTCCATGCCAAAGATGGTTCTCGTTATGAATTCATTGGAGGTTGATGCTAATGTTGGAGGTGTAAATGACCTTGCTTTCTCACATCCCAACAAGCAAATGTGTATTATTACCTGTGGTGATGACAAAACTATAAAGGTATGGGATGTTGTTACTGGTGCAAGGAAATATACTTTGAAGGTCGTGAATTACCTGTGTATTCTGTATGCCCCCCATTATAAAGAAAACATTCAATTTATCTTTTCAACAGCTGTCGATGGCAAGATAAAGGCTTGTTTATATGATCTGATAGGTTAAAGGGTTGATTATGATGCTCCTGATCAGTCATGCACTACAATGGCTTATAGTTTTGACGGGACAAGGATTTTCTCAGGTGGAACAAGCAAAGAAGGGGAATCTTATCTTGTGGAATGGAACGAAAGTGAACATGCTATCAAGCGTACTTATCAAGGATTCCATAAGCACTATGTGGATGTTGTGCAGTTTGATATGACTAAGAACCACTTTTTGGCTGTTGGAGATGTATATATGATCAAGTTTCGGGACATGGATAGCATAAAATCTGAGTCAATACTAATAAATGTTGGCAATGAGATTAAACACAAAAACTCAATGCAAATGATCATCAAAATGTAGGAGGGAGGAATTAGATTCACAGTGCAATTTTATGACAATATTAGAGCCCGTGCCTGAAATTCAATGCCAATTATACTCCCAGATGTCGAGTTCATTTTAGAAATGAATTTTGTATGTCAGCATTACGCTAAGTGCCACGACTAAGTAAATAATGGTTTTGTGAAAGATGGAAACTCGTCGTTATTTATTCAGTTGTCGAGGCTAATGGCCAGATGTCAATATAAACACTCAGGGTTCATTTTCAAGTTCCAAAGAGGTCAAGTGTCAAAGGAATAACAGTGTACTCAATACCCCTGGGATTCTTTTGTATCGGTCGGCTCACAGATGTCACTTCCCAAGGATCCCACAGGGGCATAGTGCAGTGCTCTACGTGTCGATAGAAGTGGCAGAGTATCCCTTTTTTGAGGCATTCTTTAGAATGTAACTGGAAGTCAAAACACCAGATCAACCTTCCAAGATTCGAGGTAGCAGTTTGAGGAAGATCATGGAGTAGATGGCAGCTCGACCAGTGGAAATTTAATTTCATTCATGACAAATGGAAAAACTTTCACACATTTCAAGCAACGGTTAGAGCACCGATCCTCCAACTGGCAGCAAATCTCCAACAACCTCAAGTATTCGACGAATTCTGCATTTATTTGTTTTGATGTTGTTAGATTCTATTCGCTAACAAATCTTAAACAACCTCCAGTGTTCCAGATGTTTAGGCAGCAGTTATGAAATTTAACTTTCCTTTGATTTGTTGTTTTGTTTGTTTTAGGAGACAGCCTACAGGTGTCGAGAGGATGGTAACTTCTTTTCTATTTTCAGAAAGCAGAGATAGAGCTCGAGTCTGGTCAAGGCTGAGGGAATTTTTTTTGGATATATGCACATGTGAAAGGGTTTTTTGGAGGTTCGACCTGTGTGAAGTTTTTCACTTTTTGGCTGGACTGTGAACCTTGCTACTCTAGGAGGTTTTTTTCTGTAATTTTTGAATGACTAAACAGTAATAGATAAAATGATTTACAGGATTCTTGTGTAGCAGCCTTGGTGGTGTTCCTCTTCTGTGTTAAGTTTTTTCTTCCAGTTATCATGCCATTTGTCTTCAATTTCCTATTATCGAATGATAGTAATAGAGAAGAATTTATTGGTGAATACTCTGCATCTAATCCTTTGGTAATCTTTATGTTTTCTTCTAAGGCTTAGTTTATGAATTCTTAACTGCTCATTTTCTCATTTTTCCTCGCCCATTTCTTCCTCCATAGACACCATTCAAGCTTAAGATGATCCAACAATTGTTACTATCTTTCCCTGTGGAGACATTTACCTCTAGATCTGATTTGATCATTATCTTATAAAAAGACCCCATATCCCAATGGTGATCTGAGAAACTCATCAACCACATCCTCATCTAAATATTTCAAGAAACCCTAACCCCATAATTTCATAGCTAGCCTAACATCCATCCCATACAAACCAAGTTAAATCGAAAAGAGAGAGCCCTCTCTGAGACTTGGAGGGCTAGATCCAAGACTCCAAGTGGTTGAAATAGTTACCTCTGTCAATTTCTTCTTCAACCGAGAAATTACAGAGTGTTAACATCAGGAACCGGGATTCTTGGCACTTCACAGGGAAATTACCATCCCCAGGTGGAGCCGTTATTATCACCCTATAAGTTATAGGATCAACTGGTGACTGGAATATTATCTATCTCTAGTGTTTTTGATGACAAATGATTTTTCATTCTGCAAATAATTTGAAAAAAAAAAGAAAGAAAAAGAAAAAGAAAAAGAAAAGAGGGCATAAAAGAATTTCAATAAAACCCCATGCAATAATACTAACTTGGTCCATACCTTTCAATCATGGCCAAGTTCTTTTTAAATTGATGTTTATAGGGTTATTGAATAAGTTTGTCTAAACCGTTTAATCTTAGCCAAAGTATCTAGGTTAGATTAGTGAATAAATCTGTCCAGACTGTCTAATCTTGGTCAGACAGCCCTAGGGTAGAGTAATTCCTTAGTCCAACAGTCTAATTTGGGTTAATTGTCATAGGAAGCTAGGTTAGAATGTAGGTTAGTTTCTTTATTCCAATAAAACCCAGCTAGATGACAAATGTTGCACCATGTTTCAGATGCTTAAAAATGGTGTTGGTCTAGCCCCATGGTGGTGTATACATGAAAAGCCTTGGAAAACCCGTAAAATGAACTTATCCTAAGTTCTCTGCCGCATGTATTCTCCATGCCCTTACTTATGTTTCGCTCATATATCAATGGCTCAGATAGTCCACCCAGATCTACAGTGGTCAGACTTTTCCGGACCCCCCCGATAGTTCTATCTTTANGGGGGGGGGGTGTCCGGAATTGTGGATAATACCCGCACACATCTGGACGGACCAGGTTTCAGTGTACGTATTTACGGTCTATATTGGATCGTGTACCCCCCCCATCCATTCTACCTTTAAGGGAAGGGGGGGGGGTCTGGAATGTGTGATAAAGGGCGCGCATAGATCTGCGGTCAAATACCCTCACTCTTCTTCCTTTCTCCATTTACCCACTCATCTCACCAGAGATTTTTACACCGTTTTCTCCGTTCAGTCAGTCACCCCCACCTACATTCGTCCCCTCTAATGTTTTTTTTTGCAGATACTGTTGTGGTAATGGTGCCAAAGTCAAAATAAGCAGAAGGAGAGGAGAATCTGTTTCTCTCGCCTCCTGTTGACCTTGACAGGATTCCACTGGTAGACAAGGATCGCTTAATCGCAGATACAAAGTGTGATTTCGATTTCGTAGACCTTCAGTCATGGCTCAAAGAAGTTTTCCTGGACCAGAGTGACGAAATTGGACTCTGGGAGTCCAACCTACCCCTATATCTCTTTCCTCAGATTCACCCTTTTCTAGAATTTTCCCTCAAGTGCCAAGCCCATTACATTCTCGAGCAAAGAGTCATTGTTTCCTCATTTGGAGAAATTCTTTTCCTCATCACGCCTGAAACCATCGACCAAATGATGCAAATCCCCCGAGTCGACTCTGCATCACCTTTTAACCTTGAAATTCTCACAGAGTTATACCAGAAGATGACTTTCCCCCAAAGAGCTCAAATATTTGAGTTTTTCCTCCCACCATCCACTCAATTTCCATCTACAAACCCCCCTTATCCTTCTTCCATGTTTTCGACCAAAGGAAACCATATCATCTCGTCCCTATGCGCCTTGTTGGGATACTATTTAGATCAATGGGTAGATGAACCCATCCTGGGATTTTTGTCCATTTTCTCCACTGATGAGAAGCCCACTACCCAGTTCAAGTTCAGCACGTTCCTAGTGAACAATATTCAAGAACAGTTGGTCAATTTCACCACAGAAGGCATGTTCTGATATTCTTCCATACTAGCATACTTGTTTGTTTTCTTCCAAGAAGACAAATTTGTTTTTTTCATGCAGAAGATGGATGGAGATGGCAAACCCCAGGCAATGACCGCATGGACCTCCTTACTCAAGCATAACTCCACAGAGTTCATCTTCAAGCAATTCATCGAACAATTCTATCACCCAGTGGTAAGTATGCTTAGCGGCAGGCCCGAGCCTAGGATTAATGATGAAGTTCATAGGATCCTACATCTTTCGGATCACACCAAGACTAGTGATTGGTATTTATACCAAGATCACACTGATATCAGAGTATATGGGTGTGAGTTGGCCCCGTATAAGCTTCCTAAATACATGCCTGTCAAAATTTTTGCTCTAGAGTACATAAGGCAGATGATAAACTCTTATGATAACCATTTTGTGTCTCTAAAGAAAAAACAACAGCTCAGAATCAAAGGGAAGATTGGCTCTTTCATCTGCAAAAATTGTGGCACCGGAGAGGAAGAAAACAAGTTGCTGAAGGAAATGAAGTTCATCACTAGTTTCCCATGACATTACGATCCGTGTGGGATTATCTCTGAGATGAGGGTGAAAAACAAGAACATCCCATATGTCCATGAATCTAGGCCTGAAGTCGAGAAATTTGCAAACCAGACAGTATGGGAACCTAACACTTTCGTCGAAGAAAAACAGCATGATCCCCCAACCATTGTACCACAAACAACCACACCACAGGTTCCGAAAGAGAAAAGGCCTAGGCAAGATTTATCTCCGCCTATCACTGAAGTGTCTTCAGAAGAATTCCAATTGCATACCAAGAGGTCTAGAACCATTTCATCTCCTGACCTGACTCGAGAAAAGGAAGTCCCGTCTACTACAGTGACCAAGGTTGATAGGCCACCCCTCAGTGCAAGCCTCCAGAATATCATAACCTCAGTGTTTTTGAAGAAATCTACAGATACTCCATCGACCACCCAGCCAGGCAAGGTGGGAACAAAGATGAGCATCTTTGAAAAATATGATATGATCAAGAAAAGGAGTCAGACCCTAACCAGCAGCACTTGCGCCCAATTCTGGAAGAAGACGTCGACTGCACAACATAGGTTGTTATCATCATTTGACATTGAGAAGGGAAGAATGCATATGGCATTCCTCCAAGCACAGGTGCCAGATCCAAAGGAAATCACTGATTACAAAAGGGCCACCCTTGAATTCCAGACTAAGGATGTGCATCTGGCCGATCAGATGGATCTGCACAAGAAAACAGGAGAAATGGTTTTCTATACGTTGGCACATGCTTCCACCACTACATCCAAATTGCAAATGTCCCTGAACAATGTCCAAACATAGTTGAAGTTGGAAAAGAAATCGTCCTTTGCCAAGGACAACAGGAACAAGACTTTGTAGGAATTGGTCCTTAAGATCGGGTACGATCCCTTGAACGTGAAGGAAGTTGAGGAGATGATTAAAAAGAAAAATGCATACATAGCCTCCTTAAGGACACAATTGAAACTCCCACCCACAGAGGATTCACAGGCGAAGGAAATAGCAGAGACGAAAGGAGAAAACAATGAGATGCTCAAACTAATCATGGAGCAGAATGCACAACTAAAGCAAATGGAAGCTGAGATGGAGAAGCTCGTAAAAGAGAAATAACAACTGAATCCAATGGAAGTCATTCCATTGAGTGCAGTTCCACTTTCAGGAGTGAGCACAGCATCAGTAGCAGAAGTCCCATCGACAAATCCACTGACATCTTTGGAAAAGACAGTCGAATTGGCTAAGTCTATGGAAAAGATGAACCTGCAGGAAACAGAGATTAGCAGGCTCAAAAAGGAGATTGAGAACCTTCAAGAACTCAAATCTTCCTTTCAGATCAGCCTCTCCAAGGAAAAGCAGGTGTCAGACCAGCTCAACCAAGAGTTACAACAGCTTCGGAAGCAAACAGTGGCAGGTAAAACTTTGGCCGAGGTTAAAGAAAGTGTCTGGACAGACATCACCAAGTCTATGAATGAGATATGGCCCATGATACAGATCATGTTTGAGAAGAATGAATTAGTGCAGAGAAGCAAATAGGCCATTGAGAAGATCAAATCAGAATTGGGAGAGATGCCAACACAGGCTAATGAAATCATCAAGTTCCTAAATTCTAAGACTAGGGAGGAGCTGGACGAGCTGAAAATTGAATATAGAACAGAGACCATCCTTGAGGTCAAGAGAGTTTTGACCAAGAGAGGATTAATTATTCAACTAGAAGAAAAGGTTCAGGCCATGGACCTAGGAGTACAAAGGTTTTTTAGTAAAATTGAGGCTCTACAGAAGAAAGGTCTTCCTAGTCTGAAGGTAATTAATGACAAATTGATGACACTACATGACTAGAAAAAGAGATTGGTCAATGTGGCTAAGGACAGTTCAATTTTTTCAGGAATTCAAGGCAGCATCACTGGCAAGGCGTTTCTAGATGTGCTTCAGTGGGACATCAGTATTCAGCATGAAATTTGATATATCTTCGTCACCAAACCTACATTCGCCAAGTACACAGAAATGGATGAAGTTTATCGAAGGCTACTCAAAGTCAACGTGCCCAGTCATCTTCAATGGGAAGAACTCTGTGATCTGATCGAGTAGCTGATGAGTTGTCCCAGCCCAGTCATTTATCCAGTCAGATGAGGTCGTGCAGAGGCCTCACCAACGGTCCACCCAGAAAACATCATGCAGTTGTGACACATCATCAAGCAGTTCCTAGATTTCTGAAATTTGTTAAGTTAGTTAGGCTAAAAATAGATTTAGCACATCCTGGTCATTGATGACAAGATTTTTTGTAATTTTGAGTTATAAATACTTCATCTTTCGAAGTATTGAGGGTTTTTTATCTTCACGCCCTACAAGCTATCAGACTGTAATATTTTTGAAGAAATCTCCCATTAATACAAAGAGGCATTTTATAGGATTCTCGCGTGTATTCACTGGTGATGTTTTTCTCTCTAAGTTAAATGTTATTCTCTCTTTGTTATCACACTGTTTTCTAAATCTAATCTTTGGAAGTAACGAATGTCGTAGGATTTATCTCGTATACCCTGTTTCTGACTTAAAAGATTTTAGTGTTTTATCTTCTCATTTTACAATAAAGAAATTCTTAATTGCTTCTTTGTTGTAATTGTCTTTCTCATCTTTTCTGCTATTCCTATGCTAATAAAGAATCCAGTGATTACATTATCTCTCCCTGTGAAAGGTTCCTTTGTTTTTCTGGTTCAGATTTTATCTTTACGACATGGACCCCATAGCCCAATGGATGTGTAAACTATCTCAACCAACTCGACAAACACTACGACAACAAAACCAACTTATTAAACATATTTAAATCATATAGAGAGATCCCTCTCTGAAGTTGGAAGGGCTATATCCCAGCTTCAAAAGCGGTTGGATAAAGTTACCTCTCGTAGATTTCTTCTTCCTAACAACCTCTAAGAAATTTACATAGCGCTAACAGGGTGGACAATCTGAATCAATATTGGTGCCAACAAGTCCGTAATCGGAGGATTTTATGGCCTGAAACCTTCAGTCTCAAGGTCAAAAATGATGGATTCCTCCAGAGCCAGAAATTCTCCTTGCAGAGTTGGCTTGGGCATAGTTTCCTATGGCCCGGTCTCTTAGAATGATCCTTCTTGATCAATTATTCGCCTCAACGGTGGTAGAGTTGGATCTAAAGTAACTAGTGACATGCCCTGAAGCCTTCATGACTGGCGGAGTTGTTGATCTTCCACTTTGTGAAATGATCAAATGACACAGTAAATATTGACTAGCGTAGAACACAGTGCACACACTAAAAAAGTTTCCTAAAGATAAATTAAGTAGTTGAATAACTAGTGGGAAGGATGGTTACGACAATCGACACTAGAGAAACTAAGAAGTATAAGTGCAACTCGAACATGGAAGTACCCTTCAGATATACTCTGTGAATCACGATCTGAATTCCTCCCTAGGTACCATGGTATACCCCCACAGTCACCTGTGTAAGTCCGTAAAATATAGGCAACTAGGTTTCCATCTCCCAGTCAATCACCAGGAAGGTACAATCGACAGTCAGATAGATCATAATGAGTAGGATAACAAGTTTGAATCCCTTCAAGGGTGTCGAAAGAAATTGGTCCAGAAAAAAATCGAGGATCTCAAATGGATTCGAGTTCCATAAATATTTGTAGGCAAATGCGATCGATATTGTTCCTGAGAAAGACCCTTAATATAAAATCCCCACTACATTTATTCTGGATTTGGAGGGGTTATCTCCTCTGCCTTTGCTCATGTGACATTGTGTTTATCCCCTATGTTATAGGGGGGTCCCAACTAACTCTTACGACGTTGGCCTTAAAACACTCCCTATCTCAGACTCCAATGTTTGTTTTAAAATGGTCTTGAAGAGTTTCCTCTTCACACCTAATTAAAGGCCCTAAAACCCTAAACTAGTCGGTGAACCCTACAAACAGAAAGTCTAATATATTCTAAGTTAAGCCTTAATTTTAAGGCTTGATTTACACAAAAGGTGTGGTCATGCAATTGATTGTTTTATGAAGAGACGAATAAGAAAGATAAATTTAAAGAATTTGAAAGAAAAAGATCCTTCGAAATTAAAGCAAAGCTTGTAAAAATTCTTTGTAAAATTCAACTTTTATGATCAATATTTCAAGATCTTGTAAATGAAAATTTCTTAAAAAAAACTTTTGTTTTACTAAGAAAATCTACTTGTATTTCAGGAAATCAAAAATAAATTTGAAATGAAGACTCTGTCTTTTTCAAATAACAACCTTGACTACTTTACCAAAGTAAATGCAAGAAAATATATATATTTTTTATTTTTATTTTTCGAACTACTTTAACAAGAAAAATTGAAGTAATTTTTTTTTTTGTTTTTTAAAAGAAAGAAACAGGAACAAAGAGAAAATTGAAAACAATATTGATTGATATCTTAAGCCAACTGTGGATCACATGGATTCCATCAAGAAAACAAAAGTAGGATCTAAAACTTGACAGTTCACTCTAAACCTTTTAGGGAAAACAAAAGAAAACTAAGGAACACGTTAACCAAAACTTTAACCCAAGCTATGGCCAAATACAGAGACTCTGACTAGTTCAAGAAAGTCCTAAGAAGTCTGAACTTCTATCAGGAAAGAGACAAACTCTCTTTTTGTTAAAAAACACTTTCAAGACACAGAGACGCAAGTTGTTACATCAGCAACCTACATATGTACATGGGTTGTCTACTTTGTAGAGTGAATAAGTGCGTGGGCTGACCCGAAATAGGGCGCATACACCTGTGATACTTTTCAAAAATAAAAATACAAGGTGGACTAATAGGGCATGGAAAGATGGTATGCACCTTCCAGGTGACCAGAAACCCTTAAAACACTTAGTAAACTTGACTGAAACTCAAAAGGAAATCAAGAAGCCAATCAACAACTGAAAAAACCTCCCTAAAAACCCTAGAGAGACTCCCCAGTGGAATCTCCAATTCTGCTAGCGGGGAAATCCTCCTATAACTATACCAAGGTTTAAAGTATAGACAGAGCAAATGAATCCCTAAAATTCAATCTAGTTTCTACAATACCCCAAACATACCTAAATATATGAACAAAAAGTAGTGGAAGAGAACATTAGTAACTGTGCCTTTTATCCAACATCTAGTGATGATCTCCTCAAGCTCTCTAGCTCCCAAGGCTGCAAGTCTCCTCCCAAAGTTGACCTTCATCCAAAACTAGGAAAACTAGGTACAAGCATGCTATTTCTATTCATAAATTAGGGTTATGTTATCCCCGATATCTAGGGATAACTAGGATATAATGTCTCGAGGCCCACATGGTCCTAGACATGGAGTACCGAGAGCAGGAGCGACCTGAGCATGGTCCTGTAGGACCCATCTTCTTCTTCTCAACCAGCTTTGTCCTGTCAAGCAGTACCGGCTTCCATCACTACTGGCCTGGGATTGCATCAGAGGGGACCCTTGCTCCATGAGGTAATCGATCTGAGGTATCATGGTATGTGTCATATTTGATCATTATAACCTTCTTATATATGCATTAGGTTCCTTTCATTTCAGATGACTTCTTGGATCTTACACTAATCCACTTGACCACTGTTGGGGTGATTGATGGGGTAGCTTAGCAAGTTGGTATTCATGGGTTTTGGTTAGCCACCAAAGGGGGTTTGCAGAGCCATCATCCGCTCCCACCATCTTATCACTTTTCCATCTTTAATCCCGCTCATCTATCCCTTTCCCCTAGTCTATCCATTAGGAGGACCATCCGGGGTACATCTTGTCTTGTGGGAAGAAGGGGCTAAAGGCCTAGGAGGTAAAAGCAGCTGGTAAAAGATAAAAGCCATAGGAAAATGAAAACCTAGAGATGCTTCGCCCAGGGGATCCCCAAGAAGGCAATAAAAGGCCTCTCGATAAGAAACTAAGGGACCCTAAGAAAAATGAAATAAATAAATGCAATACCTAACCAAGAGGATGGGAGGTCTCATCACGAGCCGGCCCATTATGTTCATAAGTATTTAGTGGTATGACATTTCCACCATCTGGTCACCAAAACAGGGCAGTGACCTTTGGTTGCATGGCCAAAGGAAGGGGGGTCTCATCACGAACCAACCCTCTCATTTCTGCAAAGATACTAGTGGGTAACGCTGTCAGCTCTGGCCACCAAGCCAAGGCAGTGTCCTCTTCGTCAAGGCTTGTAGTAAAAATGCAAATAAAGAAAGATAGGGTAATAAGGGCTTGGAAAAATTGCATCCATGACGGGTACAGATCGCCTCCTACAAAGGCACCCACAGATGACACTAGCCCTAGGTCTGACTATGACTAGACATCCCTAAAACCACATCACATCACTATACATGGTTTGAATGACCCCT
>ML784429.1:238840-250906 GCA_009831015.1 Picea engelmannii
TGAATGCTCATTGACTTTTATGCTTTGTTGAAGAAGTGATATTAATCCTCGTCTATTTTAGCCATCATTGACTTCGTCAATAATAGAATTGATCATTTGCTCATATATGTATTGAAGGATAGTCATTGATTTTATGAAGTACTGACCCACTACAAGCACATATTCTAGTCTTTTGTCTTGTCTCGCAAACAGGTGCATCATCAGTGGATATTTCTCATTGACTATCTCATTTGGGAAGCAATCTGTGAAAGGGGAATTCTTTGACTTGATCTATTACCCTTAGCCTTTCATTGACCTAGATTGCTTAGGGACGTCTCCCTTGGACTAGCCCTCCTAAATAGAAAGAGCCCCCCATCGAGGTGACAGTGGGTGGGGAAGCTCCTGTTACGCCGGTTTCAAGCCCTGACTCAAGCTCTTTAGACCTTTCCTACAAACCGTGCGATAACAGGTTAGATATCAATTGTTATGTATAAATCAAAGAAAAGACATAAAAAATCATCATTTGGGACAGATAAAAGAGATTCTTTTATTCATTGATTAAAGATTGAAGCTTACAATCCTCGTAGGTCGACGCTCCGCGAACATGGTCTAGGCTCCTCTTAACAATGCTCCAAGTGCACCTTCAATAAGCCTCTTCTCACAATCTACTGGTCACCTCAAGGGAAGGGAATGGATTGTATGGAAGAAAAGGGGTTAGAGAGGGAATGTTGAGACAATAACTCACAAAGCTCGTAGGGGTGTAGACCGATTGGCAAATGCCATGTAAATGGAAGGAAATATGTAAAGGAGGTCTCAAGTTCTATTCTCACCCCTATTTACTTGTGCTCCATGTTTGTGGGTTGTGTGGCGCACCTAGGGTTATAGTGGTAGTGGACGGGTATCGACCACATGTCATGCAAGTATGAGAACTGCAAGTTTCTGATTCCCCCGGTATTTAAAAAAAAAAAAAGTTGCAAATGCTTGGGCAAGGAAGGGAAGGGAAATTAGACAGAGCTTCACCGCTTTAATGCTTGGTTGTGGAATGAGACCCCAATGCCTCCTTTTATATGACAAAAGGATGGTTATTCAATTGGGGGACAGACTATAGTAGGTGAACTGGTTGGGAAACCTCCAAAAGCCTGTAAATTCCAATGAATACCTTACAACTTTTTAATTTTTGCAACTTTTGGAGGTATACACGGGTTGTTTAGTGTGCAGCTAGCGTATGTACGTAGGTTGTATAGCATGCATCAAGTGTATGTATGTGGGAAGTAATGAAGCATGGCATGTACATGCTCTAAAAATTGGTTTTTTAAATAGAGTTCCTCATCAATGATTTGGAAAATTATGCAAGTAGGAGGGCCAATGCCATGTATGCATGAGTAGGGAATTTTAGAGCTATAACACCCACCAAGGGTATACACTTTCTGGAAATCATAGGGCTTGAGTGTCCAAATAGTATCCTTTCTTCCCAAGCATTCTAGCTTCCATAACCATTATCTCATCTATAACACACACATATAGTCAACATGAGATAATATCATAACAATTTTATTTAGAAATTCTAATTTGTTTCATAAGGAAATTCAAAGTTTTCTCAAGTATGAGGTTCCATCTCATAATTTCTTGGCTCTTTGTAGCAACATGCATTAGTCTTTATTATGGCTTTCAACAATTTTGTACTTGAGACCACTTTTCCTGCATACTCCTAGAATTCAATCACTTCTGTCAATCCATTTATTAATTGCAATGAAATTATCAGTCCCTGCACACGTATTATTAGTAACCAAGATTTTCCCTTCTTCTAGTCATCATTATTTTCATTACTCTATTCCCCTAATAGAGCTTCAATGTAGTCCATCCTCATTTGACTACTTTAACTTGCAACTTTCCCATTACAATGTATAATAGCTCCTGAAACGTTCTCAACTTCATGAGTTAGTAATAATTGCATCATTTCAACTGTTATCATAATCATTTCCATGAAATATAAGATATGCATGCATTCACCAAAATGCATTCATAATGTCTTCAAGAATACACAAGTTTATATTAACATGTATAAGTGCAAATCTACCACTTTCACATTTTCATAATCTATGCATGCATACTATTCAATGCACCCTTGCATTGGTTTCATAATGCCACATATACATTAATTTGAGGTGATAAAGGTATGAGGATTGTGATTTGCTCGAGTAATATGGAAATTTCAATTAAAATTTTACAATAAATTTAAATGAACAAATATTTGTTTTAAAAAAATAAATTACATTATATTATTATTATCTTTATCATTATTATTCAATTAATTTGAATAAAAATAAATAATCTTTAAAATAAATTTTTCTATTTTATTTTATAAACTAATTCCTATATAAACATATTTCTTTCTTCTCAAATAACAAATTCACTTAAAGAAACTCATATAACATGTTCTATAAAATTGTTTTTTAAAAACATAATTAAATTAATTGAAATAAAAATGAAATATTAAACCTTAAAAGTTTTTCTATTTTATTTTATAAAATAATTACTATAAACATATTTCTTTCTTCTCAAATAACAAATTCACTTTAAAGAAACTCATACAACACGTTCTATAGAATTTAGTTTTTAAAAACATAATTAAATTGTTTAATTGTTATTTAATTGTTATTACTTCTTAACCATATATTCAACTTACGAATATATATTGGTTTCTCAAAAATAGATTGAAATCATGTAAATAGTTAAAATTTATCAACTATGATTGATTTTAACTTATAATTTTACTATGATAGATATAATATATAATTAAATTGTTTAATTGTTATTTAATTGTTATTACTTCTTAACCATATATTCAACTTACGAATATATATTGGTTTCTCAAAAATAGATTGAAATCATGTAAATAGTTAAAATTTATCAACTATGATTGATTTTAACTTATAATTTTACTATGATAGATATAATATATAATTAAATTGTTTAATTGTTATTTAATTGTTATTACTTCTTAACCATATATTCAACTTACGAATATATATTGGTTTCTCAAAAATAGATTGAAATCATGTAAATAGTTAAAATTTATCAACTATGATTGATTTTAACTTATAATTTTACTATGATAGATATAATATGTTTGATTTTAACTTATAATTTTACTATGATAGATATAATTAAATGTAAGTTAATTATGGTTTCTTATGATGCATTATTAATAATGTATATATGGAAAACCATAAATTTCCCAATTTGTAATGGTTTTAATTTAAAGTTTCATTATGATAGATATAGTGAGTGTAAGTAATTGATGATCTATCATGATGTTTGAGTAGCAACTTACACATGTAAAAGCATCAATTTCCTAATTTGTATAGATGATTCAAGATATTTTCACAATAAATTTGAATATAATATTGAAAGATGAAATGTAAAAAATTGCATTAACAGTGGCATGTTGTTTTTCTTGCAAAATATTTTCTTGTTAATGAAATTTTTTTAATTTTTTTATACAATTGTAAAGAACACATTATTCTTGTGCACAACTATTTTTTCAAAGTTTATAATGTTAATTTAATATTTATTTAAAATTATATATACTAGAATAGCCATGAAATTATGAGGCCGTGTCTTAGTCCAAGGCATCAAGGTCTTAATACAATCAATTATTTTTATTATTTTATATTGTAGACATGTATTTTAACATTATTAACATTATGATATATTTGAAGACAAAAATAAATTAATATATATATATATATATATATATATATATATATATATATATATATATATATATATATATATATATATATATATATATATATATATATATATATATATAGTTTCATTAGCAATGGATTTGTGTAACTTATTTAAAAATAACATGAAAAATAGAGATATTGAGAGAAATTAGGAAAAATGGAGGTTTTTTAGAACCTAAATCCAAGGCAACTAAGTTAGTAAACACATAGTCTACCATGAAAAATGCATTTAAGGAATTGACATGTGCATGTTCCTAAAACACACACTTTTGTGAGTAAAATTTCACAAATATTAACATATATTGAAATGGGAGTTCATGTTATTCTTGCCCATTTTCCTAATGCTCTTGATATTGTAGAACATACCTCTTATTTCAAGTGCCTATGATAGTTTTTTTCATGGCCATTAAGCCCAACAAGCTTTCTTTAGGGCCTAAGGTTTTTGTTTTCCTCCCTTGGTCATGGTCGATGTCTTGAGACCCATTCTTATTGTGAAAATAATACTAATAGTGTCCATATTCATAATTGTAGGCTTTGTTTATGACCATTGAGCATTGTAAATATTTGTTTATGTTATTTTCCTCCTTTGGCCATGTTACAAGTCCTAACTTAAATTTATGTTGTGAAAAAAATTGTAATAGCTTTCATATCCCATTTAGATGTCAAAGATTCCTAATTCACTACCCTTAAGTTTGAGAAGCTTAATTTTGGGCCTAAATTCCTCCCTCTCCTCCATAGACATTATATAGGATCCTAGACTATATCATGGTGCATGAAATATAACATATAATGCAAAACATATAACATAGACTATATGTGAGATGTAATACATATAATAAAAGATTAGTGATTCCATTCACCACAAATATGATTTGCATAATATGTTATGTTATATGTAATACATATAACATAACATATTATGCAAATCATATTTGTGGTGAATGGAATCACTAATCTTTTCCATAAGACTAATGATTCTATTCATATTTTATTTCAATTTATTAAGACTAATGATTTCATCCATATTTTTATTTTAATTTTTAAATAAATTGTGAGAATGTGTGATTTAACCAAAACCATTATTTAAAAAACAAAAAAAACAAGTAATAAGATTCTATGGAATTTTTGGAAGACAATATGGAGAAATATGTGAATTAATTTTCACTTTAATTCAATGGGTCATCTCCCAAACCAATGGGAAAATAGCATTGGTTTGGGAATAAAAACTTGGGAATTTGTTCCAGTGCTTGGTCTAGGATAATGGGATTGAATTTTGGCATAAGCTAAGTTTTCATATTATAATTTAGTAAATTGGTCAAATTTTATTCCAATGTGTATATTGGTCAAATTCATAAACTAAGTTTTAAAAATAAAAAAACAAATAATAAAATTTTATAGAATTTTTGAAAGATAATATGGAGAAATTTGGGAATTAATTTTCACTTTAATTTAATGTGTCATCTCCCAAACCAATGGAAAAATAACATTGGTTTGGAAATAAAAACTTAGGAATTTGTCCTAGTGCTGGGTCTAGGAGAAACTACTTGTATAGGACAATGGGATTGAATTTTGACATAAGCTAAGTTTTCATATTATAATTTAGTAAATTGGTCAAATTCTATTTCAATGTGTATATTGGTCAAATTCACAAGTTAAGTTTCCATACTATGATTTAGTAAATTGGTCAAATTCACAAGTTAAGTTTCCATACTATGATTTAGTAAATTGGTCAAATTCTACTATGATTTAGTAAATTGGTCAAATTCACAAGTTAAGTTTCCATACTATGATTTAGTAAATTGGTCAAATTCTATTTCAGAATGTGTATATTGGCCAAATTCTATTTCAGAATGTGTATAGGATATAATTAGGGGAGTAACGGAATTATTGAGCTTGTCCATCTCAAGCATGAAGAATGTAGATGTGTATTAGTTTGTTGAATTCAGATCTATGAACAGGTCAGACGTTAGTTACAACACAGTAGCTAGAACCATAAAAGAATAGGTGGATGAAAAAAGTAGTAAAATAAATTTGATGACGGAGACTTGGTGTTAATTCATTTGAGGAAGGGACTTATATAAGTTGAGGTTGAAGAAGATAGGACCCTTTAAGCTCCTACATAAGATTTTAAATAATGCATGCAAGATTGAGATACGTAAGGAGTTGGATATTGGATATTTAACTAACGTTCAAGGTGGCAAATGTGTATTAGTATCATGAAGGTACTAACGTGTATGAGTATCATGAAGGTATTAATGAGGTAGTTACATATTAAGATTAAGAAGCTGTTGAGGAGATTCTGGGAGAAAGAATTGTCAGGAAAACGAGAAGGAATCAGTACACAGAATATACGTAGAAGGGTAGAGACATGGAAAACGTGCCAGGGGAGAGTTTGTTGTAGGAGCAATATTTAATTATGTACATTCATTTTCTTATTAGGGGAGAGTTTGTTGTAGGAGTTTGGGAACTTGTTGGGAACATTTCCAATTGGGTGGAAACTTTTTGGGAACTTGAGAGTTTTTGGGGAGTTTTAACATCAAGGAAATTGGAGCTTGAGAGTTTCTTAAAAATAGAGCTTTAAATTAGAATTATGTTAAATTAAAATGTAAATATATTAATTCCATTATTACAAATAGGCATTTTCTTATAAATATTTTCATTATATTTATTCAAAATATCACTATAAAACTAAGACTAAACTACACTTAAATATTAATTCAAAACTTGGTTAATACTCACTTTATAGTTGTGGATATGAAAAACTTTTAATGCATGTATGTTTTCCTTCAAGCCCAAACTAAAGCATTTGCTCCACTCTCTAATTGATATTAACCAACCATATCATTGATTTTTATTGTATTTTCATATTAGAAGAGTAGTATTATTTTGTTTTTTCCAATAAAAATAGAATAATGTTTCAAATTTACAAAGATGTTTAAAGTTTATATATGTAAAGTTTAATTTTAAAAAGAGGTTAAAATTGTATATATGTATTTTTTCAATTTTGTTACTCATTTTCCAATGAAATATTTATGGATATTAAAGTTTCACTATTGTGTTAAATATATTCATATAATTATTAGCACAAATTAAATTAGTATTTCAATATTGAAGTTGTTGTTATAGGAGAAACATTGTCCTCTATTGATCTTATCCACCTTATCCACTTTCCCAACATTCCCAAGTTTGGGAAACTAGTGCCACATAGGTTAAATATATTCATATAATTATTAGAACAAATTAAATTAGTAATTTCTCAATTGACCTTCAATTTTATTAAATTGTACTCTAAAATATTTTTTATATTTTTTTAATATAAATTATTGTCGCTCCCAATTTCAAGTTTCCTGTAAATTTGAGAAAAACTTCTACTCGCTAAAAACACTCTATCCAAGTTCCCAACTTCCCTAGAAAACTAGTACAACATAGCATTTTTATGATATCATATCAGTTGATTTTCCGATTAGGTCCAAACTAAAAGTTGTGGCAGTTGCAAGAGACTATTTGAAGTAAATGGGGTTTTTTTGGCCTTATTAGACGAGAGCCAGCCTATGTAGTTGGTAGGCTTTGCATTTGCTTCTATGTAATATTTATGGTTGTTCGAATAATAAAAGGCGCTGATTTTTGCTCATGAAATTTGTATGTTCTGTTGTGTAATACGTATGGTTGTAGCTTCTCTAATAGTAAAGGGCAGTGATTTATGCTTATGAACTGTGTATCTTCTGTTATGGTTTATGAATTTATTTTTTCTTAGTGCACTCTGAGGAGTTGCATCAACCATGATTCGGGTAAAGCGATTATACTTTGGAGTTACATACAGAAATAAGGTCCAAGGATTGCTATATTCTGTTTACTATCAGAACTAGGCCATCCATCTCCCTAGGAATCACTAAATAAGAACATAGGTAAAACGATACTCCATGTTTGGAATAGCAAGAAAGATGGAATCGAAACTGAGAAATTATAAACTTAGATTGAACACAATAATGCAATTGAAAAGAAGTAAAGATTCCGACCAAACATAAAGCTATCAAAGCATTTAACTCAGGGGTGTAGAACAGTGGGTTAGTGAGTTATGGAGTGTACTGTTAACACACTTTGTTATGTAAAGTTATTGGTTCAAACCCTCCTTATCTTGTGTGTCTATTTACTTTGTGTGCTTCATAAGGAGTATCAGCCTCACTAGTTATTGATGTTGCTAGTGAAAAAAAAAACAGCTATCAAACACTCCTTTATGTGAAGTCACTGGTTCAAACTCTCCACTTACCTTGTGTGTCCACTTACTTTGTGTGCAGCATAAGAAGTAACGTACCCCACTAGTTAATGATTCAGCCAGAAAAAAAAAACATCAAATCATTTATTCATTTTTAATCAGAGTAAGCTAATTTTGGATCAAACATACTTATTTTTTATGGAAAAAAAGGGCCTGAATCCGGTCAGATTTTCAGGGGTAGCCTGAGTTTCGCATGAATCAAAGTTCAATGCATTTCATAAACATACCTTGGAAGTTTTGCCACATTTTAAACCAACCCAAATGCTCAATAAATCTATCAAAATTTTGAATTGCCCAGAAATTTAAAAAAGCAACACGAAAAAACCACTAAACAATCTATATCAAAAACATCAGTAAACGCTGATGATAGTGAACGCCACTAAATTGGTGATAACGTACGTCATAGTGGAAGTGTTTGGGCCCTGGGCATCGTTAGATACCATCCATGAGGATTAGACATGTCATGCATTTGTCCTGGAGGGATCAAATTCCATCTCCCTGTACCACAGAATCCGATCATTTTCCTGCCCTGTTATACCAATTTCATTATACATCGAATTCAATCATAAACTTGTGCTTTCATCGCGGTTCTTTTCAGCCCTGTGATGCCGCGTGCTTTTTCTTTTTCTCGATTAGTGGTGGAATCAGAACCATCTTTTTAAAAGCCATGAGGTTCCATGATGCCCAGCGGAAAACCCTATATTAAGACCTAGAAATATATATGTGTATATATACACTCTAACTGTCACAAAAATTCAAGAATTGGGACGTCATCTTTGGTTTTAATTCGTTTTGGTTTCTTCGGTGCTTCGACAAAACAAGGTAGACCTGAATTCACGTACTGTGAAAACTGAAATAGATCATATAGATATTATATTATAGCTCAGTTAAATGCTGATATGGCGTTGAATTGATTTTTTATGGCAGAATCTCAGTCGAATTCCAAGTGAGCAGAGAGTAATCACTACAGATCATGGTAAGTCCAATACGTAAATATTTTCTTGCATTGATAATCTGGCGATTGTGTTTTCATCAGAGCGAAATATTTTCTTGCATTGATAATCTGGCGTTTGTGTTTTCTGTAAATTGTATTTATGGTAGAGTGTAATAAAGAAAAGCGAGCAGGGCGTCTCAGCTGGGCCCTGGGGAGGTCACGGCGGAAGCCAATGGGATGATGGAACTTATCAAGGTGTGAAGCAGATAGTGATCGTCTATGCACAAGCCATAGACTCCATTAGGTTTGAATACAAAGGGTTGTTACGTTCCGTCTGGTCAGAGAGGCATGGTGGCAATGGAGGAGACAAAACGGAGAGGGTAAGCTTTCTGTTCCAGGAATAAGCTTGATAGGGCTTTACATATTTCTCTTTATGAATTTTTTCACTCTTTGCCCTTCATGTGGTTGTTATGATATCCGCTTTCCATAATTATTATCAGAATGAGATATTTTTATGTTAGGGTTCAGATCAATGGGTGTATTATGAAATTTTTTATATTTATTATAAATTTGATTGTAATTTGTTGAGGATTTTATCTGGTTTTTGGGTGTTTTTTCTCTATTAAACTAAGTGTAAGGGTAATGAACTCCCATAGCCTAGCAAATAAAATAAAACCCAGATTTTAATTTACTATTGAACTTTCTTGATCTAGTAAATAAAATCTAGAACTTAACTCACTTAGCTTACACAACCCTTAACATGACTAGGTTTTTCTGTCCCCTAAATTTCTAGTACAAATTATTATATTTATATTTATATATTAAATATAATATTTTGAATATCATATATATAACTTATAAAAAGTAATTAAGATAAGATAATATATATTTAAATAATTTATAAACCCTTTTATATTAGTATTTTTTTGGAAAAATACTTAAGACACTATACATATTTTGGTAGTTTATAAAGTTATTTTAGATTTTCATTTCAAGTTTTATTACTATTTCATATTTAGTGGTTTATAAGCCCAAAACCCAGACCTTAACTCATTATGCTTGCAAAAATTAACTACTTTCTTTAAAGAGATTAAATTACTAATTTGACATGATAATTTTTTTAATATTAAATTATTATATTTATATTCATATATATTAAATATAATATTATATATATAAAGTAATTAAGATAAGATAGTGTATATTTAAGTAGTTTATAAATTTTTTTATATTATATTCATATATATATTAAATATAATATTTTAAATATTATATATAGATAGATATAAAGTAATTAAGATAAAATAATGTATATTTAAATAGTTTATAAACCCTTTTTATATTAGTAATTTTTGGAAGAATACTTAAGACACTATAAGTATTTATGTGGTTTATAAAGTTTTTTTATGTTTGTATTTCAAGTTTTATTACTATTTCATATTTAGGTGGTTTATAAGCTCTTTCTCTATTAAGGATTTTAAGTTGTTTTTCTATTCTCTCTTCTCAATTGAGGATTTTAAGTTGTTTTTCTATTCCCTTTTCTAAATTGAGGATTTTAAGTTGTATTGCTATTTCATATTTCAATGGTTTTTAAAGTTTTTTTATGTTTGCATTTCAAGTTTTATTATTATTCCATATTTAGGTGGTCTATAATCCTTCTTCTCTATTGAGGATTTTAAGTTGTTTTGCTATGTGGTTTATAAAAAAAAAAATATGTTTGCATTTCAAGTTTTATTATTATTCCATATTTAGGTGGTTTATAAGTCTTCTTCTCTATTGAGGATTTTAAGTTGTTTTGCTATTTCCTCTTCTCCATTGAGGATTTTAAGTTGTTTTGCTATTTCCTCTTCTCCATTGAAGATTTTAAGTTGTATTGTTATTCCAAAGGGTATTTAAGATAAGATGGATATTTACATTGCTTATAAGTTTTTTTTAGTATTTTAAGTTTTAATGCTATAGAAATTTATTGTTAAAGTGTGTGTTTGTTGGTATATGGGGTGTAATTAGTCATCCATAGTGGAATGATTTAAAGATGGTTTATAAGACATTATCAACCAAATATTTAGGTTTTATCATGTTTTTTTGTTTGAATTTTCATGATGAGATTTAAATCTTAGTACTATGTTTATAAGAGATTAAGCATAGAAGTTTGGAGATCGAGGTGGTTTATAAGGAATTATTCCCCAAAAAGTTTAGATGACATCCCCACTCAATTCAATTTTATGATGGGATTTCAATTCTTATTAATACTCCAAATCTTACTACTAGTGGATGTGTATCTATGTGTTGGCTTTGTAGTACAAGTTCATGGGTTGCATGCATTAGCTTTGGGGTGCAAGTCTGGGTTGTCAATGTGTGATAGAATTTGGGGTGCAACTTGTTAAATACAGAGTTATTAATTGGATTTGGATACAAGTTTTTCCATTATATGTATATGGGTATGCATGTGTTGGGTGTGTGTGGTTTCATTTTGGGTGCAACTTGTCATCAACAAAGGCCTTAGATAGCTTTGGGGTGCAACTCACCATCCATGGAGGCATCAGTGGGAGTGGTGCTATATCTGTATGCATATGTGTGTTCACATTTAGGGTGAAACTACATAATAAATATTCCACGAAGGTCATTTATAAGAGGGTACAAATGTTATCTACACCAAAAGCTAAATTGTCACCCCTTATGGGCCCTCTCCTATGTTGGGATTTCAATTCTTACTACTAAAAGTCCTACCACTAAATTGTGTCTTATCATATTTTATTCCTTGTGGCACTCTTCTATGTTTGGAGTCTAATTACTATATTGTTACATGTATTAGTACTAAATTGTGTGTGAGGGGAAGGAGGGGGGATTTAGGGTGCAACTTTTAATTGGGTGTGAGGGGAAGGAGGGGGGATTTAGGGTGCAACTTTTAATTGGTAGAGGTATGAGATAGATATGGTTTATAAGGCATTAACTACACCAAAATTGTAATTTTGATGCCTTTTGGAACCTTCTATGTTGAGATGCTAGTATTGGTACTACATTTAACAAGTCATTGTGCATAACAAAATCTTAGGTGACATGTCTTGTGGGCCTCTTTTATGTTGGGATATGAATTTTTATTATGATAAGTATTACTACTAATGTGT
>ML784429.1:255598-273692 GCA_009831015.1 Picea engelmannii
TATATATACACTCTAACTGTCACAAAAATTCAAGAATTGGGACGTCATCTTTGGTTTTAATTCGTTTTGGTTTCTTCGGTGCTTCGACAAAACAAGGTAGACCTGAATTCACGTACTGTGAAAACTGAAATAGATCATATAGATATTATATTATAGCTCAGTTAAATGCTGATATGGCGTTGAATTGATTTTTTATGGCAGAATCTCAGTCGAATTCCAAGTGAGCAGAGAGTAATCACTACAGATCATGGTAAGTCCAATACGTAAATATTTTCTTGCATTGATAATCTGGCGATTGTGTTTTCATCAGAGCGAAATATTTTCTTGCATTGATAATCTGGCGTTTGTGTTTTCTGTAAATTGTATTTATGGTAGAGTGTAATAAAGAAAAGCGAGCAGGGCGTCTCAGCTGGGCCCTGGGGAGGTCACGGCGGAAGCCAATGGGATGATGGAACTTATCAAGGTGTGAAGCAGATAGTGATCGTCTATGCACAAGCCATAGACTCCATTAGGTTTGAATACAAAGGGTTGTTACGTTCCGTCTGGTCAGAGAGGCATGGTGGCAATGGAGGAGACAAAACGGAGAGGGTAAGCTTTCTGTTCCAGGAATAAGCTTGATAGGGCTTTACATATTTCTCTTTATGAATTTTTTCACTCTTTGCCCTTCATGTGGTTGTTATGATATCCGCTTTCCATAATTATTATCAGAATGAGATATTTTTATGTTAGGGTTCAGATCAATGGGTGTATTATGAAATTTTTTATATTTATTATAAATTTGATTGTAATTTGTTGAGGATTTTATCTGGTTTTTGGGTGTTTTTTCTCTATTAAACTAAGTGTAAGGGTAATGAACTCCCATAGCCTAGCAAATAAAATAAAACCCAGATTTTAATTTACTATTGAACTTTCTTGATCTAGTAAATAAAATCTAGAACTTAACTCACTTAGCTTACACAACCCTTAACATGACTAGGTTTTTCTGTCCCCTAAATTTCTAGTACAAATTATTATATTTATATTTATATATTAAATATAATATTTTGAATATCATATATATAACTTATAAAAAGTAATTAAGATAAGATAATATATATTTAAATAATTTATAAACCCTTTTATATTAGTATTTTTTTGGAAAAATACTTAAGACACTATACATATTTTGGTAGTTTATAAAGTTATTTTAGATTTTCATTTCAAGTTTTATTACTATTTCATATTTAGTGGTTTATAAGCCCAAAACCCAGACCTTAACTCATTATGCTTGCAAAAATTAACTACTTTCTTTAAAGAGATTAAATTACTAATTTGACATGATAATTTTTTTAATATTAAATTATTATATTTATATTCATATATATTAAATATAATATTATATATATAAAGTAATTAAGATAAGATAGTGTATATTTAAGTAGTTTATAAATTTTTTTATATTATATTCATATATATATTAAATATAATATTTTAAATATTATATATAGATAGATATAAAGTAATTAAGATAAAATAATGTATATTTAAATAGTTTATAAACCCTTTTTATATTAGTAATTTTTGGAAGAATACTTAAGACACTATAAGTATTTATGTGGTTTATAAAGTTTTTTTATGTTTGTATTTCAAGTTTTATTACTATTTCATATTTAGGTGGTTTATAAGCTCTTTCTCTATTAAGGATTTTAAGTTGTTTTTCTATTCTCTCTTCTCAATTGAGGATTTTAAGTTGTTTTTCTATTCCCTTTTCTAAATTGAGGATTTTAAGTTGTATTGCTATTTCATATTTCAATGGTTTTTAAAGTTTTTTTATGTTTGCATTTCAAGTTTTATTATTATTCCATATTTAGGTGGTCTATAATCCTTCTTCTCTATTGAGGATTTTAAGTTGTTTTGCTATGTGGTTTATAAAAAAAAAAATATGTTTGCATTTCAAGTTTTATTATTATTCCATATTTAGGTGGTTTATAAGTCTTCTTCTCTATTGAGGATTTTAAGTTGTTTTGCTATTTCCTCTTCTCCATTGAGGATTTTAAGTTGTTTTGCTATTTCCTCTTCTCCATTGAAGATTTTAAGTTGTATTGTTATTCCAAAGGGTATTTAAGATAAGATGGATATTTACATTGCTTATAAGTTTTTTTTAGTATTTTAAGTTTTAATGCTATAGAAATTTATTGTTAAAGTGTGTGTTTGTTGGTATATGGGGTGTAATTAGTCATCCATAGTGGAATGATTTAAAGATGGTTTATAAGACATTATCAACCAAATATTTAGGTTTTATCATGTTTTTTTGTTTGAATTTTCATGATGAGATTTAAATCTTAGTACTATGTTTATAAGAGATTAAGCATAGAAGTTTGGAGATCGAGGTGGTTTATAAGGAATTATTCCCCAAAAAGTTTAGATGACATCCCCACTCAATTCAATTTTATGATGGGATTTCAATTCTTATTAATACTCCAAATCTTACTACTAGTGGATGTGTATCTATGTGTTGGCTTTGTAGTACAAGTTCATGGGTTGCATGCATTAGCTTTGGGGTGCAAGTCTGGGTTGTCAATGTGTGATAGAATTTGGGGTGCAACTTGTTAAATACAGAGTTATTAATTGGATTTGGATACAAGTTTTTCCATTATATGTATATGGGTATGCATGTGTTGGGTGTGTGTGGTTTCATTTTGGGTGCAACTTGTCATCAACAAAGGCCTTAGATAGCTTTGGGGTGCAACTCACCATCCATGGAGGCATCAGTGGGAGTGGTGCTATATCTGTATGCATATGTGTGTTCACATTTAGGGTGAAACTACATAATAAATATTCCACGAAGGTCATTTATAAGAGGGTACAAATGTTATCTACACCAAAAGCTAAATTGTCACCCCTTATGGGCCCTCTCCTATGTTGGGATTTCAATTCTTACTACTAAAAGTCCTACCACTAAATTGTGTCTTATCATATTTTATTCCTTGTGGCACTCTTCTATGTTTGGAGTCTAATTACTATATTGTTACATGTATTAGTACTAAATTGTGTGTGAGGGGAAGGAGGGGGGATTTAGGGTGCAACTTTTAATTGGGTGTGAGGGGAAGGAGGGGGGATTTAGGGTGCAACTTTTAATTGGTAGAGGTATGAGATAGATATGGTTTATAAGGCATTAACTACACCAAAATTGTAATTTTGATGCCTTTTGGAACCTTCTATGTTGAGATGCTAGTATTGGTACTACATTTAACAAGTCATTGTGCATAACAAAATCTTAGGTGACATGTCTTGTGGGCCTCTTTTATGTTGGGATATGAATTTTTATTATGATAAGTATTACTACTAATGTGTGTATTTATTGGAACTTGGGGTGAAACTTGTAGTCAATGGAAACATTAAGTGGATTTGAGTTGCAAGTTCCCAATTTGTCTGCTAATTAACTTTAGAGTGAAAATATCTAAATTAAATGTTTATTTGTGTAAGTGTTGTGAATAATCCCACATGTATAACAACTTTTATATATATATATATATATATATATATATATATATATATATATATATATATATATATAATGCATAAAAAAATGTAAAACTATAAGGGTGGGGTAAGGGAAATATAAAGTAAATCTTAATAAGATTTACTCTATATTTCTCAACTCTCACCTTTATACTCTTCCAATAATAAGTATGCTACATATTCATATACTTTGCTACATGTATCTCTAGATATACCCTTATATATTAGAATTTATTTTCTTAATTTAATTAGAAGAGAAAGTTAAATATATAATTTTAAAAGATTTCATTCAAACTTCTTTCCCAAGTTTTTTAATAGAACTTTATAAAATTCAGTTTTTTTATTCAATTTTATAAAAGAATAAAAGAGAATGTGTTTCTTTACAGATTCAACTCAATTATCCTGATGAGTTCGTGACATGTATAAGTGGGCATTTTGGTCCTATTTCTCATGGACCCCCGATTATAAGATCACTTACATTTGAGACTAATCTGAGAAAATTTGGACCATATGGTGTAGAGAAAGGGACTTACTTTTCTTTTCCCACGAATGGAGGAAAAATAATAGGGTTTCATGGAAAAAGTGGTTGGTATCTGGATTCAATTGGAGTTCACCTCTCATACTCCGACAATACAATTTGGTCAGCTATAAAAGGAGGTGCCAAATCACTATTATCTGGCAAATGACAAAGAGTACCACGTATTATATTATGATAAAGAATGATACTTACATGTATGTAGATCCTTTTAAGGACCATATTTACTTTCATATGAGTTTTCCCTGGGAGATAAAATGATTAATAGTAGATCAAAATAGTAGTACATAGATATAAGAGACACAAAATAATTGCATATGTTTGTTCCTTTCTTACAATAAAGTTGGGAATATATGCAAGTAATTTTTAGTTGAATCATTATATTGTATGATAATTTTATTGGAAGTGTTATATATATGTTATTAATTATAAGTTGCATATGTTTGTTCCTTTTTTACAATAATTACAATAAAGTTGGGAATATATGCAAGTAATTTTTAGTTGAATCATTATATTGTATGATAATTTTATTGGAAATGTTATATATATGCTATTAATTATAAGTTGAAATTAAAATATTATGAGTGATAATTTTTAATTATATAGGAAAATTTTAAGTATTTATAATTAATAAAATTTTATGAGTTTTTATAATTTTAAAAATGTTGATTATAAATATTTGGTTATAATTTTATAAAAGAATTAGTTTTATGACATTTTATAGAAAATATTAGTGATTTTCTATTAATTATTTACACTTATCATGTAAAGGGTATAAAATTTGATGTGTTTTTATAATTTTCAAAATCTTAATTATAAATATTTGGTGATAATTTTATAAAAAAATACAATTTTATAAAAAATATTGGTGATTCCCCATTAAGTATATTTATTCTTTATAAACATGGGTATATATTCTTTTTGAATTGGTGATATTATTTGGTAAAAAATGAAAAAATAAATCTAATAAAAAATATTAATCTCTAAAAAAATTCAATAATATAATATTAAAACATTGTTTTTGTTGTTGTTTGTTCAACTTCGTATATCATAATGACATAGTGGGGAATGAACCCTCCTACAAATAAAAATCACAAAATGGAATCACAATATTGTACATTCAACAAATATTAAAATCTAATACAAAATACACAAAGAATTAATATTAATACATGACAAAAATTCCAATAACTAATGCAGTATAGTTTTATTAGAATTCTATGGCAAATTATTTGAGGTCTCTTTACAAAATAATGGAGATCCAAAGACCCCTATTACATAGATATAGATATATCAAGTATTTAATTTATGAGGTCATAACTATTTGGTTCCCAAGTTTTTTCATTTTTTTTTATTTTTTTTTTGTTTTTTTTAAACACTTTTACAATTCATAAATCACTAATAAGCTACTCTTCCACTTTAAAATTTTGTCATTTTCCATTGCATTCTATAATTTAATTATTTGGGCTTTTTAAGATCAATATTTTTTTATGAAATTTTGAGGGTAGACATATAAATAATTTATATACATTGTGTAAAAATTCTAACTCATATTAATGAGTTTATGCACAAGTCAAAACACTAAAACGTTGTTTTTGGAAATTTTTGTTCATACTCTATAAACAAGTTGTGTCTTAGTTGAATTAATTATGATTAACAATTTTTTATGAAATATCGTGAGAGAATAGAGAAATTTTTCCTCTAAAATAGATAAAAACTTAAGGCCTTAAATCTAAATAAAATGTGCATTCTAGTTTTGGATAACTACATGGCATCAAATTTTGATAAAATTTGGTGAGAATGTATAAATATGTTTTCATGAAATATTGTCAAAAGTTTAGAGCTTAATTCTAAAATATGAGTGTGCATTTTCCAAGATACTAAATCATTGTTTGCGTAGGAATATATGTACAAGTTAGTTTTGAGCTTGGACACATGGTATAAACACTCTTTATTCTTCTAAAATCTGTTTTGAATGTAGAATATGATCTCCTATATATCCTATTCAAATTCCAACTTCTAGTTCCAATAAATATGAGCATGTAGGGAAAAAAACAAACCATTATTTGTGCACTGAAAGTATGGGAAAACTTGAACCAAAATCAAAACATAATTGAAAATATTTTTTGACCATGCAAAGTTGCTAGAGACCGGGCATTCCCCTACATCAAAGTCACCTAGTTAGAAATTTGAGCATCCTACTCACAAGGTCATTAATAAAGCAACAATCATTGAATATATGTGTCTTTTATTTCTTTTCTTCTTCCTCCTCTTCCACACTCTATACCATGTATCTCTGTGTATTTTTCTCCATGTGTCCTTCCTCTATACTCTTCAATTGTAGGAAACACCACATTCCCTCAATTGTTATTATTTCTTTACACCACTCCCACTTAATGATGTTTACTACCTCCCCACCCTCCCACTTCTATATGATCACCTCTATCTCATGTATCAACATTAATGCTTGGTGCTCAACAATATATTTTACTGTATTTTTCTTGGACCAAAATCACTCCTATACTACAATCACTCATTGTTGCAATATATTTTCAACCTCCTCTTATAGATTCTTCAACACCTCATTCTCCACAATCTATACCTATTGCACTTCAAGACTAGAGTTGTATTTTCCCTTACATTACCTACCCATTCCATCCAATGGAGGTGTGTTTCATTCAATCAATTAGAAAAATCCACCTATCATAAAACCATTGATGGATTCATCTACACTTCCCCTCTTTCTCCTTAACTTCTATCCAATTCTCTTAAAAATTGGAATTCAATCTCCTCTTACAACATCTTCCCAATCCAATCATTGGAGGCATGATTCACTTAATAACTCTACCTAGTCTAATTACACCCATGTTAGAGTAATCCACAGTTCTCGTCTTTCATTGAAAAAATCCTACTGCTATAACCATGTCTAGACTCACTCTGCATATTCACTTGTTGGTTCATATTATTAACTCTTCTTGTTGTAATTTATTATCCATCATGAACATGTCATATGTTTTTTCATCTACATCATATTCAAGCTTCCTTTGTTGCTCTCGTGCACTATTACTTTACATATTCATCTCATCATATTCTCCACTTTGGAAACATTATTGCTACATCTTTTTGTCTGGTTTTCTTTTGGATTATTGCTAAATCTACTTTCTTCACCTAGAAACATATCAACAATTAACAATTATGGGGGTCAAAATTTCCCATCTGAATTTATTCCAATGTTACATACAATATAACATCCCTATTTCTATTATTGTTATCTCTATCTCTCTTTTTTCATCACCATCTCATCATCATTTCTAGTCACCACCACATGTGCGTATTACAGTCTTAGTTACCAACATGAGCCATCATGTCTCCTTAGAGAAAATACCATTGATTTCTCTTGCATCCTACATAGATGCCTATGGTGTATTCATCATCTCTTCTAACATCCCCACTATAATCCCCACTTTAATTAATGCATAATGTAGATATGAATCTGGTTGTGGCCAAACGATGTAATATGCAAAATATTTTTCGGAATTTTAATCAATATAATGTGATATTAACTACTGGGAATAAGGATAGATATGGGGGTTGATTAATCCACAAGAGAGGAGAATTCCTAGTGAGTGTCTAAGAGCGATCCCAAGGGGGGAATGGTTTATGGGTATTAATCCAAACCCTATTTTCTGAATTTTATTATCATTTGGGGGAAATCTCCCATTTTGCTTGAGTGTGTGAGATCTCAATCAATAAACTCATGTAAGATGGTGGACATGAGGGTCACATCTGATAGTTATTGGAAATCATGGGGAAGAAGAAATCAACATTGGGCAGAGTGAGCATTCAATTGTCTTGGGAAAATAGAGGAAATTTGTATGGAATGTTACATAAAGGTTTTACACAATCATTTTGGCATGAGCAACAAGCAAAAGAGAAAGGAAAAAGAGCACCAAATATAGAGAAAGAAGGATGGGTGAATTTAGGAGCACGCTCGAGCATTTTGGAGTGTATTTGGAGATGAAAATTGAATAACTGGGTTGTCAGGCCTGAAGAGTGAACTCTTGAGTGAGTTTCATTATAGCAACAAGTATTGCTGTTGGTTGCTGCTAGTTTTTCCTGGAAGTGAGTTCCCTTGAGTTCCTAGTAGAGATATTCCTAGTTGCATGTGCCATAGAGGCCATGATAAATGAATTGGATGCCTGATAGACTGAGAACAATGAAAGGGTACATTCCTTGGGTTGGGAAAGCCAAGGGAAAGAAAGATGGAAGAAATTTGGGATAGTTGTAGGAGAATACTAGTGGATTATGTTAGTGAGATGTAAGTGGACTGTGAGACACACCATTCTCTTATGGATTCCTAGCCCCATCTCGGGGGTGACTTGTTTTTGAAATTTATAAAAACAAGTCTATGGTTGGGTGGAATGTCCTTTCCAAATAGTTAGTTGCACAAGTGTTTTAAAAGATAAGTGTTTATCTATTTCTGAGTTAATTCTTGAGCTTAATTATTGTGTTGAACTCTTTGTATGTGAATGGTTTTATTTTTGTTATAAATTAGTATTAGATGCATTCGTGTTCATTTATAATTGTTGTAGATGCATTTCATTATGGGTATCAAAATCTGGTCTAAAATATGAATTAAATCGTACCTAGTAAGCTACAGTAAACAAATCAGCAAGAAGTAATTTTTTTTATGTCTGTTCCACACATATCATCCATGGTTAGTTGGGGAAAATTACATTATGGTATTAGAGAAGAAGGTTGAAACACTGACTTACAGGAGCCTGCTACATGACAATTGAAGTTGTTTGAATAATATTTTTATTTGGGGTAAAAATTACTTTGTTGTGGGACAACGTTGGATAGAGAAATTCTTGTAGTTTAAGGTTGTTATTCAGCCATGGAAACTATGTCCAAGATAATCCCCATGGTAAGGTATTTCCAACAAGCCATCATTGTTTCGATTTGGACAACTAGATAAAAATTTATGATGTCCAAAAGGTTGGCGCTTAGGGGTCATCGATATCACCCCGTGACAATTCTCAACCATTGATCTTTGATGGGAGTTATTTATCCCAAATGCATGGGAAGGGATTCATCGGAATAGTTTATAATAAATATGTTTCCCTTGGTTACTTTTGCGTAAAACATAAAGAGTCACAGAACCCTATGGAGACCAAGAACTACATGACTTTTGGATCGGTAGCTCGTTGGGCTAGTGGCTTGGTGGATTGACATCAAGTCCATTTGAATGGAAGTTACACATGGTGGTCAATGTTCTAATGGACCAGCGGCCTAATGGATAGGAGTCAGGACCGTTTGGTTGAAGTTGCATGCAGTTGGTCGGGGACCTGGTGGGTTGGTGGGTGGGTGCCTCAATATCGGATCAAAGTTATTCGGTCAAAGGTGTGTGAAAGTGGCTTGGTTGCTCGGTATACCTAGTATGCCTAATTTATTAGATCAGACAAGAATCATTTGGGAGAGCTAGATCGAATTTGAGTGTGGTATCCCAGTGGGCTAGTAGTCGGTGCAACATTGGTCACGAGTTGTAGTGAGTAAGGTATCCAGTGGCTTAGTAGGTCGGTGACTCAGTTGTCTTGTATGTCGAGTAGTCTGATGTACCATATCGAGATCTAAGAGAAGGTCAACGAGATAGAGGGAACGTGATTTCCCCAGTGGTCGATAGTCTGATATGCTTGATGCCCAGTGGATTGTACCAACATTCAATAAAAGTTAAAAAAGGAGAAGGAAATTTTTTCCCCAGTTCCTCGTGAGTTCATGCCCTAGTAGGCCAGTGGCCCAGTGATCGAGAAAAAAAATTAGTGCCACAAAAGTCAAATTATTAGAAAATTTTAGTGTTTTTGAAGGTCACAAACTTGTAAGGCATTTTTTAGGGCCTAAACAACGTTTTTAGAAAATCAAAATTTCATGAAATTCTTTGTACTTGTAGTACACACAATTTCTTCTTTAAAAATGAAAGAGGATGAGGAGATATTTTGAATGAGCTATTCTGAGCACAAAATGAATCTTGTATGAAGAAGTTACAACCAAAACGGTCAAGGGTAAAATTCAGTGCCATATTTCTTTTAGAGGGCATAACTCCTAGCCAAGGAGTTAGTTTGGGGCCCAAGAGTAGTATATGGAAAGATCATGGACTTCAGAAGTCATCCATAGAGAAAGATTTGATTTCTAGATACCTAAAAATGTATTGGCAGAGAAAGAGCACACCTATAGCATGTAGGGTTAAAAAGGGAAAAACAATCAAATCTTCTAAAGACCATAAATTTCTACTCAGATCTCAGAATTGAGAAACTGGACATTAAATGGAAAGGTCTTGAGAAGGTAAATCCATATATTAACCCATAAATTGATTTGAGTAGCAAATTTTCCAATCAACTCAAAAGAAGATGATGGGTGGCACTAAAGGGAAGAATATTTATGTTTTTTTTCCAAATTGTGTATGTATATATTTTTTTCTAACAAGAATTTATTTGCTTGCACATTTTGTACTAAATTTAGAGGTTCATAAAGGAATTTGAGTTCCTATATGATAACTACAACTATGGAATATTCCCAAGGTTCCTACAATCATGAAGAGGAATTCATAAGTTTGCATGTTAGCATGGGAAATATTGAGACCAAGTCTAATGGAAGAAGAGATAGGCATGAGTCTGTCACTATGAGGAGTCTGCAAAGAGAAGTGAAAAGTTATAGCGATGATAATGAAAGGATTATGAAAGCTTGTGAAGAGATACTTCAGAGCTTGAGAATGTTGTAGAAGCAAACCAAGAAATACTTTGGCACCAAGAAAGAATCTAGTGTTAGACAAGTGACAACATCCAAATCCCATAGCAAGAGGGATGAGCATGGAAATGATAGGAAGTCAAGAAGTAGGACCAGGAACCATCATTCCCCAGGGAAATCCACTAGGATAAATCATGCAAGTTTAGGACCAGGGAGCATCCCAAGTGTGTCTCTTGTTAGGAGACATAAGATAAGACCTAAGGGAGACATCTTGCAAGGTGAAATCAGGAAAATCAAGCCACTTACTTTCAATTATGAGCATAGGAAATAAGAGGTCAAGTCCTAGCTACTAGAAATGAAAAAATATTTCTAGCTACATGATTACCCCTCAAGGGTAGAAACAAGAATTTCAACCTACCACTTGCAAGGAAAGGAAACCATGTGGTGGGATCAACTTAAGCAATCCAAGCACCTTGATGAAAGGAGGGTCGCATGGAGACAATTCAATGGATATTTCCAAGAGAAATAATTTTCTGAGAATTACTATGAAAGGAATATGAAAGAGTTCTTTGAACTCAAGTTGGGAAGCATGGAAATGGATGAATATGAAAAATAATTCTTTGAGTTGTTGAAGTATGTGGATTTCATAAAATATGATAAGGTCAAAATTCAAAGGATTCTTATAGGGTTACCCTCTTTCTATAGAGACAAGATACAATATGATAATGCCAATACTTTGGAGGAGACCATAAGGAGAGAAAATCAACTTTATGAGCAAAGAAGAGGGATGTCAGTCTTCCAAAAGAATTGGAATGACAAGATGAAAGGAAAGGGGGATCAAAGGAAAAAAGGCTTTAATCCACCCTTTTTCAAGAACAAATCCCAAGAAAATCAGCAAGGATAGTCATCCCAAAATGAGCACAAGACAACAAATTCATTTAGGAAAAGGCCAATGAAACAACCTGTATAATGTTGGGGATGTGAGGTAAATCACTTATATAGGGATTTCCCTCAAAAATGTTAAAGAATGAGGATTGTTCACAAAATTTAGGAGGCTGAAACAATGGAATACATGGGAGGAAGCATGCCAAGGATTTATCAAGCCTTAGACAAAAAGAAAGAAAAATGGCAGTCCCCCATGATTGAGGTGGAAGGTAAGATCAATAACCATCCTATAGAAATTTTAATTGATTCTGGAGCTAGCCATAGTTACATAAACTCTAACATTTTTGAAATATTTCACTTGAAAAGGAGTAAGCATAAGAAATCTTGGTTAGTTTAATTAGCCACGGGGGCCAAGAGAAAGATCAATGAGTTGGTTAAACATTGTCCAATAGACATGAATGGACTCAACACAAAGGTAGATGTAAACATCATACCTTTGGGTTCATATGATTTTCTAATTAGCATGGATTGATTGGAAAAACACCATGTTGTCTTAGATTGTTACAACAAGTAAATAATTTGTCTTGATAAGAAATTAAAACAAGGAAAAATTCAAGGCATCCAAGAGTTATAGTTTTTAGAGATATTCCATCCATGCAGCTAAAGAAGAGTTTAAGGAAGGGATGTCATTTTTTTGCAACCCATACGGAAGAATAATATAGAGATAAAGTGGAAAGTCTTGAAGACCATCCGATCTTAAATTATTTTGAAGATGTTTTTGAGGAAATTCCAGGATTTCCACCGAAGAGAGACATTGATTTATCTCTTGATTTGGTACTAGGAGCTACCCCAGTGTCCAAAACACCCTACAAAATGGGCACACTATAATTGAAAGAGATACAGATGTAGCTTGAAGAAATATTGAAGAAGGGATATATACGCCCAAGTATGTCACCTTAGGGATCCCTGGTTATTTTTTTGAAGAAGAAATATGGAACCTTAAGTCTATGTATTTATTTTAGATAGCTTAATAAGGTCTCTATAAAGAAAAAAATATCCTTTTTTCCGATGATTGATGATTTATTTGATCAGTTGAAGGGTGCAAGGACATTTTCCAAGATTGACTTGAGATCAGGTTATCATCAAGTAAGGATAAAAGAAGAATATATTAGAAAAACAACGTTCAGAACAAGGTATGGGAATTATGAATTCACGGTAGTGCCATTTGGACTATCAAATTCCCCGACTATTTTTATGTGTCTAATGAGTGGAGTGTTCAAGGAGTACATGGATAAGTTTGTGATTGTTTTCTTAGATGATATGATCATCTACTATAATTATGAAGAGGAGCATGAGAATCATTTAATAATGGTGTTAAAAGTCTTAAGAGAACATAAATTGTATTCCAAACTAAGTGCATATTTTATCAAAAGAAGATTCACTACTTGGGGCATATTATTTTAGCATTTGGAATAACAGTTGATCCTAAGAAGATAAAGGTCATTAGAGGATGGAGAATGCTAAGAAATGTGACAGAGGTCAAATCATTGATGGGTCTTGCAAGTAATTACCAAATATTCATAAAGGGATTTTCAAATATTGCAAGCCCAATCACTTCTTTGCAAAAGAAGGGAGTGAAATTTCAACGGACTCCAAAATGTGAAGAGGGTTTCCAGCAATTAAATTTTTTTTTGAAAAGTGTGCCCATATTAAAGATTGCATATCCCGATGAGGAATTTATAGTGTGCACAGATGCATGCAAGGAAGGGCTTGGTGGATTCCTCACTCAAAAAGATCATGTGATATGCTATGAATTTTGGAAATTAAAAGAGCATGAGAGAAATTACTCTACCCACGATCTAGAGTTAGTAGCCATTGTACATGCATTAAAAATGTGGATACATTACCTCATGAGGAGGATATTTGAGCTAAGAAAAGACCACTGTGGTCTGAAACACTTTCTTGGACAACCAACATTAAATTCTAGAAAAAGCTAATGGTTGGAATTTCTTAGCAAGTATGATTTTCAAATCAAACATATTAAAGGAAAATAAAATCAGGTGGTTGATGCACTCGGAAGAAGGGCTCATGAAGTTCATGTTTCAACCATTAGCATGTATAAGACATATTTAAAAGACATATTCAAATCAACATTATTTGCAACTAAATGAAAACTTACGACAAGGTGAATTACAACAGAAATTTTAAAATTATGAATTAAAGGAAGATGGAATCCTCTTGTACAAAGGCAAGGTGTATGTGACAAATTCTATGGAGCTGAAAAATACATTGTTGAGATAAATTCACAATGTGGCATATGTTGGGAGCTCAGGATATCATAAATTCATTATAGCTATAAGGATCCAATACTTTTGGCCGCGAATGAAGAAAGAAGTGGCTAACTACATATATGGGTGTCTAGAGTGCCAAAAGTTAAAGACAAAGAACAGGCATCCAGCAGGGTTTCTACAACAATTTCCCATTCCAGAATGGAAGTGGGAAGTGGCCACAGTAGATTTTATTAGAAAGTTGCATGGGACAATGAAGAAACATGATTCCATCATGGTGGTGGTGGAGAAATTGACTAAGGCGACACATTTTATCCCTATAAAGACAACACACAAGGAAACAAATATTGCAGAGATTTACTTGAAACAAGTTTCCAAGATACATGGAGTTCCTAAGGTAATAGTTTCGGATAGAGATTCCAAGTTTACATCTAAACTCTGGCAAGGTTTGTTCAAAGGATTTGGAACCAATACGAATTTTAGTACAACATATCACCCAGAGTCAGATGGGAAAACAGAGAGGACCAAAAGGATAATTGAAGGCATGCTCGAGATGATGTGATGGACTAGCCATCAAAATGGGAAGACTATATCCACTTAGTGTAGTTTGCATATAATAATGGATATCAAGCCTCATTAAAAATGAGTCCATTTGAAGCATTGTATGGAAGGAAATGTAACATGCCAATGAGATGGGATAACCTAGCAAACAAAGCGAACATTGGGATAGATTTGTTAACGGAAATGGAAGAGAATATGTCAAAGATCAGAAAAAATTTAAAGGATACCTGGGATAAGAAGAAAATTTATGCAAACAAGAACAATTTTTTTATGGATTTTAAAGTGGGAGAACATGTATTTCTTAAAGTGAAAGCGAAATGAAGTTCAATAAGATTGGGTTGTTGCCCAAATTTTGCAGCAAGATATTCTGGGCCTTTTGAAATATTAGAGAAGACAAGACCAATTGCATATATGTTAGGATTTCCTGCATCCATGAGAGTGCATAATGTTTTTTATGTATCATTATTAAAGAAATATGTGCCTTACCCTGACCAGATAATTGATTGGACTATGATCCAGGTCGAAAACGAAGGGGATTTCTAGGTGGAACCAATATGTATCCTAGACTAAAAATTCAAAGTGTTCCAAAACAAATCCATAGGGATGGTAAAGGTTCAATGGACCTATTATAGTCCTGAAGATTCACCATGGTAGCATGAAGAAACTATGCGGGGAGAATACTCGTAAATTTTTGTCAACTTTGAAGTAAATAGAAGTTGAAAATGCAAGACTCCATTTTTGGGCAGCTAGAGTTCCAAAACCACATCTCCAATTCTTGGGTACCTGTGTTGATATCTCTGATAAACAAATTGTGCAGCTCGATGGAATGAAGGAAGTGAAGGGGGTCCATACCTTGGGTTAGCAGTTTGAGAAGAAAAAAATATTTTGGTTGAGATTGTTGTTGGAGGGTAAAAGTTGCAGAATTTTGTTATATTTGTTTTAGTATAGTGATTTAAATTTATTTGTTCTATTCCTTTTTAATATCGTGATGTAAATTTATTTATGTATTTTGACATAGTCTTGTGCATCGAGGACGATGCAAAATTGTAGGGGAGGGGGAATGTAACATCCCCACTATAATCCCCAGCTTAATTAATGCATAATGTAGATATGAATATGCTTGTGTCCAAATGATGTAATATGCAAAATGTATTTTATGAATTTTAATAAATATAATATGATACCAAATGTTGTGAACAAGGACATATATGGGGGTTCATTTATGCACAAGAGAAGGTAATGACTAGAGAGTGTCTAAGAGAGATCCAAAGGGGGAATGGTTTATGGGTATTAATCCAAACCCAATTTTATGAATTATACTATCATTTGGGGGAAAGCTCCTATTTATGTTTGAGTGTGTTAGAGCCCAATAATTAAACTCATGTAATAGGGTGGTTGTGAGGGTCACATCCCATTGTTATGGGAAATCATGGGGAAGAAGCAACCAACATTGGATAGAGTGAGCAGTCAATTGTCTTGGAAAAATAAATGAAATTTGTATGGACTGTTATAGGAAATTTTTACACAATCAGTTTGGCATGAAAAACAAGAAAAAGGGAAAGAAAAAAGAGGACCAAAGCTATAGAAATAAGGATGGGTGAATTTAGGAGCATGATGAAGCATTTTGGAGCATATTTGGAGATGGAAATTAAAGAAACAGGTTGCCAGCCCTGAAGAGTGAACTCTTGAGTGAGTTGCATTGTAGAAACAAGTGGTGTTGTTGGTTGTTGCTAGTTTTTCTTGGTAGTGAGTTCCCTTGATTTCCCAATAGAGAGATTCCTAGTTTCATGTTCCATAGAGGCCCTAATAAATGAATGGGATGCTTGATGGAATGAGAACAATGAAAGGGTACATTCCTTGGGTTGGGAAGGCCAAGGGGAAGAGAGTTGGAATGAATTAGAGATAGCTATAAGAGAGTACCAGTGGGTTGCGTGTTAGTGAGTTGTGGGTGGATTATGAGAAACACCCTTCTCTTGTGGATTCCTATCCCCAACTCGAGGGTGAATTTCTATTGATATTTAGAACAATAGGTTTATGGTTGGGAAGATCATCCTTTCCAAGCAGTTGGTTGCACAAGTGTTTTAAAAGATAAGTGTTTGTCTATTTCTGAGTTAATTCATGAGTTTAATTGTTGTGCTTAACTCTATGTATGTGAATGGTTTTATTGTTATTGTGAATGAGTATTATTTGAATTAATTTTCATTTATAATTATTGTAGATGGATTTCATTATGGGTGTCATAATTTGGTCTAAAATATGAATTAAATCATAGTTAGTAAGCTACAGTAAACAAATCAGTAAGAATAATTTTGATTTTTATGTGTATTCCACAAGTAGCATTCCTTGGTTGAGTTGGAGGATGTTACATCTCCCACTCAAAACTACACAACAAAAAGTATTCTCTTCTCCAAGTGTTACATCTCTCCCTGACTTAATAAACTGACAACTTCCCTCTACCATCAACATCACAACTTATTGGAGACATACCTTCAGAAATATTCCTCTTCACACATAATATTACATGGTATTCAACACTTCCACTTGAATATTTAATCTCTAATGACATAATTGCAATATGTTCCTCCATTGTTTAATTAGCCTCTTCTTTGTCTTCAACGTCTCATGGTTTCCTAGTTGTCTTTATCTTCACCTATGTAACTTTCTTATATACCTACCAACATTGGTATCATCTCTGATACCACTTGATGAAAATCAAGGTCACACAATGGATGAATAATACTATACACTCAACAAAGAATAAAATTCAATACAAAATACATAGAGAGTTAATATCAATACAAAATAGAACTTCTAGCAACTACCTCAACATAGTTTTATTAGAATCCAATGGACTATGCTTTCATATCTCTTTACAAAATAATGGAGAGAAAAATTCCCCTAATACATCAATCTCTCAAGTATTTAATATAGGATCCCACAATTATTTGGTTTCCAAGTCTTTTCATTTCCTTGGGTAAATCAAACACTTTTACAATTAACAAATTACTAATAATTGATTCTTTAGCTTCCAAACTTTGTCATTTTTATTGTGTTAAAATGTGACAACAGTCAATTAAAAGAAAATGTAAAAGCTAGAATTTACTTATGTAAATATTTGGTGATGTTTGTTTATGAAATCGGTGGAATTTTGTATAATAGGTGGTAGTTCTTGTAACGATGTGTTACATGCAAAAAACAACCTCCTTATTTTCTTCTCTTACATTTTCTCTAAGAGAAGAAGTACCCCCTCCTACTAAATGTTTCTACTGGACATACTCTCAAACTTTCTCTCTCAAATAGAAAATCCCAAGTATTTCTTCTTACACTCCACACTTTACCTTTTACAACATTTCTTCAAATCACTCTAACCCACCGATGTACACTTTTGGTGAGTTCCCCCTTTCCTCACCAACACACAAATATTTATCATCGGTGTAGTTCATGTGATTAATGATGGTATACCAGGTATTTTCACACTATTTTCTCTGGCACGCACAACCTTACCTTGGCGTACTTCCTTTCATCTTCATCAATACATCACCTATCAGTAAAGTTCCTCTCTCTCTCTCTCTCTCTCTCTCTC
>ML784429.1:273761-285227 GCA_009831015.1 Picea engelmannii
TCTTCGACACACTACTTGTTGACAATTTTTCCATCTTCTTTCGTCGATGCACTAGCATAAGAATGTTAACCCCTCATCAACATTGATTATATCAAAGTTCTTCATTCTCCCACCGACATCAATCTGGTCTGCAAGACACACCTTCATCTTGAGACCTCTTATATTCTCCTCAGATTCAACCCCTTCTCATCACTCCCATCAGTCAAGCTCTTGTCATTTCCAGTGAGTGATATTTCTACACCTAACTAGATGAATGATGACGTATTGCATAACTCACCTAATATGCTTCATGTTGTGGTCATAATTAAGTTTGTTTGTGTCACTGATAACTTTCATTATGTGTACCATATGAGCTTTCTTAGTTTGTGCTTCTTTATTTTATGACTAACCATGATCATGAAAGTGTCATATATCATTATATGGGTTAACTGCAACATATGTAGGTCTTGTGATGGATTTGAAATGCATCTTAGAAGAACATTGGTCCTCCCATCTCCTAAATAGCGTTGATCGCTAAAACGTTAGTTAACCATTTTAGTGGATTTATATTTATGTTCCATTAACACATTACCTCATCTCCAATGGATGAACCAAGAGCATATACAAAAAAAATGACGCGGGAACTCACAGAACTGAATTTGGGAAAAACAACAACAACAATGGGACCCAAACTTTCATTAAAAAAAATCCTTTGAGCCCAATTTTTCAGTGTTTGTCAAAGTGTACTTTTCAAACCTAGAACATAATAACTATGTGATTTATGCGGTTGCAATTCTAACATAACTTACAGAATAGAAATCCAAGGCCCAAAATCACTAAAACGATCGCCAAGGATTTATATCCCAAGCCTGCCCCACTAGTCATGACAGCAATGGAATGTTCGAATAGCATGCTAAACTATCGATTTGGAAGTGTCTCCCTGCTCTCCTCGCATCACATAAAATGACACCTTAATTGGACATTGTATGAGAAAGTTATGGACTTTTGAACTCAAGCTCTTGTTGTTTCTTTTCGGAAAAAGGGGTACTTAGAATTTTTTTTATTTGTCTTCCTTTAAAGGAGGAGTTGTTGGAAACTCCTCCAGAGATAGTGGAGGAGTTCCCCCAATATTCTCTGAAACTTGTTTAAGACTCCTCCAAAATTTGTTGAAAACTTCTCTGGAACCAAAGGAGGAGTTGTTGGAAACTTCTTCGGACACAGAGGAGAAGTTCCCATAAACTTCTCCAAAACAAGGACATGACCCTACAAAAATTCCTTTCATATTTTGGSCATAAATTTTGACACAGATTCCTATTTTGTGTGTTCCTTATACTGTTGGGAAGGTCATTCCAATATATACAACTTCACAATTACATAATTTGAGAAATTTCTCATCAATTGCTCAATTTTTTTAGGGTTAAGATATGGCACATYGTCAACATCCCCAAAGAACAAAACACCTTAACCATGAGCAGAGAAACCAAGAACCGAACTCAAGGAATCATACAMGAACTCTCGATTAATTAATATTTTTATTTTATAAGTTCAAATGCATGATTTTAATAGCTTATTCTGAGGTTAATTTGGGGTCACTCATCTGTTGCATATTGAATGGTGCTAGGTACCAATGCCAAAATAAGGTCGCACTTAGCAATCTGGAGAGTTAGCGTGTGAGAGAAGCAAACCACCAACGAAAAACCATCACACATTAAGGAAATTCCTATGGTAAGCAACAATACCCTTGCAAATGCGATCTACAACCAAGGACGATGGAGCAGCAAGAAAAACAACTATCGTAGCAATAGAGAAGCAACAAAATGGAATCAAACTCAAATGGTTGAAGAGGAAATATAAAATCCACAGTGATCAACTATAAAACTCTGAGAATGAAGCATGTCCCCATATCCATACCAGTCTCCATGGTGGGTGAAGCACACTATGGCCAAAATCTATGATTCCCACTAGCATTAAAAGACAATTTTGAATTTTAATTGCATATTATACATTAAATCATAAACATTCATGTTGTCTTTATTCTCTCATCATTACGAAAGGCATAAGGAAAAAAAATTGTAAATGAAAGGTCATGGGGGAAGGATGAAGGCCAACAGTCACATTGAACTTAAATAATATGAGGATTGTATCCTAGAAAAATGGTTTTTGGATCTTCAATCATTGTAATACTCATTTAACTATTTCGTGAAAGAATATTGTGTTAACGAAAATTCAGAATCCCTCCTTGGATATTTGATGTTTTTAAACTTTTAATGAGGAGAATTCAGTTTGGCCAAACTACTTTCTGAAGAGTTTTGATTCTCGTGTTGGACATATTGTGAACTATTCCTTTGCATTTTTCTCAGCACCCAAGTTGTGTAAGGATTTACTTCATGTTGTAGATTGATCTTATGTATCATGGATGCATTCGTATTTCTATTATTCGAAGAATGTTTTTCTAAATTCATGGGCATAGAGCCATAACTGATTGTTTAAATGCTAGACTATTCTATATCTACAGTTCTTTATTCATATTGTTATCTCTTCTTTGTATGGAATATTTCTTGGGCCCTTGATATGAGCATGGCTAGTTCTATATTTTTCTTTTCTTTTTTCTGGTTGTATTAGTTTCGTCCAAACTCATGCACTTTAGATTAGTTTCATTTCATTCTTTAGTTTAGGAAACCTTCATCGGTGGACCAGGATGCAACCAGTAAACCTTAACTAGAAAAGGCTACCGGACCAGAATCTAGATGTTTTCCTATTCCAAATGGCAATAGATATAATTGGGACTTCTTATAATGAGTAACCCTTGTTGTTGACAAAGGGAATTTTTTCCATGTCAACACTATATAACAGTTCCAATAAATGTATATCTATGAATCCCAAGAGATGTATCTGGTGGTAAGCCTGATTGTAAGCCTATATTGAATAATAGAGATACTAATACCTTTCCTTGTGGATGTCTCCTTGGCACACCATCGGGGTTTTACCATGTAAATATTGTGTGTTATATGGGTTGTTGATTTTTCTTTATTGTCATTTTTCAAGCATTTATATTTGTATTCGGGCTCTTTGCAACCTCTTTGCAATCTCTTCTTATATATTATTCAACATGTCATTCTCCACAATCTATACCTATTTCACTTCAATATTAGAGTTGTATTTTCCCTTACATTACCTACATAGTCCAACCAATGGAGGTGTGTTTCACTCACTCAGTTAGATAAATCTACTTGGAATCAAGCCATTGATGGAGTCATATACACTTCCCCTTTTTCTCCTTAAATTATATCCAATTCTCTTAAAAAATGGAATTCAATCTCCTCTTACAACATCTACCCAATCCAATCACTGAAGGCATGATTCACTTACTTGTTTAGATAATTCTACCTATTCTAACTACAGCCATGCTAGAGTGATCCAAAATTCTCCTCTTTCATTGCAAAAAACCTATTTCTATAGCCATGTCTAGACTCAGTCTACATATCCACTTGTTGGTTCATATTATTAACTCTTCTTGTTGTAATTTCTTATCCATCATGAAAACATCATATGATTTTTCATCTTCATCATATTCAAGCTTCCTTTTTTTCTCTAGTGCACTATTACTTTTCGTATTCCTCTCATCACATGGAGAGAAAAAGGCCCCTAATACACCAATATCTCAAGTATTAATATAGGATCCCATGATTATTTGGTTGTGAAGTATTTTCATTGTTGGTTGTGGACCCTAATTATCTTCCTGATTTAGAGGTCTTTTTCTTTTTTCAGCCGTGTTTATACCCCATGAAGACTTTACACCCCAGAAGTCTGTACACTCTTCCACGTGGGGGAGTGCAGAGGGGGTTTATCCCCTCTGCGGGGTTCGTGGGGGATATCCCCCAGCTGGGGGGTGAGGGGGAAAGCGGGCCCCCAACGAGGGTTCGGGGGCAGCGTCCCCCAAAGGAAATATTGCCTTGTAAATGTATATTGTAATTTCATTGTAAATATGGACCGTTCATTATAAGGTCGCAAACCTAACAGTAGAAATTATGTTAGGGTTTGTTTCCCTATAAGGAAACCCTCTGTTATGAGGGAAATGTATTGCGGCTATGCATTATGGTGAATATTGTATTCGGAGATAGGAGACTACGAGAGAAATAAGAGGAAGTTACAGCGGGTTTGTTGTAGGTTGTATCCCTTCATTTGCTGGATAATAATAAAGAAAGGACTTGGCAATTTCTCTGGTGGACATAGCCCACACTGGGTGAACCACGTAAATCTATGTCTCTATTGTATTGTGTATTATCTGTGTTTTGTTTCCACATTTGTTTTATTTTATTTCTCCACGGTCATGTTTTTCTAACATTCATTTCCTTGGGTAACTCAAACACTTTTACAATTAAAAAATTACTAATACTTGATTCTTTAGCTTCCAAAATTTGTCATTTTTATTATGCTAAAATGTGACAACAATCAATTAAAAGAAAATGTAAAAACTAAAATTTACTTATGTAAATATTTGGTGATGTTGGTTTACGAAACCAACGGAAGTTTTTATAATGGGTGGTAGTTCTCGTAACTATGTAACAATTCCAATATAGATGTATATCTATGAATCCCAAATGATGTATCTGGTGGTAAGCCTGATTGTAATACTAACTTGAATAATATAAATATCGATACCTTGCCCCATGGATGTTTCCTTGACAGATCCTCATAGTTTTACCATGTAAATATCATGTGTTAACTAGGTTATTTATTTTTCTTATTGTCATTTTTCCTACATTTATAATTGTATTTAGGAATTTATAAGTGGTATTAAAGAAAAGGTGAAGAAGGTCTGTTAGAGCTCTAGCTTGTTGGTCGAAGAAGTGCAAGTCGAAGTCTATCGGTGAGAGTGCTCTACACACACATATACTATTGAAGGTGATCTGTGCACACATAGAGGAAGATCCATGGAGGAAACAAGAAGGTTGAGGGTGCTCGTTTTTCATGCATAGAGGAAAGAGAGAGGTCAAGTCATGGGTTCGTCATGAAGGTGAAATCCATTCTTTTTTTTTTAGTACACACAAGGGTTTGGGCCTGGAGGAAAAGGAAGATGTGACACTTGTCTGTGTAGAGAAATAACCCTAGAAATAACCTACGCTAGGGGGTTTAGAACATTGGTGGGTTCATTAGTGCATTGAGCATGGAGGAAACTAGAAAATTCTCTCTTGTTTTATAAAGTGGATGTTGGGCACGGGCCTATTTTGAGGAAAGACCCAATTTTGGAGGGAAAGGCCTAATTTTGGAGAAGAACAACTGGCAGGAAAAGAAGCACGTGCGAGGAAAAGCAACATGCAAGAGGAGCAGCATGCAAGGCATGCAAGTGGGAAAACCTAACCTTGTTAGGGTTAGGGTATTGATAGAGATGGTAACGACTAATAATATTGTAAAATTGTATAAATAAGAACCTAGGAGGTCTAGTTCAGGGGTCTACTCGATTCGAACACTAGTTCAGTTCAACTATTGTAGTTTTGATATTTTTGTAAGCTTTTGAGTTGTAGAAGAGCCAAGTAGGATATATTTTGAGCGTTAGATCATAGGCTAAGGATCATGGTGTGATCTAGTCCACCTCACTGAAGTTATATAACCTTTTCAGTATTATATGCTGGGAGATGCAGTACGCGCAGTGCCATATTTTGCAGAAATCTAAATAAAAGAGCATAGAAGCTAGGTCTTTGTGGATGTAGCCCGGGAGGGGGTGAACCACGGTAAAAGATGTGTTATCTGTAATTTTTATTGCATTTTTACTTTTGTTAGTGATTAGTTTTTGAATGAATGAATGGTTGAAATGGATATATTAGAATGCATGCATGGCTTAAAATGTGAAATAAACTTAGGAATAATAGAATGAATAATCAGATTAAGGCCTGAAAAAGATAAAATACAATCCCAGATCCACACTCCTTCCTAGATTGCAAGCACTTGAGCTTTGCGGTCACCCATAGAACTATCTCAGGTGAGACTATGTAGTGCACTTTGTGTGTTGTGTTGCCTTATTATTTACCAGGAGGGTCGATAGTTTTAGAGGGTTTTGTTGGAAACCTGTTCATATATGAACCTGGGTCAACCCAAGAAGTAGAAGAGAAGAGAATTCAACCAACAAATGGTTTTGTTTCCAGTTGGAACTGCATGGGATTGAGTGGACGAGATCCGTAGAAGAAGCATGTAGAGAATAAAGGTATAAAAAGGAATTCTTAGGCCATGAATCCAATGAAGGCAGAGATTGAAATATGGTTGAAAAAAAGGAACTTCAATTTGAATAGAAAGATAACAGAAACCCTAAGTTAACACCATGAAAATATCTTGAAAATACGTGTTTAGCGACTTGCATGAGGTATTTCTCTGTGATTTCCCACATTTTTTGCAAGAGTGGCTATTGATTTTAAAATAAAACCACCCTCCAAATCGAATCCGACAGCTAGAGTGGAATCATGTGGAGATCGTGCAGTTACAACAAGTCAACAACAAATTTACGCGCACAATAGGTTTTTGGTTAGACAATATTGTTGCACGGTTTATCAAAGAATTTACAGTAGATATCGTGAAGTCCTATAGTGCAACAAAACATGATTTTCTAAAAGGACCTAGGGGCAGGTATATCAGATCATTGTATACTTCAATAAGATTTTATTGTATAACAATGGTGTGATGATGATGTAATGAGACAATTAAACTTCCATCTGTGCATGGGGGGAGGGGGGAAGCACTAACAAGAGGTGGAGAAATGGAGGAAAAAATGGATAAGGGAAATAAGAAGGAGACCATGGACCAAATGATAATGGAGGAAGATCATATAAAGTAAATAATGGAAACAAGTGGAAAGACGCGTAGTGGAGAACCATACCAATATAATATGAATAACAAGAAGAGAGCCATAGTCGATAGAGAGGGATTGGCAAGTGATGAGGAAGAGGTATAGGATCTCTAGGCTGTGGAGAAGATTGAGGAAATATTGCATGCAACATATGAAAGGAAAAAAGGAGGTCCAAGGGTAGGAGCAGAAGGAAAAACTCCAATCTATGTGAGTGTCAGTGTGGAACCTATAACCCCATGTGTGACTAGTCCACCAGAAAGAAAACCACCATTTAAAAAACTAAGTTTTAGTGGAAGAAAGACAAAAGGAAATGCATTTAAACAAGGAGCAACAACTAGAGGAGCCAGTTCAGGAAGTAACAATCAAGTATCTGCATCGCACTGAGGTAGTAGTTCAACACAGTTCAATATGGCAGGACATGATCCCATGATCAGGTTACCAAAATTCCGGGGAGATGAATTTGAGGACCCTAAAAATCATTTATTAATCTATGAGAAGATATGGGAAGCAAAGAAGATCACGTATGAGGATACAAAACTTGCGTAGTTATCTATCACGCTATGAGACCGTGCACCGAATTGGTACATCAGCTTAGCTGTAAATAGTCCACCATAAGTAACAAGGACTATTGCAGATGTGAATAAACTACTGATAAATGAGTTTCAGAAGCCTAGATTGGAAGATCAATACATGAATGAAATGATCGAAATCAAGAAGAAACCAGGTGATTATGTTTGGGATATTTATCAGAGGTTTAAGCGTCTCAAGGGTAAGTCAAAGTATATAATGGCGGACTTGCAACATAGGCACTTATTTGTGAGCTCAATGTTACCACATTTGAAATACCCTTTAAGACAACAGAAGTTCCAAACTCGGGAAAAGTCTCTGCAGGAAGCCTTACAACTAGAAGAGAACTAGTATCGGAAGAAAGATACAACAATATAGGAGTTGAAGAGGATATGAAGAATCTAACATTTCAACTTAACCAGAATAAGGGAAAAGAGAAAAGATAAGTTGTTTGGTGTACCACATGCAGGAAAGAAGTACACCATAAGAATGAATGTTCCACTTTCATGCAGTACATGGAAACATGAGTACCAAACCCTTTTCCAACAAGAGGACTATGGTGCAAGATCTGTAAGACACATGGGCATGATCCATATCATTGTCCAATGATGAATAAGTATCATATAGTACCCAAGAGTTCATACTGCAATTTTTACAGGTCATTGGGTCATGATGATAAAGATTGTAAGACAATGAAGCTGATGATAGAAAGAACGTTAGATACTTATAGGGTGCAATAATAAATGATGACAGTTCAAGCCGCACCTCAGTTCAACCAGGTAGCACCACCATATAAAAATGCCCAACCACAATATAACAATGTGCATCCACAGTATAACCCTGCGCGGTACAATCAGGCACCTTAGTACAATGCACTGCGAGGAAATCGAGATGGATACAGGGGTGGAGGACAAGGTAAAGGAGGATTTGGATGAAGTAGAGGTCTAATAGTATGTCACAAGTTCCAACAGCTAGGACATTACGCAAGGGAATTTCCACTTACACCTGCGACATGTACATATTATTGCACAGCAGACCATGATACAAAGGAATGTCCAACACTTTTAAGAAAGATCCAAGAAATGAGGAACCAAAACAAATAGAATGTTCAGTGGATCTCTAAAGAATCTAGGGATTATGGAATAAAAAATAGCATAGTCACACCAGGAGGAGCTAAGACAGGAACTAACGTAGTAAGACAAGATTCAACGCAACGCCAATGGGTGGAGAATAATACTGAACCATAGAAGTAGTTTGATGCACAAAAAGAAAATGAAACATTCAAGGAGGCAATACAGGAATTTATCAAGAAAAAAGTTGCATCCACATCATCCGCGTAGTATGCTCAGAACGTACCATACAAGATTCCTTCCTCAATGGATCACACCAGTGAAGCACAACCTGTAGAGAAAGTCAGTAACATAAAAACTTTTCTGCAATCCTGTGTTAAGCTACTAAATGACCCATCATCTGTCAAGATCTTACAAAATATGCTATAAATATTAACACAGAGGTAGAAGGAAAATTAGAGTAGAAAACAGTGAATCATCTCCATTTAAGAAGAAGGACAAGTAGATAATTCAAACCGAATGCCAACATGGGTGATATTATATTGGACTTAGGATTTGAAATAAATGTGTTAACTAAGAAGACATGGCAGTGTATGGGAGAACCCACAGTAGGTTATTCACCTATCTAGTTGAAATTAGCAAATGAACTCAGCATTTTTCCAATTGGAAGGCTTAAAGGTGTGACAGTAGATTTGGTGGAGTGTGCATTAAGGTAGACTTTGAAGTAATAGAGATAGTAGATGGCACAACACCTTATCCAACATTGCTTGGAATGGATTGGGAATTTGATAACTAGGCCATAAATCAACTTGAAGATGAGGAAAATGACATTTGAATAAGGTGAATATAGATTTATTGAAGCATTAGACCCTTCAGAGGGAGAAAGGTTGGTAGAACCCACCTGTTTAGATCTAGAGGAAATAAATATTATGTTAACCCAACTGTAGATGGGGTACTTAGCTAGAGAAGCATCATATCATGTGCTTCTGACTTAGATATAGGTTTGGAGAATTGGAAACAATGATTACATGAAGTTTCCATAGGAAGGTGCGAAAGAATAGACCACGTAGTAAGATGGGTTGGTACAAATATAAGAGAACCTCCCAGTTTTCATGGGGTAAATGACTTAGAGGAATTTCTGACAAAATATGAGGAAGAAGTGTAATAAAATCAGAGGCTCTTAGCCCTATACATTGCACTCAAGGCTACACCTTCAATATGGTGGGGTGCACACAAAGAAACAATTCAGGATTGGTACCAATGTAAGAGATTATTGTGCACTAGATTTGGCACAGAGCAGGGGTGCAATAAAATGCATAGGTATGATGGGAAAGGAACACCATAAGAAAATTTGGAGAAGTGCATAACACAATGGAGGATGACACCACCAAAAGAATGGCCTCATCACTTCATCCACACACTGGAAGGAATCCCAGAAAACTGGTATGTAGACTGAGAGATGTGCAGAGGCACTACGGAATGGACAACATTACAACAAAACTTTGTAGTAACCTTCTCATTTGAACATGAGAACCCCAACGTTGTTTCAACACTAAAGAATATAAAAGGTGTAATATTTATATGAACCAGAGGTTGAACTCATGATAGAGTATTGACAACATAATAGACAGATAGTCAAAGAACTATTGCCATGTTATCATGTTGAAGAAGAAGCACCAAATGAATATGACCCGCACAACATTCAAATTACAGAAATCGAAGGAGAAAAAGCGATGGAAGGTCCATCTCTGGAGTCAATTTTTTTTGTTGAACTAATCAAAGTGAAGAAAGTCAACATTCGGACAACTGATAACCCTAAAATGACAAGTATCGGAAACTATTGGTATGAACAAACCGTAGAAATAATAACAAAGTTATTGTGTGAATATAGTGACATGTTCCCAATGACCTTTACATAGATGAAAGGCATAACAGGAGAGTTAGGAGAGATGAAAATACCTCTCAAACCTGAGACAAGACCTATCAGGAAGAGACCTTATAGACTGAATTCAGTGTATAAGCAGAAAGTGAAGGCAGAAATTGACAGAATGTTGGAAGTTGGTATCATAGAACCAGTAGAGGAATATGAATGGATAAGTCCTATGGTAGTCCAAGAAAATAAACAAGGGGGGATAAGGATTTGTGTGTATATGAGAAAAATAAATGATGCTTGCCTACATGACCCTTTTCCTACCCCTTTCACAGATGAAGTCTTCGAAAATGTGGGAGGTCAAGAAGAATATTCATTTACATATGGATTCCCAGGTTACCATCAGATCAAAATAGCCCCAGAAGACAGGTATAAGACTACTTTTTCTACAGAATGGGGATCCTCCCAATACACATTCATGATATTTGGGATGAAGAATGCACCAGCCATGTTTTCAAGGGTAGTCACAGCTAATTTTAAGAAATTCATACATCATTTTTTATAGGTATATATGGATGACTGGACTGTATATACTTTGTTAAAGGACCATGTAGAAGTGTTAAGGATAATGTTGGAAAGATGCAAGAAATGTCAAACATCATTGAATATCAAGAAATGCATTTTTGGGACACCTTTTGGAATATTGTTGGGCCATATAGTGTGTAAACATGGTTTGTTAGTAGATCCTGCTAAGATTACAATGATTGTAAATTTACCACCACCAAAGTCAGTGTGCCAGCTGAGAGAAACAATGGGACATACAAGCTACTACAAGAAGTTTATAAAGGGGTATGCACAGATTACTACGCCAATGGAAAAATTGTTAAAGAAGGATATCATATCAGGTTTCCATTCGTATCAAGCCTAATAAGAGTACCATACGGTTCGGGAAGGGGACAAAGTTGTCACCTCGGTTTATAGGACCATTCAGGATCCAAGAGAAAATTGGACCCGTTGCCTATCGTCTCGTAATGCCACCCCACTTGCATAAAACTCATAATGTATTTCATGTATCTGTTTTACGTCATTATATTGTTGATGAATCACATAAACTAAATTGGAAGGAATTGCAGGTATCAGAC
>ML784429.1:287120-304075 GCA_009831015.1 Picea engelmannii
CGAACAAATGGAGGTTAATAGCATCAGGTTCAGGTATTTATTTCAAATTATGCATTGTTTTAATCTCTTATAAAAATTTATTATAATTGATAAATACGTAGGCGAATGTGCTAAATTATAGAAATTTCTTGACTTTTACTGTTATGTTGTAAATTAAATGGTTGTTTATTTAATTCAGCCCCTTACATGGATCTAGATATATCATTACTGCAACATAATACTTAACAAGATGGGTAGAAGTAGCACTAGTCAAAGACTGTAGCGCAGAGACAACAACACACTTATTGTTTGAGAATGTGATCACCATATTTGGATGTCCAATAATTTTGATGAGTGGCCAAGGTACTCACTTTATCAAAAGTACTATCAGGGCCATGCCTAAGGAGTTTGAAGTCTATCACCAGAAGAGTACACCATACCATCCTCAGGAAAATGGAATAGTAGATGCCTTCAATAAGATCTTGGAGAATGCTCTAACTAATATCTACAATGTCAACATGGATGATTGGGACTTGAAAATACCAATAGTACTATGGGCATACACGACTCCATGTAAGAATTTTACAGGACAGACACCATTCATATTGGTGTATGGGCAAGAAGTAGTAGTACCACTAGAATTTATGGTACCCATTATGTGCGTAGAAGCAATTATCAACATGACAGAAAGAGGCACAGTAAAGGAAAGGTTAAATATACTAATCGGGATGGAAGATGATAGGATTCTGGAAGGATTTCACCAAGAAGTATAGAAAGTAAGAGACAAATCCTAACATGACATACATATAAATAGGAAGATTTTCAAGGAAGGAGACCTAGTATTTCTCTATGATAGTAAATATTTTCAACATCCTAGCAAATTTATAATGCATTGGATAGGGCCCTGTGAAGTAAATATTGTCATAGATGGGGTATTTGTACAACTAAAGGATATGGCAGGAACATAACTAAAAGGAATGATCAACATGAGTCAACTGAAACTATACAGGGATAGTCGACCTCCTAATGCTTAAAAATTACAGCGCAGTGAGAAATACATGTACATAGTGTACTATAGTAGAATCTAGGACAGAAAAATGAAAAAAATAAATAAAAACGAGAAAAAGAGGGAAAATAAATACAAAAATAGAAAGAACGAAAATACAAAAATACTAAAAAAAGTCGTTCACAGTAATTACAACGACAAACATCAGAAAACAATGCACAGTAAAAATTAAACTTGGCACAAATGCATGCAAAAAGTGAAAAATGAACACAACTGGGTCTATAAAAGGTGGAAAGCACACAGTTATTCAACACTTCGCATATTTTTATCGCAGTGTGAGAAAATGAGTATGTTCTCTAGTTATCATTTTAAGAAAGAGCAAGCAAGTTTGTGAATTTGAGAGAGGATGACTCCACCAAAGTTCGACGCACTAGGAAATTTCTTTTGGATTACTCGACAGAGAGAATGAAACAGCATGAAAATGTGTTTGAGCTAGAGGATGTTACCACCTCAGACCCAGAATCAATTTTCCTAAAGCAAGTCAAGGAAGATATTCCTGCAATGCAATAAGGAGAAATAGGGCAGAGCTCCAAGGCTCGGAATGACATTTCAAACCCTAACCCTGAGACGCCTGCAAAGCCCAATAAAACAATGGGACCATGACAATCCCAAGAACATGAAGAGGTATTGGCTGAGGACATCACCGGTCGGCCATAGTCCAAAAGGGAAGAAGAGGACACAGAAGCAGCAGAGGCAGGCACATATTCTGCGGGACAGAAAAGAAAGACACCAGACACCATGGATATTACACTCCCTTATCTCCCAAACACAGTAATTACTGTGGATGACATGCTGGGAAAGGTACCTAAGCTTAGGCACACCGACCACGACGTGCGCGATGTGGCCAAGTTTCCAAAGTTGGTCGAGGAGAATTATTTTATAAACATAGGGGAAATTGGACCCCTCGAAAAACCTATACTGGAGCCTGCGCAGTGGATCACGGGGCTCTACAACTCATGAATCATGAACCTATTACACATCCCACATTTTGGGCACAGTAAGAATGTCGACCTATGTGTCAAACAACTAGTCACCTGTGTCCACAGAGGCATCCTATGGATGGATAGACTGGTGAAAATTGATGCGGCATTGATTTCCATAATCACAAGACTCCCTAGAGTTGGTGCGCATCCCGAATAATACCTAGAGAACAAGGCATGTGAAAAAGAACTAGCAGAGCAGGTTAAAGCGTAGTTCGGCACTACTCGAGGCAACAGAGGCATTGTTATCAAAGACATCAATGAAAATCCGACAAGATTCACTAGCAAGATGATGGTTTGCAAAATTTTGAGGAAATGGTGTTGAGAGGAAGTGTCATAGCAGTAGTCGCGCAGTGCATGAAGGGAGTTATGTTTAGCTGGGAACTGTACCTGTTGAACTAGTTTGTAATAAATTGTCGAGATGCACAAGATAATGGAAATGAGTTCCATTATTCATGGTTGATCATCATCATATCTCCTAGTTGGATGGTAGGAGACAGGATAGATAAAATGGGAAAGTGTTATGAAGCCAGGTACGAGTCCCTCTAGTAGGCCAAGGATAAAAATACATAGCAGGCCAATAACACAATCTTCGCCATGTTGCTATAATACATACAGTAGCACACAACAAATGTATGGTGCATACCGATGGAGGTAGTGTAGGAGGCATAGGGGATAGCCAAATTCAAGGCATCCAGGCATCATGTATGGATCCAAGCCACGAGGGATCCCAAGAAGGCGTGGTTGAGGATGCAGTACTATGTCACTAAAGAGGAAGTGGAATGGATCATTAAATATTGGCCTGTGCAGTGGCAACTACTAGTAGCAAAACCAACCATGAGGATAGGCACAACACAGTCCTCTAAGCCTAAGGATAAGGAAGAAGTAGGCTCATCAGCTAGAACAGGTAGTCTAGCTAACAATAATAGAATAGTTGCAGCACAAACTCAACCAAGAGGGAACAACACAGTACCAAAACAATTGAGGAGGACACCAACCGTAGCAAGGAGAGGAAATCGACCACAGACTGGGAAGAAGGAGACTACACATGCTAGAGAAGAAATAAACCAAGGAACAACAAGTGGGGAGCAACCCTCATAGACAGTGAGGAAACCCGTGCAAGAAAACAAAGTATGATATGGAAGACCCAGACATCACCCTGACAGAGGATGATGCAGATCTCGTCGTTGAAAAAGTACAAGACCGAGGTGAAGAAGTGGTATGAATCGTAGAGGCACAACTAGAAGAGATCATGGCCAAGCTGTTAGAGGTCCATGAAAATATACAACAACTACAAAGCCAGGTAGGATCGCAGGCCTTCGCCTAGCAACAAGAAAGGACACAGAGGCCACCTGCATAGAAAGAAGGTGAAGAGACAGTGAAGATCATCTTCCAGAGCAGGGAAACATTCTTGGTAACACGTCAAATGATGATATTTGATCAGGAGACTGTGCATAAACCCCTGGAGGAGGTAGAATAAGTGGAAATGATTATGGCACAAATACCTACAAAGGCCTTATACAGGCTACAGGCTAGTGTCATGCAAGAGGTGTAGTCCAGGGCCTGCGCATATGCAAAAAATTTAGAGGTGGGCAGAGGAGTCGCAGAGATGATTCAAATTACATGTGACCAACTCACCGCAGAGAAGGATGAAGAGAAAGAACGTGCAGACAGATTGGAACAGGGATTGACAGTGGCATATAATCGCATCCCAAACAGCACGCAAGAAGTAGATAGAAGAACAGAGGAGAATATCAATCTCATTGCACAAGCAATTGATCAATACAGATAGGAGATTGAGGACCTCAAGGAAAGGCTTAACCCTATGACTCCTCCTTAGGTTAGAGAATAGTGGAAACAATAAGATGCACTCTGAATAGCTAAGATGGAGAACCAAGCAAAGGAAGCATAAGAATTGTTCGACAGATCCACGCAGATTTGGATTCTCCTCGAAGAGGACAAGAAGGTCCAAAAGTGGGATGAAGAAGAGGAAAGAGTCATCACAGCCATACAAGAGCTCAAAAAAAGGAAAACAATAATGAGCATCATAGAGTGGATGAAGGGCACTCAAGACATGAACAATTTGCAGATACAGTTGAAAGAAGCGCAAACGTAGAAGCAAGAGAGACAAGTTGAATTGGAGCCTCTCCAAGAAAAATAAATGCATATGATTGCGCAGTTGGAGGAAGAAAAGAACAGTATGGAACAGACACAAGTAGAGAGCGTAGTGTCAATGCACAAGGAAATAACAACGCATATGGTAGACGCGCTAACAAACAAAGTCACACAGATGAGAGAGAAAGGAAAGAAACTAGAAGAAAAGTTCCTTAGCTTGGACAGGGAAGTTCAGGGAGCGCGCACTACCTAAGTGGCTCAGGACGAGACACATGTAAGTATTGGGGGCCTGTTGGGCACAGACCTATTTTTAGGAAAGACCCGATTTTGGAGGGAAGGGCCTAATTTTGGATAAGAACACTTTGTAGGAAAAGCAACACGTGCGAAGAAAAGCAGCATGGAAGAGGAGCAGCATGCAAGGCACGCAAGCCAGAAAATCTAACCATGTTAGGGTTAGGGTTTTGGTAGAGATGGTAATGGATAATAATCTTGTAAAATAGTATAAATAATATCCTAGGAGGTCTAGGTCGGGGTTCTGCTTGGTTCGAACACTAGTGCAATCCAACTATTGTAGTTTTGATATTTTTGTAAACTGTTGAGCTATAGAAGAGACAAGTAAGCTAGATTTTGAGGGTTAGATCATGAGATGAGGGGCCTGGTGTGATCTAGTCCACCTCACTGAAGTTATTGAACCTTTTCATGATTATATGATGGGATATGTAGTGCACGCAGTGCCATGTTTTTCAGAAAACTAAATATAAGAGCATAGAAACTAGATCTTTGTGGGCGTAGCTCAAGAGGGGTTGAACCATGGTAAAACATGTGTTATATTTAATTTTTATTGCATGTTTACTTATGTCAGTGATTATTTTGTGAATGAAAGAATGGTTAAGATATATATATTAGAATGCATGCATGGATTAAAAGGTGAAATAACCTTAGGAATAATAGAATGAATAATTAGACTAAGTCTTGAAGAAGGTCAAATACAATCCTAGATCTCCACTCCTTCCTAGAATAAAATCACTTGAGCTTTGCATTCACCCATAGAACTATCTTGGGTGAGACTACGCAGTGCACTATTTATGTTGTGTTTCCTTCTGATTTACCAGGAGGGCCAATAGTTTTACAGGGTTTTGTTGGAAACATGTTCAGATCTGAACCTGGGTCAGCCCAAGAAGTAGAAGAGAAGAGAATTCAACCAACAGTGGAGGACCATGGAGGAAATAGAAAAATAATCAATGGAGGTCGAGTGGATAATTTATAGAGGCAGAAACCATCGTGGAAGAGCTCGAATTTGGTAAAGGTACCATTTTTATTTTTCAGGTTCATATAAAAATATCAAAGTTTAATTTTGAAACATAAGTTTTCCCTTGTTTTTTTTTTTCTTTTCTTTTTGTTTTTCTTTTATTCCTCGGAAAACAGCACGGGAAACCCCAAGTACTCCCCCACTTTGTGGATGGTAAATGGGGTAAATTGTCGACCATGATTACGAGGCCTAACCCCAAGGGGAACAAGACATTTGAACATGTGACCTCCTATGTTGGGGATAGATTCACATATGGATCAAAACCACTTGATCTAACCCTTGGGGATAAGTTTTCCCTTATTTTATACACACACACACATATTAAAAAAGAGGAATATCTTTTGTTTTTTCAAACCATATTTAAGTGGGTGGAGTCATTAAGCTTTTTTATGGAAGTTTGAATATTCACAGAGTTTGGAGCGGAAATATCTATTTTTCAAAAATCAAATTGAATTTTGGAGTGAAAAATCAAATTGATATTTGGAGAGGGAGCCTGTGTGTAGAGAAATAATAGCAAATATGACAAATGTTAAATTCGAGGTTGAAAAAAAAATATTTACTTTGGAATTGTAGAATTATTTATTTTATGTAAATGGGTATATTATTGTAATACCTAGTTAGGCATGCGTACCCATGGTAAATCATCGATAAATTCTAGATGTAGACCTAGGTGATAGGGAGGGAATGTAGGACGGTTTTGGTAGCCTATGGTGTGGTTCCCATGGATGGCATGAAATGAAGCCTATCCAAAGGTTTGGTGAACTCCATCGTAAATGGGCCTAGAGGTGAGCGGTGAAAGATTGCTTGGCCAGATTGGCTACATTGGGTCAAGATAATGTTCATGTCAAGGTGGATCATTGAGACTCCATCGTAAGGTAAGTATCAGTGAGTGCAAAAGTTTCACTTGGGTCATCTTGGCCGGATTTGGTCAAGGTTTTGAATGCAATGTTTGAGGTGGAGCATTGAAGGTGTTCAAGTTAGAAAGGGGGGTCTATATGTATCTATATAAAGGCTGATGTATTTAGATATTTATGGTGAAAATAGTACTTGCATGTCAATCAAGTATTTGAGAATAGATGTTGGAGGAAGGTTCACATCCTTGTAATTTGGAAATTATTGCAAGGAATATGAGATCGAAGGGGTATGCTCAGTAATGCCAAGTTTCATAAAGAGTTATGGGAAGAAGCGTTCATGCTATCTGGTAAACCAATCACCATCAGTTGCAAAATACTACAATATTCTTGAAGAGGTATGAACAAGTCATCTTGTGATTACTCAAATGTGAAATTTTTGGTTGTGAAGTTTATGCTCTTATATATGTTCTAAGTAGGACCCAAATTAAATAGGTATATTTTTGTGGTTACGGTGATGGTGTTAAGGGATATATATTTTGGGATCCTATTGTCTGCAAAATCATCATTGACACAAATGTAGTGTTTGATGAATCTCCTCTCTTAAAATAAAACATAGTAAAAGATGAAAGGTACAAATCATGACTAGTAGTAGAAGGGTATGTGGTAGGTATTGATTTCCATGAAATTTGTTCACCAATTGTTAAGCTTGTTTATATTCATGTTGTGTTAGCACTAATTGTGCTACATGATCTTGAGTTAGAGCAACTAGATGTTAAAAAAAAATTGCATGGACTTTCAGATAAGGAGATGTATATGGAACAACCAGAAAGGTTAGTTTAGGATCGCATTAGAAGATTTGTTTGAAAACTCAATAAGTTATTATATGGCCTGAAGATTGAGTAGGAAATGGTACAAGATGTTTGAGTCCTTCATGGTGAGACTAATTTCACAAGAAATGAGTATAACCATTGTGTTTACTTTGACAGTTTGTAAAATGGTATATTCATTTTCTTAGTGTTGATGGGATTTTTCCCCCATGATTATGGGTCAGAATCATAGTAGATAAAGACTGTATGGAGAATATAAAGATATTCCCTCCAGGACAAGCACACAAAACTTGAAAGATGAACTACTTTACAAGGAGAGGTTAGGGAAGGAAGAGGGAGAAAATATGCACCTTAAGTCTTTCGTTTGATGTTGATCCCACTCCTTTCACTCAACGAGCTCCAAATCCTTTGTTGGAAATAACCTGCAAAATGGGCACAATACAAGAGTTTCTACGAAGGTAGTTACACGATCAAAGAGCATACATTTCATATATCATACTCAAAGTAAACTTAATAAGAAAATACATGCAATGAACACATGAAAGGAGGGAAAACAAGTTCTTCTATTAACACCAAATCAGAAAGGTAAGTTACAAACTTGTCTCACCTTTGGCACCATATCGAAGCCAATTGTCCAGGTTCCTCCAAGAATCCCTCAAGAATCAACTCAACCACTATTATCTTTCTTGAATTTCCCAAGTAGGGATAAGGATACACCCAATAGCCATATAAATAGGAAAGAGATGTTGGAAAAGGAGTTTTGAGATCTTGCACCAAGGGACTTGACCTCTCCTTAGCCCTCAAAGGTGATTTTATCTCTTCCCCAAGAGGTTGGGGGAGTTGGATTCCATTATGTATGGGCATTGGACATCAGGGAATAAGCCCAACTAAAAAACCCGCTCAAAACTACATAATTATTATTATTTTAGGGCATCCATGGGTTGCAAGCTTGAGAGTCATGGATGTCCATGATTTTCACTAGGGAAACCTATGGATATCCTCATAAGGCATGTTTTTAAAATTATTTTGGAGAGGTAACTTGGGAAAATTTCTAGCAAGATTTGGGAAAGGGTTAGGCCATGGCACAAATGCATAGGTGTGGCATTTTGTGCTATAACATATGCACCCTAATGTGTGAGGTTAGAAGGAATAAATGATGGTTGAAACACATTATAAAATATGAGAGGAGAGGATGCATTGAATTACCTTTGAAGGTTACCGAACAACTTATTCAAGAACAAAAACCCATCCGCAAAGATCAAGCAATAGTTTTTCTTCCAAAGTCGAGCATACCCATGCTCGAGAGTGATATAAGCATGGTCGCCAAAGAAAGTACACCACGAATCCATGGTACATATGAAAGTATAGCTAATGACCATGGCCAAGAACAATACACAGTGGATCCATGTGATAAATATGAAGTAGAAAGAATGGCCATGGAGAATACACAATGGATCCATGTTAAAGTATATCGTATCCATGAATAGATACACAATGGAGCTATGTCTCATGATCAAGAAAAGAGGATATATGGAACCAAGAGAATGAACAAGTTGATCCTCTGTAAGTACCAATGTTTGTGAGGTGGAATCATATAAGTTGGGAAGGAGAAAAAATAATGTGGTGCTCATACTTCACCTAAAGTCTTCACAATGATCCATCGCAATACAAGTCTACACTATGTGAATAGATGTGTTGAATTTGAACAAAGTGAGACATTGTTTGATTACTAGTCATTGATGTATACCATTAATAAATGTGAGACAACCCACCAATGATGATAATGGGAGTCAAGGTACCATGGTACAATATAACAAGTGTGAATAAATGAGTCAGCGTCGAACACCTAGTAGAATCTATCAAGAAGGGGACATTGTTGTATTCCCATTATTAATAGCGAGGGAAACTCTAAATCCCTCTCCCAGAATAAGATGTGTCAGAGTTGATGGGAAGAGATCCATTGGAAGGAATTCATTAAGGCATTCTACATAAACCAGCATGAGGGGTGGTGGAAGGCCAAAGATTTGGAAGGAATCAGATGAAAAKACTAACTTGGGAAGGCCGACCTGCAAGGTCGGAGACTAACTGCATAATGGTCGACACAGGTTGAAACTTTCCCTTGAACATAATGATGAAACATTATGTGACTTAGGAAGCATGACTGTAAGATGGGATAMATTTGCGACATAGGAAGCATCAACAAACACTCCATATAGTTGGAAGAGTAACCAACCGGGGGAGATAAAACTCAATAACAAGAAAAAGTCTCCTAAATCCATACTAGACCCAAAATGATGAGATATCGACTAAAGAGTGTGCTTTGTTCAAGGGTGAAAAAATTTCTTCCAATAAACGAGATAAATATTTTCCCCCCTCTTTTTGTTTTCTAGATTTTTTTTGTCTTTTTCATATTATAAAATCCTGAAAAGGAATAAAAGAATGCTATTGTACACTGGAGGAAACGAGTTTCACGGGTGAGAAAACTAGTTCCATAGCACGGGGAACATACCTATGCTCAATGAAATGAAGCATGTGCAGGATAAGGACATTCGAGGGATATTCCCTCCAGGGATAAGGTGTTGAGTCACAAAGGCATAAAATGCAAGGTTGGGGCTAATAGGAATGTATAAGCAATACGTTCAATGACAGCATGTTGAAGCTGACATTAGGCCTAAAAGTGTGAGAAGTTAAAATGCAATGCAGTTAAAACTCAACTTTAGGAAGTAAACCTCCCAAGACAGTATTTTTCTTAAGTTTAGTCTCTAGGGCCCAAAAAAGAATAAAATAATACCCAGGAGAACTCTTATGGCCAATACTGGACGAAAGTATTGATTTTTCGTACATAGTCAATTCGGTTCGGAAAAGGGTTAAACTTATACCGAAATACATCTCTTCAAATCCATTTTATGAGTGTGACAGAGACAATATCACTCGGCCATGTTTTCATATTTAAGGATTCTGAAAAGAGTTTAACTATGGACTCCTTCGTCCTTTTCACAAATTTAGTCTTCTGAGCCTGAAAAAGTATAAAGCAAAACTGAGGAGAACTCTTCTATTCTGTAGGCTAGAGTATACCTTTTTTGTAATTAGTCTATTCAGTCTGAAAAAGGGGTAAACTTGTGTTGAACAGACGTTCCTTCAAGATCGTTAAACGAGTGTAAAAGGAACAAGGTCACTCGAAAATATTTTCAAATTTAAGGAGTATGAAAAGAGATTAACTGTGGACTCCATAATGTCGTTGTGAGAAGCATGTAAGGTAGGGAGTCCTACGGGTGATGGCCATAATAAGAGTGAGTAAGAATCATGATGTTCAAACGTAAACTGATGGCGAGGCTAAACAGGACTCATGGGCCTAAAACAATACTTGTAGCATGAGCGCCAGAATACAATATGACTCTAGACTAGAGCACTCGTGGAAGGTAGGCTCTACCATCAAAAAAATTATGCTTTTGAGAAAAAGAGAAAGGTGTCATCGCTTGTTAATGGGGTCGACCCTACGTTTAAGAGGAAAGTTTGGATGAATGCATGCTACCCTAAATGCAAGTTATGATAACATTACCTGCCCAAGGCCTTTTAAAAAGTTCGACCAATCGACGATAAAAATATGAAGAGCATTTATATGAGCGTAAGACCTGCAAAAAGGGACTATAACACTACAAAATATGACCATTAGTTGAAAATTTCAAAAAAATATTGAAACTATAGGAAGTAGATTTTCAAAATTTAATACAAATTTGTTATATTTACCCATTTACTACCCATTTTTACTATTTTACCCAAAAAATATACCAAAGTGACCAAACCCTTGGAGTTCCAATCGAAGAATTATAGAGCTTTGAGAAACTACACCGCTTGCCACCTTAAAAGAGTAAGTGTTCTCACCTTATCTTGCATTCCATTACTTCATTTCTTCCATTTCATGAAAATTTTGAGCTTAATTTCCATTTATTTAGCATGACTCTGCACATCCGTGGGTTGCCTTGAGGAAACCTGTGGATATCCTTAGTTGGTGGAAACACCAGTCATGGATATCCGCAATTTTTCTAACTATAGGCCATGGATGCCCAAGAAAAATTTTGAAAAATAGAAACTAACCCAAAAAAGTATTGGAAAATGTGCAACTTGTTTTTCCTCTAGAGAGAACGTGAATATGAAGAGGTGGATCGGGTAGTGGTTGAAAATGACGAGGAAAAACAAGTTGTATGTGCATGTGGCATGTATAAATTCTTCCAAATTTGTGGCATGATGGCACAAAGGATATTATTGATCTCTTAATTGACTACTAGAACCTTGATGTCGAGGAATTCATGCTCGTTGGATAGTCTTTGACCATTACTGTTGAATACATTTACTTCATTAGCGATTTTTCTAGGAGAGGGGAAGTGCCAAAATTCCAATATCGTGGAGGAGGTCAGAGTATCAATGACTTTATTAATGAGTATTGTGATGTTGGCACCGAGAAAAGTGGCTCTCAAGTGTTGATGAAATATTTCACCAACTTGAGTCTCCGAGTCATATTATATACCTTGGTTCAGATCGTCAAATCCAAATCTGTACACTTGGCATCACAGGTGTATATGGAATATGGGGTTGAATGTCTATGACCCACTATGTATGAATGGAGCACTACCATGCTCAACAACATGAAATCACAACTTACTGACTGCAAGCTCAGGAAAGCTAAGAAAATCTTCTTCAGGAGTGTCGTGCACTTTATTTTTTGAGTGGGTTCTTATAATGAGCCCGTGAACACACATATGAGGACACTTACAACTATGTCCAGCCATGGTCCAATGGACCAAGATCATAGCTAGCCTAGGAGGTGTAAAAATGTCCAACCCCTATGATGACGATTTCTTCAGCTGGTGGGAGCGACAGACTCCCTTCATCAAGGACTATCCTTATGCAGGAATTGATTTCACCAATGATCTAGACATCATAATCCTTCCTAGAGATGAGCTATAGGATATAGGTAACCTTTAATTTTGTGTTATTTAATTTTTTATTTTTGAGTATATAATTATTTCTATCCTTTTTTGAGATCCAAAATACTAACAAGTACTTTACTTTTATGTAGATGGAGAACCCATGAGACTGGACAATGTCCTGCGACATAGTCGATGAAGCAAAGAGGAGGTAGGATCGAGTGATGATGCAGTGAGGACCTTGCATAGTGTGGGTAGGAATTTTGAGGCTCTCATGTGCAATGTGCCTCTGGCTATCGTTGATGACCTCCCTATAGGCATGCATCACCATGTCATGGGAGTACCTAGGACATGGGTATGATTATTCCAACATTTGGAAAATGTCATTGTTTGTTATGATAGGGTGCACCGGCCTTAGGCCTAGGCATATTATGTGCTCATAGCACAACTTTTGTACTTATATAACATTATATGACCTTCAGGGGCTGGGGGGGGAATGTTTTGTATCTAATGGATCTCATTTTGATATATATATATATATATATATATATTATTTTTGTGCGTTATATACATTTTGTGTTTTACTTGCAAATGTTAATATTTACATGTGACTGTGTGTGATTACTTTACTGATGATATAAATTCCAATATAACACATAATTATCATAGGCATAAACTAATTCATTATCTCTCCTAGGAACATGTTCATAAGTAATAAAATCAAATGAATTCTCTAGAAGATGTACCCTAAGGAAAAACCAGAACAACATTAGATCGTGTACTCGATACAGGCCATTTAACTATGAAACAACCAATTGTGACTCCATGAAAACTTGGAGGCGATTAATGCTACATGAAAATGCATCTCATGGAATCTCAATAACTGCACTATAATCAGAAACATTGTTAGTAGTTTTCCCGAGACACACGCCTCCAGCAAAGACTAGCTGACTAGAAGGATAATAAATCACCCAAGCAATGGATGTTAAGTTTCGATTATGGCGGCTAACGCCATCCACGAATCCAAAGTAGATCAGTGACTCCTTGGGAATCTTCCACACAACAAAAGCACAATAATCACTAACGCAACAGAAAGAAAGAGAAAAACTTCTGAACAAAGCTATATATAAAAATAAGCAATATTTATAAACGTACTAATGCTTAATCGCTCAGGCTCAAGCATAGTACTTCTTGAGATAGAGACCATTTCTAGGATCAGGAAACACATTATCTTCATAGTCTACGAGCTCGTAAGAACCTTTTTCTAAAACCCATCACACGACATAAGGGTTGTACCACATAGGGTTAAACTTGCCTTCCCCCATGGAATCCTTGTCCTAGTCATAGAAAAACAGAAGGTCTCCCTTGGAGAAAACCCTAGGAAGAACGGGTTTATCATATTGAGACTTGACACGCTTCTTCTTTTTTTCGTTTTCTAAAGTTGCATATCAATACAACTCATCAATATGTTCAAGATAAACTAAGCGCTCCTCGAGCTGGGTCATGTCAAGAAGGAGCTCAATTGCTATCTTAAGTGAAGGAACCTAACATTCAATTGGAAAAACTACTTCCACTATGTGGATGAGTTGGAAAGGTGAGAAAGCAGTGGCAGTTTTGACTAAGGTCCAGTAAGCCCACAAGGTCGGGTATAGTATCAAGTGTCAGTTTGTTCAAGTTGAATTAATCATTCTTCTCGGTATCATTTTTAATGACTTGTCCATGACTTCAACTTGACCATTGACCTCGAGATAGTAGGTAGACGAATGTTCCTTCCTAAATCCCAGTTTTGATGCTAGCTTTGACATCATGCGGTTTTGAAAGTGACTGCCATGGTCAATGATAATCTCTCTTGGAACCTCGAACCTAGATATGACCTGATTAAACATGAAAAGTGTTGCAGTTTCCCCATCATTAGAAAACGTTAGCATGGCCTCTGCCCATTTAGTAAAGTAGTCAATGACCAAAATAATGTAGTGATTCCACCTAGACAAATCTGGTTTTCATGTCATGAAATTTATCCCTCACTTGGTGAAGGGGGTGACAGTAATAATGGGAAACATGGGAGCGGGATGTGCACGCATTTTATTTGTGAATATTTAACACAGTTGATACTTCTTGACTGCCTTGATACAATATTTGACAATTGTGGGCCAAAATTACCCGGTGCACAAAATCTTTTGGGTTGTTGCCAACCTAGATAGGTGACCACCACATGCTCCACTATGGTAGCCATTCAAAATAGCCTCCACTTCTTCAAAAGTAAAAAAACGACGAAGAATCGGGTCCACCCCATGCTGATACGACGTGTCAGTGATGATGTGGTATTTTTTAGCCATGTGACTAACTCATCATCGCTCATCCTATGAATACTTCAGAGGGAACTTCAGAGTCTAGAGATATATAAGGATATCCCTGTACCATGGGTCGGACGAGGAGATGAGGAAAATGTGCTCATCCGAAAAATGATTCTATTGACTCTCTTTCCTCATTCTCCACTGAGAACTCCGACATCAACTCAATGAAGACCAAATATTTCTTAGATTTCCTGGACACAAAATCCAAATTGAACTCTTGAAGCGAAACAATCCACTTGTTGTACTTCTCGCCAATAATTCTCCGAGTAAAAAAGTATTGAAATGGATTGACAGTGGTGATGACGGTTGTCTTACGTAATATAATATAATGTAGAAGCTATTGGATAGCATGGAAAGTTACCAATGCCAGTTTCTCAACATGCGAGTAATTGATTTCGGGACAGATATGACAAGCTCCCGGAGCTCATCATCCTCCTGAACTAGAACCATGCCAATTGAAGACTCGGTTGTTGCCAAATACAACAATAATTCTTGATTGTAATTAGGGGGAATCGACAAAGGAGTCAAAACCAATTATTTATTTAATGCATCGAAGGAGCATTGTGGGTCTTCATTGCAATATAATGGGACCCCCTTCTTCAAAATGTGCATAAAGAACTTTGTTATGTTATCATAGTTCGGCACAAAACGCATGAGGAAATTTTCCTTTCCTTGTAGGCTCTGAAGTTGTCTGATTGTGCGTGGGGGAGGAAAATAAGTTATTTCCTCAACCTTCAAGGGGTCAACTATGATCCCTTTTGTCGAAACAATGAATCCCAAAAGACGACCATAGGTCACACAAAAAATACACTTGTGTGGATTCAATCTGATCCTATAGAAACAACATTTTTCAAAAAATAAGTGGAGGTTTAAGAGATGTTGGGCCCTCTTGCGCAAGTGAGCGATGAGATCGTCTAAGTATGCCTCCACTATATGCTTCAACTCATGAAAGGAAAACATCGTGGCCTGCTGGAATGTTGCACAATCATTTTTAAGACCAAACAACATTTTCTTGTAAGAGAAAGTACCCTAGGGACATATGAAGGTCATTTTGTGATGGTCTTCAAGATGAATTTCAATTTGGTTGTATCCGAAAAAACCATCCATAAACAAGAAGATTTTACTCCCCACACACTTATCCAAGATCTGATCAACAAATGGTATCGAGATCTCTAGGACAAGCCTTGTTCAAATCCCTAAAATCCATGCAAACACGGATGGTACCCTACTTATTATCAACGGGAACAGGGTTGGAGACCCATTCCATTAGAGGAACTGGGTATATAAATACTTCATTAAGAAAATTTTCTAGTTCTACTTTTATTTCCGCTACCATTCTTGGGTTCACAGGTCTCAACTTTTATCGAATTGACTTTGCATTTTCATAGGTTTGAATTTCGTGTTGAACTATTCGAGGATCTATTCCAGGAATTTCCATGTAAGACCATGTGAACACATATTGAAACTCCTTAAAGAGTTTTGTATATTGAGAGATCTCATCCTATGATAATTTTTCTTCGATAAAGACGTTTTCAACAATTTCAGGACTCTTATAAATTTTGACCAGGATCGTCTCTGATATATTAGCCATGTTTCCTTCAGCATAGACACCATGCCCAACCAAGGAATTGACTACCCCATCAACAATTCCAACAATGGATGACTTGAACTCTCCACTCTCTATTCGAGTGAGCTTGAGGAGGAAGTACAATCTATGAATCAAATCCCCCCACGTCCTTTTAGCTCTGACCATTGCCTCAATCATTTCTTCATATAAAGGAAAGATGGTATCCAAACATTCTTGGAAGCTTGAAGAGTTTTGATCCCAAATAGGCTTAGGAAAGAGATCAACCTCCTTGGTGATCCCTGGAGTTTGATATGGATCTGTTGTGGACTGTTGAATGGCTTGATAAGCTACTTTAGCTGCAAACAAGGGTTCGGTCATCCCGGCATGAACTCATCCTTCAACCATACTAGATGTAAAGGGAAGGGTCCATGGGTCCTACATATACGGTGTTCTACATGAAGCAACCTTATAATTGCATGAACATACAAAATCGGTGCGGGATATTAAAAAGATCCCATAAGTGAAGAGTACATCCCACAACCTATGCTCTTAGCGGTCTCCTAATAGTTTTCAATCCAAGGGACAATAGTCCTAGGGTTAGATGTTATGTCATAAATGTTGGACACCACATGATCTATGGTCACGATTCTTCCCTCATGGGGAAAAAATATAATCCGAAAAATTGTCGAGATGACAACCATCATGGCATATGTCAGACTTCTTCCTAACAAGAGATTATAGCCGAGCAGTGCATCGACTACTTCAACCTCTACGCAAACATACTTTCCCCCTAGTGTAACCAGACATGAATATATCAGACCATGTGGTCAAAACGAAAGTCCATTGAAGGCATTCAAGAGTGTAGGAGAGGGGTTAAGCTCATGAGAACTGATAGCTTTCCAACATGACAAAGACATCACACACGTTGAAGCACCTTCGTCAACAATGGTTCTTTAAATAAAATGTAGTGTCCCCAAGG
>ML784429.1:312786-327944 GCA_009831015.1 Picea engelmannii
ATGAACAGTGTGGTCTAAGGCTGGGAGGTTCATGGAAGGCCTGCACTTGGTTGGTGAATTCTACAGTTGTTCAAAGATAAGTATCTGAATTATGTTTTTATCACATTTGGCATGACTGTGTTGTTCATGTATCATGTTTTCCGTTGTGTAAATGAGTTACTGTGGAATGATATGGAATGTTTAATTATAGTAGTAACCAGATATGTTTCACTCTGTAATTTAAATGTGTTTAATGGTGTTAAATGCATTTGCTCATAATGTCTGCACGAATTATGTAAAAGTCCATGTACAGAATGGTAACTGAGAGGTTGAAAACCTCGGTAGTGTGAAAAGGTACACTACATAAAAGGTTATTGCAAACAACACCAATATGAAAAGATACATTATATGAAAGGCATGGAATTACATTAGCAACATCAAACTTCATTACGAGCTGACTAGAAGAATCATTAGCTCTTATGGCAAACAACAACACAATGTGTTGCGAGGGGAAACTTTGGAGCACCTCCAAACCGGACATCGCAAAAGGCGTGTGAGCCAAATCCTCAATAATTGAATAATTTGGAGTGTCTCTTGCAATGGGGTTATGCATTGTCCTTTTATAAACTCCCTTAGGTATGTGCGACATTGTCTCTTTGTCGAGCTTCCCTATGTGGAGAGGGGTATGATCTTATGAACTTTTCTTACCCTTCTCTGTCTACTTTGGATTATCATAATTTTGAGACCTCGTCGACAAATATACATCCTTTATATTTGAAGTGCTAAGAAGGTTTACTACTCCCTTATATCCATCAAAGGGGGGAGCACTTGAAGTGCCCCCTTGTGGGTTGAAGTTGGAAGAACTAACTTGCAAATTATTCCCTAGTGGGAAAGGGTTTTTCAACACAGGAGGCTGTTGTTTTTTATTCAACTTAATAATACAGTGGGATTATTCCATTTGTGGGAACTAATGTGTAATGTGATCGTCGTTACAAATCTTTCAAGGAAAATTCACCTTCCTTTTCTCATCCTTGGCCCCCTTAGAATTCTTATCCAAATTGTTTTTATTTCCCCCACCACCTATCTTACCCTTTCCTTTTTATTCTCTCTGAGTTGCTGAGGAACCTTCGAAGTATTCATTTGGACATAATGTACATCAAAATACTGGGTGGAAGGGGTGGTTAAGCTATAGGATGGATCGGTTGCAGGTTGTTGAATAACATTTTTTTGCATTTGGCTAGTGGCCATGTCTGTGACTTTCATTTGGGCAGAACCCACTATACCATTGGCATGTGGGTTAGATTTTTTCTTTTCCAAGTCGAGATTAGAATACGGTTCATTCATAATAATATCATAGAGAATTCTTGATTGAGAGTATATGAGCTTAAACTGTTACGCCTGAAATATTGCTTGTTCCTCTGAAAACACTCCCGAAGTTGCAATGTTTTTCGAAATATAAGGGAGTATAGATTTCAGGAACCATTGAAGGAGGAACTCAGATGGAACTATAGCCTTAATCAAGCTCTTCCTTCTCCTCCATTATTAAATGTGATCAGAAATGTGTGTGGTGTTATCTTGCTCAAAATTATCGAGCAATTTTGTCCCAACATGGTACCGGAAAGGGAGTTGGAAATGGTTTAATAAAACCATGGCTAGGCCCCCAAAATTCGAGTACTTTCCCCTCTAAAGTTCAATATACCATTTGGTAGTGCCTCTAGTAAGAGTACGTGGGAAAAATGCAATCTAATTGAATCTTCATTGATCGATTTGGATGAATACCGCAAGTGGAATGTCGTAACATGGTCCTACAGATCCTCACCACTTTTCCCTTCAAAATTTGGAATGTCTGAAGGTAGTTTAGTTGGGACCACAAGCCAACTAGGGTCATGACTAATGGGATCATTCATCAACTTGGATAAGTATGGAAAACGTAATGTTTCCAGAAATGGTAACCTAGGCTGCATCATTGACTAATGAGCGGCCTGAAAGAAGGTCTTGGGTTGTAACTGGAACCAGGATGCCAGAAAGAGTTTGCTATTGAAATAGAGCTTAGGATGAAAAAATGTTGGCCCTCGTTAAATGGAGGAACACCTCAACCCATCTGATTCCCGAAATAAGAACTGAGGTTACCCCCAGTGAACCCCCCATGTGTAGGAACAAATCCTGGCATGGGGGTAGACTGATTGGGAAATGGGTTTCCCCATTGCAACATCCCTTTAGAGGGATTACACTAGCCTTGGAGAGGGGTTTTCACAAAAGGTGCCCCTAGCAAAGAAAAAGGTCCTTTCCAAGGGGAGAACTTACTTAGGAAGGGGTTTCCCCCTACCGACATTGCGGATATGTGAAAGGATTGTTCTAGCACCCACTATAAAGTGTGAACGGGGTCGATGTAGATGGAATACTAGTGGATTGATTTTCTCTACCAATGGAGGCGCCCCAGCCCCATGCAGGGTTAGGGCCGGAATATTGGATAGGTCTGCTTCCAATGAATGGGGATGATAGAGGGATGTGTCCTCTGCCCCAAGACAAAACTTGGTAAGGAGTTGGAGTGCTCCCCACACAAACATTCAAAAATTGGGACATTGGCTCAGAACTAACCAATGTGTTAAGTGCATCCATCAATGACATTCTGTAAGAGAAAGCATTCATTGTGGATGAAAATGGTGTAGTTTCACTCGAGACTTGAGTGGGACCGACAACCAGCGAGGCAATGTTATTGATTGTTGTGGCGACAGTGGATTGAACCACATTTGTCATTTGAGCCGATATACCAGGACGAAACATCCCCTCGGTAACTATTTCCAAGGTGGGATTTGTAGGGGCTCCAAACCTTGACACTGACAAAGTGTCTTCCATAGTGGCTCAGTGGAAAGGGATACTATTAGAAAATTTTGATCTGGGAGGTGGGACTTGTATGACTGGTAATGGAAAATTCCCAGGTAACGGAGAATTAAAGTGCAAAGAGAGATCCTCACTTCCAAGGTCCTCAATGGTTTCCTTCTTTGGTTCTGAAGCGTTGACTTACAGAGGATCAATGTTTACAATCTCGGTCTGACCAGTGGGTATGAAAGTGTCAAACTGATCAAGCCAACGCCTTTGTGGGGGCGGGGGATAATTATTCCTAACCTCTTCCTCAGGAGGAAGGCCTTGAATTCTCCTATATCTTCGGGGAGGTAGGTTTTCCACTTTGAGTGATTATCTCTTTGTTACAATAAACTTGCCTTCCTTAAGTTGAACTACTTTCACCAAACACACCGCTACAAAGCCCTAAAATACAAGACAAACAAAAACAACTTTGTCAAGATTCCAACTCAAGTGGATTAGGTATTGGGACTAGAATAACAACAAAGTGGGCTTGATCCCTCCCAAACAAAGGCATGGGTTGATTAGGTCATGTGGACTAATGCACGAAGGTATAAGAAACAGTTATCCTGACCTCCACAGGTCATCCTTATCCGATGCAAGTACCCACACTTCATGGGGCACCCTCCAGCAGTACTGAAGTGTGTGATACAAAATCTACCCTAGGTACTACGACAAACCCCCACAGTCACCTTATGATACACCTAGGAGAAGCAACTCTCGTTACCATCTCATAATCAGTGCTCGTCGGGTATACAGCTAGGATCGAACGTATTGGCAGGGTCACTAAGCCTGAAGCTCTTTGACAGGATTTTCTACAAAAGGGCCAGTGTCACTTCAGAAAATCTCAAAATAGGTTTGAATTTCCATAGGATTGAATCCAAGAGGGCCAGTATCACTTCAGGAAGACTTCAAATAGGTTAAAAATTTGCAGAGGACTAACGCCAAATGAGTTAGTGTCACTTCAGGAAAAACACCCAATATACAATCTATCCACTACGCTCAGTCCAACTTTGGAAGGGAATCTCCTTGGCTATTCCTTACACAACCCGATGTTTAAATCACGTGTTAGAGGAGCTTCCAGACCAACTTATACAGCAACTGGATTCTACACTCCCTATCTCAGACACTTATGTTTTTTTAGTGTCCTTGGAGAAATTTACTCTCCAACCTACACCAAGGTCCTAGCCTAAACTTGTTCGTTCACCCTAGAAAAATGAAAGTTTCTAATAAATTTTACTTATCTGTTCATTTTAATGAGTTGTTCTTTACTCAGAAAGGGTGCGAATGCAACTTTGGTGATGTTCAGACCGACTCCAAAAGTAATGCAATATAATAACACAATGCAGTTTCTTCAAATGAAAATGGATGCAACTACGCTTGTGAAGAAAATTCATTTATTTTTCAGATGAAAACAAAAATTTTGAGTGCAAGGTTTAAGACACCTTGAGATGCACTTTACAATTCTCTTTCTGAAAACAAATGCACACAAGAATGCAAAACTTGTACTACTCAATTATTTTATTTTTTAATGAAAGGATACCACTACCAAAGCATAATGCAACTACCTGAATGCTAAGTAACTAGCTATTTTATTTCAAAGATAGAAGGAAAGGGTTCAAGAAATGATAAGTAAACAAAAATGTGTATTTTTAATCTTTTTCATTTACAAAAGAAAATGAAAACAAATGAATGCAATTTTTTTTTCTTTTTGAAACAAGGAAAACTAGGTAAAGAGACAGAAAGCGTTTAGTCGGGGAACCACTGAAAACTCAGTGAGTCTGGGTGTTTAGAAAAACAAGGTTGATATTTCAAACAACCAGACAAACCTTATACAAAATAACTCAATCAAGATCTTTTTCCTTCTTATGTATTACACACTTTCATATTTTAACAAAGAAAAAGATAATAAGAGAGTCAGGACAAACCAACAATTGATCAAATCAGAAACCAAACCCAGAAAAAAATATGAATTTTAAAAAAATTCCAAATCCACACGGGTATGCGATTGTTAGTAGTGTAACTCATGGATATATATGGGTTGTAGAGATGCAACTCGTGAATGTACGCATGCTACAGAAAAACAACTTGCAGATTTCTAGGTAAGTTCAGAAAAAATAAAAATCCACTCCCAGAAAGAGGGATTCAGGACTTGGTAACAACTCCTAAGAGGCTAAGGACTCTAAAACTACCAAAAAAAATATGACAAGGCAAGCAAGCAAGAGACCCTAAGAGACTAACCCAAACTAGGAGAATCCCCAGTATGGTCACCAATTCTGTTGACGGGATTTTTCCCCTGTGATTATGGGTCGTAATCACAACAGATCAAGACTATATGGAGAAGATAAAGATATTCCCTCCAGGAAAAATACACAAAACTTGAAATACAAACTACTTTAAAAGGAGAAGTTAGGGAAGGAAAAGCGGGAAAATATGGACTTAAGTCTCCCTTTTGATGTTGAACCCACTCCTTTCACTCGATGAGCTCCAAATCCTTTGCTAGAAATAACTTGCAAAATGGACACAATACAAGAGCTTCTACGAAGGTAGTTACACAATCAAAGAGCATACATGTCATATATCATACTCAAAGTAAAATTAATAAGAAAATACATACAATAAACACATGATAGGATGGAAAACAAGTTCTTATATTAACACCAAATCAAAAAGGTAAGTTACAACTTTGTCTCGCCTTTGGCACCATCTCGAAGCCAACTGTCCAAGTTCCTCCAACACTCCCTTTGTTGAAATATTGTAACTATGAAGAATATTCTAATTATAATTGAGTTATTTTAATACAGATCAAATCCCGTTTTGTGGATTGATCATGTCGAGATTTGTATAAGACCAAAACTCATTTTGTGGATTGATCAAACCATAGTCAGATGGTGTTGTTTGTAAATTCAGCCCCTAGGGCTAATTAAACTGGTTTTAACCACTAGTTGAATAAGTTGGCCCAGCTTGGTGAAGAGACATAACACTAGCACCTCCCAGCTAGTATAAATAAGTGAGGATGGCGCCTCACTTACTCAATCACTCAATCACTCATCTAGTGTGCATATTTTGGAGATAGCTATAGTTGCAAGGAGGAGAGAGAGGTGCATGCTCAGTGTTGGATTATATTTAGTGTTTTGGTATTTATCTTGGCATTGTATTGGAAATCCATATTAAGGAAGTTTTTTATGTGTTCTCTCCCCCATGAGGGTTTCCTAGGATAAAATGTTGCATACCTTGTGATTGTGTTTCTCTCAGTGATCCTGCTTATGTTATTATTGTCTAATAAATTGAAAAGAACTTAATAGAAGCTCTAAAATTAACACCTGCAAGCATCAACTCAGCCACTACTCTCTTTATTGAATGGTCCAGTTAGGGATAAGGATACACCCAATAGCCATATAAATAGGAAAGATATGCTGGAAAAGGAGTTTCCAGATAACAGGGGGTGTTTTTGAGAGGATTATAGGAAGGGGAGGCTTGCTAGAAACTGCCAGCATGATCTTGCACCAAGGGAATTGACCTCTCCTTAGCCCTCAAGGGTGATTTTATCTCTTCTGCAAGAGGTTGGGGGAGTTGGATTCCGTTGTGTATGGGCATGGGACATTGGGGAACGATCCCAACTGAAATACCCTCCCAAAAACATGGAATTATTTTATTTTTTTGTGATTTTTTAGGGCATCCACGGGTTGCAAGCTTGAGAGTCATGTATGTCCATGCTTTGCACTAGAGAAACCCACAAATATGCTCATAAGGCATGGTTTTTAAATGCTTTTGGAGAGGTAACTTGGGAAAATGTCTAGCAAGCTTTGGGAAAAGGTTAAGCCATGGCGCAAATGTGTAGGTGTGGCATTTTGTGCTATAATACTTAGTATCGTATGATTATGATATTCTTTTTTCTAGCCAAAACATGTTTATGATTAGTATATTAAAGGCTCAGTTTGTCAGGATGTTTTAGATCAAGGATCTAGGAGCAACAAAAAAAATATTGGGCATAGGTGTACACAAATATGGGAAAAATGGTAAGTTGTGGTTATGAAAACAAAATTCTATGGAGAAGATATTGATGAGGTTTAATACAAACATTGTGAAACTGATAAATATCCATTTATCTTTCCATTGTAATATTTCTTCAAGTTTATGTCCTGGTAGTAAGGAAGAAAATAATTATTTTTCTCGTGTACCAATTCTAGTGCGGTAGTAAGGTTGATGTTTGTGATGAAATGTTCAAGACTATATATCTCACATGCAGTTGGTGTTGTCAGTGGCCGCATGGAAAATCCATAGCATTGGAAATGGGTTTTTTGGTATCTTAGAGGCACAAGTATCACCTACATTGATTGCAATGATTTAGTCTGTGGTTATGTTGATTTAGATCTTGTAGGATATTTTGATAAGAGGAGATATACCTCAAGGTATGTCTTGGATGAATGCAATGATTTATTGGGTAAGTTTGGACAAGTGTAGGATAAGGTGTTCCGTGATAGTCAAGTATTGTGCATTTTCCTAATAGTCCAGCATATCAAAATGGGACAAGGCATCATTTTGTAAGACAAGTTGTTGATGAAGGTGGAGTGGTCCATACTCGAGAAAATTGTGTAGACATGTTCACGAAATTGATATTGTTAGACAAGTTGTGGTGGTGTTTGGATTCTCTTAGCTTGTAAACGAAGGTGATGAACGAACCAGGAAAAGGTATCGGGTAAATTATTTTCAAGGTGGAGATTATTAAAATGTGACAACAATCAATTAAAATAAATGTAAAAACTAAAATTTATGTATGTAAATATCTAGTGATGTTGGTTTATGAAACTAGTGGAAGTTTGTATAACAGGTGGTAGTTCTCATAACTATGCAACGGTTCCATGATAGATATATATCTATGAATCCTGAGAGATGTATCTAGTGGTAAGCCTGATTGTAATCCTATCTTGAATAATAGATATATTGATACCTTTCCCCATAGATGTTTACTTGACATACCATCAAAGATTTACTACATAAATCTTGTGTGTTATCTAAATTATTGATTTGTTTTTATTGTCATTTTTCCAGCATTTATAGTTGTATTTAAGCTCTCATTGTGCTTTGCAATTGAATTGTATGGACCCCTCAAACTCAATATTTTTCAATGAAAATTTGAGAGTATATATTATAAATACTTCTTATATATTATGTAAAATGTGTATACTATTATAACTCCCAATATTAGCTATGCACAAATCAAAATATTGAACCATTATTTCTAGAAATGTTTATGTGTAGTCTGTAAAGAGGATGTGGCTTAGACACAATAATTAATCTCAACAACCTTTTATGAAATTTAGTGAAAATATAGAGGAATATTTCCTCTACGACATATCCAAATTTCATACTGTAGCCCCAAAGTATGAAAGTGCACTAATCAAAATACTAGTCTTGTGCCAGCATATAAATAAAATATGGAATACCTATACGACATAATTTTTATGAAATTTGGTGAGAATTTATAAATATGTTTCCTTAACATCCTGTCAAAATGTCAAACATTGATTCCAAAATACAAGCATGCATTCATCAAAATGCGAGATTATTATTTACATATAAATTTATCTGCATGTTATTTAATATGATATCTTTACAACATATTCAAATTTCATATTTTAACTATAATGAATATGAATTCACAAAAAATATTACCAAACCACCATCCACATTGAAAGTTGTAAAAAACTTTAAACTAAAACAAAACCAAAAATATTTTTTGAGTATGAAAATTTTCCCGAGTATGAAAATTTTCCCCAACACCAAAAATAATCTTAAATCACATAAATATAATAATAATAACAATTCCGCTTCAGAGACTCCTTCAATCTACTCCCTGGCAAACTTGCCTCCCTAGCTAAGAATCTATGCCCGGGTCTTGGCCCAAAAGGTTGTATCGCATATGATGAGGTGACACTGTCAAATCTGTCAAGTATGAAAAAGAACTTGTTAGACTATATGAAGCAGGACATCCTTCTCCTTGGAGGTGTAATGCAAAAAGCTCAAGAGATATATTGGAAGTTGTACAAGGTGGACATAGAAAGCAAGATAACAATTTAAATATATATATATATAACTTCAAAAATATTAGAAATTTTTATTTTATCTTTAAAAATTGCAAAATTTAAATTTTATTTAAATTTATATTCATAGTTTTTGGGATTAATGTTTTTCTCTTTAAAAGAAATCAAAAGAAAAAAGATGATCATATTTCATGTTAATATTATTTTATTTTTTTTAATTTTATTTTTAAAAAACAAAACTTTCTAATTCTTATTTAGAATATTTTTTAAATCTTTTAAAATTTTATAAAATAATTTAAAAAAAAACATATTTAATGTAAATGTAAACACATCACATAGGAAATACAAAATGCTTTGTTGGCCCTTGACCAAGTTTTGGAGAACCTTGGTCATGTTTGACCTATTTTGGGACTTTGACAGGCTGGTCGAAGGCAGAGCGCCCAATCGAAGCGGAGATCGCGAGATCTCGCCCCCTTTTCCGGGTTTTTTGGGTTTAGAGCTTATGTAACGGGTATGGGATGTCGGCCCATGGTTTTACCCATGCGTAGGCCCCATTTGTAAATGTATAAATAAGTAGCTAGGCGATGTAAGAAGAGGCCAATGTGCTAAGTGTGAATAGTTGTGGATGCTTTGTGCATACTATGTGAACTTGCGAAGCTAAGTGCAAGTGATTGTAAGAAACTTGTATGCAGATTGTAAGAAGGCTCTGTGCTTAAACCCAGCTCGGGGAAGGAGGATCTGGCGAGGTGCACACAGATCTCTTGTCCTCTGCGGAGTAGGGTTTTGATGCTCTATGCCTTTAAGAAGCTTGATAGACGATAATAAAGAAGAGAAGAGTTGGTGGACGTAGCCCCACACTAGGGTGAACCACGTATATCCTATGTTATGGTTTCTTTGTGCATTATGGTTGTTATATTTCTTATGTGATTGATGCTTAGTGCAATAATGTATGTTTAGGCTATATGATAGCTTAGTGCTTAGTGATATGAATAAGATGCTAGATCTGATCTGTTTCCTTATGCTAAGTGCTTAGATCTGTGAAGTGAATAATGGTTGAATACTAATGAATGGTAACTGTTAAGTGCTTTGCTAGGCTAATGTAATCACAGATATGTGTCCCAGCTAAGCTTGCAGACACTTGAGTCCTGTAACCACCCCTGCCTCTACCTCAGGTGAGACTTCATCTACTTCATGGGTGTTGCTGAAAGGGCCGGTAGTTAGGGTTTTTTTGGTGCATTGTTGAAGCGTTGAACCCCGAGTCTTCCCATGTGCCAACAAAAGATTCCATTGTTGGGACGTGAAACTGTGATTGCTAGGAACTGAAGAAAAGAAAGCTTTGTGCGTAGATCTGCTACTTTAGTGTGCAGTATTCTACTTGACTTGCGAAGCTTTGTGCGAAGAAGAGAAGTTCGATATGAAGAAAAGAGGTAAGATCTTGAATCTTTGTTCTCTGAGAAAGGTAAGATAAGCGAAAAATTTTGTTCCGAAAGAATGAATCTAGGTATGTTTGATAAATTTTGTCCTAGTCTGGAAACTAGGGTACAGCTAGAAGAAAGAAGATTTGATATGAATAGATCTGATAGAAATAATGAAAGGTATGTTATCCCTATGCATAGAAAGAATGATTAGACTAACAAATGGATGCATGATCCTAGAAAAAAAATTTGCAGGTTAGTTACTGTGATCCCAGTGCGCAGTACAGGAAAGGTTGGGGATCGTTTAAAAGAAAGAGAGGATTAACTCTTTTCTATAGTTGCAGAAGACCAGGACATATTGCTAAGGAATGCCCTGGTAGAGGTCCTAGTTGTCTTTGTTGTAAAGATATGGACCATGAAGTTTTGGATTGACCTAGAATGATTGCAAAAGTTGAAAAAATGAATATGAGACAAGAAAACTATGAGACAAGCCAAGAAACTAAGGATATGATAGAACCCCAGGAAGAATCAGAGACTGTATTACTACAGATGAAAGACACCCTAAATGATCACAGAGACACCAATCTATCAGAGATCTTAAAAGACAAAGAATGCATTGAAGCAAGAATAGGAGACTTTGACATAGACTATGTTCTGGATGAGGAAACACAGGTGAATATCATGATAGAAAGAACTTCAGAAATTTTGGGAAAACCTGCTATGATTCCCTCATTGGGAGGAATAGGATTATTTAGAGGAAAGCTAATCAACCTGTGTGGAAGGCTTACCCAGACATCTATGAGTGTTCATGGAACTTCGACAGAGGAAGAATTTGAGGTCATTAAGTTTATTGAGAACAACGCCCCATTTTCTATGCTATTAGGAAAAACTTGGATTGAGAAAGACCAAAGTCGAAGAAAAGAAGAGGAAGCCCTAGAACAGAAAAAGAAAGAACTAAGAGATTTCATGGCTAGGAGAATAGCGCACTTACTGGAAAAACAAGAGAACCAGTCGAAGCTACTAAGGACCAAAGATATGGACGTCGAAGTTGAAAGGACACAGGAAGATTGGAGACACATGTCTGTACAAGAGAGTAGAGTACCTACCCCAGAAAGAGAAGAAGTATTACACTCGAACCCTATGAAAGACCATCAACAACGCGACGTTGCTATGCTAAGAGAAGATAAGAATCAAAATGGGAAGAAGAACCCAGTAACTCAGATTACAGGAGAAAAGGCTAGAAATCTCAGCAAGAAGAAAGCAAAGTTAGAAAAATTGCAAGAAGCTCCAGAAAGAACTTCACAGAAGGAAGGTTTCCAAAATTTGAACTTTGTCGGAATATCAGTACAACATAGAATGGCACTTTGCCATGGCAGAGAAATATAACCATTGGAGGCATTATGATCATTAGACCAACGCTCCCGAATGGTTAGAAGAGAAGTTATGGACCAAAAGCTCACCATTGAACCGTTCGAGCCACTACTACGAAGTTCACCACGCTCTGGTATTCGAGCGATATGGGGAAACAATGGCAGTCGAATGCAGTATTCCATACCTACTACCTGCAGCTGAAGAGAGCTATTGAGTCTTTCCCTCGTATGACGTCAAACACTCTGGACAGGTTCAGGCCCCTTATGAAGTTCTGCGCAGATAGGAATTTTATTTATATCACTGCACGCGCAGACGAAATTAAAGAAGAAATTCAGTCCTACTACAAGCTCACAGAGGAGGACCTGGAAGAAATCACTAAGGAATGGCCCACAGAGTTCCTTATACTAGTCAACCAGGCAGAAATGTCTGACCCCGACCTCTTTGGAAGTCCGGTGGTTACTCGCGAAGAGTACGATGCACCCAGTAGTAGCAGGAAGAAAAAGAAAGAAGATGCCCAGGAAATACATAGCACATCAGAAGAAACTGCATCAGATTCACCTAGCAGAGGAGGAGATGATGAAGTGGAAAAAGAAGAGAAAGAAGGGAAAGAAGACAAGCAAAAGCAGGGCAAAGTAACACCGCCACAGAATCCCCCTGATGATGCAGAGCCATCTAGGAAAAGAAAGGTTTCCCCAACGAAACCTACATCGCAGAATAAGTCCAAAGCTAGTAACATGAAGCTGCAGACTGTGCTTACGGTTGATGACTTCGAATTCATTATCATAGCTGTATCAAACGCCTTGGAATATATTTTGCAGAGAACTGAAGAAAAACAAGAAACCATGTATGAAAGAATTGAAGAAGAACTGAGAGGAGTACAACAATCCCTTCACTCCAGCCGTGTAGTGTCCACTATGCCCCTGCCATCGGATGAAACAGAGTTGGGAGATGAGCCTGCCCAACTCCACAGAGTAGCTGATACGACTGAAGCTCACCTTCGTCGCATGCAGGAAGAAAAAGAACAAGCCACAGTGGCCCTGAAGCAAGCACAAGAGGAAGTGATAGAGCAACGTCAAGTTGCGCAACAAGAGAAGGATGCCCTCCAAGCCAAGTTTGAAGAGGATAAAGCACATATCCAGTAGGAGACAGAACAGCTTCTCGCGGAGCAGGTTGGAGTCAAAGAAGCAGTCTGCATAGCACTTTGCTCTGTGATGGGATAAGAGAAAATGAAGGAAGACCCAGTGGAGAATCAAGTGGAAAAGCTTGTTGAAGTCGTTCAACAACTTCAATAGAGGGTCGCAGAACTAGAGCTACAAACAGTGCCAGGCACTCCACAGGAAGTGTGAGACTAGAGAGAAGAAACTGCCCAGAGCGCAGTTGAAAGGATCAAAGAATTAGCCATGGAATGTAAACAACTAAGCAATCGCAGTGTGCAGACTTACGAGTGACTTACCGAGGACCCTGAACTGAAGACACTAGAGTCACAACTCCAGGAGGAAAAGCAGGAAGCAGTAGCAGTACAAGCGCAGTTGAAGCCCTTATTAGCGGTCACTCAACAACAGGTCCATGCCCTACAAAGCAGAGTCATGGAAGTGACTCAGAAGCTCCAACCAGTCTAGGATGCAGCTTGCCTACTTTTTGAGGAGATTGAAGGACAAGGAGCAGAACTAGAAAAAGCAGTCACTGCAGTCGAACAACGCTTGGAAGGGCCTGTGACTGAGGCAGTTATTCAGGAGTTCGTCGAGCAGGAGGCTTTGGCAAAGCAGCAGGTCCAAAAAGCTTGAGACAAGATAGAGTCATTTGAGGCAGAGTTACCCAGAGTAGAGTGACTCGGGATGAGTCACATGTGAGTGTTGGGGGCCTCTTGGCCCTCAACCAAGTTTTGGAGAACCTTGGTCATGTTTGACCTATTTTGGGACTTCGACAAGATGGTCGAAGGTAGAGCACCCAGGCGAAGCAGAGATCGCAGAATATCACCCCTTTTTAAAAGGATTTTTGGGTTTAGGGCTTATGTAACAGGTATGGGATGTTGGCCCATGGGTTTACCCATGCTTAGGCCCCATTTGTAAATGTATAAATAATTAGCTAGGTGATGTAAGAAGAGGCCAATGTGCTAAGTGTGAATAGTTGTGGATGCTTTGTGCATACTATGTGTTAAGAACTTGCAGAGCTAAGTGCAAGTGATTGTAAGAAACTTGTGTGCAGATTGTAATAAGGCTTTGTGCTTAAACCTAGCTCAGGGAAGGAGGATCTAGCGAGGTGCCAACATATCTCATGTTCTCTGCGGAGTAGGGTTTTGATGCTCTGTGCATGTAAGAATCTTGATAGAATATAATAAATAAGAGAACAGTTGGTGGACGTAGCCCCACACTAGGGTGAACCACGTATATCCTGTGTTATGGTTGCTTCGTGCATTATGGTTGTTATATTGCTTATGTGATTGATGCTTAGTGCAATAATGTATGTTTAGGAAAATCTGATAGCTTGGTGCTTAGTGATATGAATAAGATGCTAGATCTGATCTGTTTCCTTATGTTAAGTGCTTAGATGTGTTAGATCTAATCGAACACTATGTTGCTCTGTAATTAGGGTTTGATCTGCGAAGTGAACACTGGTTGAATACTAATGAATGGTAACTGCTAAGTTCTTTGCTAGGCTAATGTAATCACATATATGTGCCCCAGCTAAGGTTGCAGACACTTGAGTCCAGTAACCACCCCTGTCTCTACCTCGGGTGAGACTTCATCTGCTTCGAAGGTGTTTCCGAAAGGGCCGGTAGTTAGGGTTTTGTTGGTGCGTTGTTGAAGCCTGAATGATAGTTTTCATAATATTCAAGATTCATTGGATAGAATGCAGGAGAGATTTCTTATGGTGGACACCAGGGATGAATATAATCAAGAAATATATATTTGGTATGATTTTGAGGCTAATTGTGATGATTGGTATATGGATAATTGTCATTTCTGGGATGACAACCACTTTCATATTTTATTTGATGACTCTAATCCTCCTTCTGTAGAGAGCATCAATGTGACAAATTGAGAGCCAATGATTATTACCAGTGTCCATCCTGCATATTCTAAAGTGGTATTATTCCTTCCAGATTCTGCTACGACCCTTTTCCACTATGTGGATGGATCTTCTTATTTGGATCCACATGACAGGTGTCAGTCTTCGGAGCATCATTTTGAGTTGGTTATTGGGTTCCAAAATTTTCCACGGAGAGTTCACATGAGCACTTGGACATGGGACTCGGGCTTACAATGGTGGTTGGACTGCTTCAGCATGGCATCTTTCCTTTCTACATGGGACCTTGGTTCTCCAGTATTCTTTAGCATTATGTGTAAGTTTTAAACATGTGAAGTAAAGAAATGCATATAGATTCTTAAGCAATACAGAAATAATCAATGGCTCATACACAGAATACACAGAGATTTTTACCGGAAACCCTCAACCGGGAAAACCTTTCTTATTTTCATTATATCGA
>ML784429.1:330889-371979 GCA_009831015.1 Picea engelmannii
TAGAGAGGTAGTGTGGGGGGCCTAGAGGGCCCATAGTGATAATAGTGGAGAACATTCAATGTAAGGTGGACTAGGTCCACTATATTATTAAATAAGGCCCACTGTGGTAGTTAGATATAATAAATGGGTAATTAGATATAATAAATGTAAGAGGACTTCTTATAAGGTTCTACTTCTAGAAGATTCCTCCTCTAGAATGTTCTTAGATGATGGTAGTACTATATAAAGGGGTTCAAGAAATGTAATGGGATATGAAGAGAAGTATTGTATTTCGAGCGGTAGCTCAATAGGAATATGCCTCCTCGAAGAGGCACTGGACAGGAGAGGATCCCTTCCATAATAGGATACATTGTAAGGTGTTGCCCTACCTTAAGGGTTTGATAGTAATAAAAGAGATTTTGCATATTATTCTTGTATATATGTTGTGGTGATTTTGTATTCAGTCTTTGGTACTTAACAATTGATATCAGAGCACTTTCCTTGGCAGACATTGTGGGCAAATAATTTTTGTTTTTGCAAAAAAAAATTCGGAGAAGAAAAAAGAGGGCCGCGACATTCCAGAAATTTTCGGTATATTTATGTGAAAAAATTGCAGAAACAGGTTGTAGATCTGATTTCCTCTCATAAAAACACCCAAGTTGAAAAAGCAAATCGTTTTAAATGGAGTCTGGGAAGTCAAGATATTGAAGTTTTAAAATCTGCAAATTTTCAGGGTTTTTTTCGTGGACGGCGGCGCAATTGTTTTTATTTTTGTAGAAGATGGAGGCAGAATTTTCCCAAACAAATTTCAGATCTGAGTTCCTCTCACAATTTAACCCAATTTCTAAATAAAAAATTAGCCGAAACGGAGTCCGGGAAGTGAAGTTATGAGCATTTTAAATTCAACATTTTTTAGGGTTTTTCCAGAAAAAAAAACCGCGATTTTTTGCCATAACTTATTGTTCTATTTTTTAGGCTTTTTCGTGATGGATGTGGGACCGAAGAGTTCATATGGTGCTCAGATGGATATTTCCTCTCAAACCCTCAAAGAAATTATACAAATTACTGAAGCATTCAAATCTCAATTCTATGACACATTGGATGCTAGATTGCATGACCTTGCAGATGGCCTCAATGATAGTTTTCATAGTATTCAAGATTCATTGGATAGAATGCAGGAGAGATTTATTATGGTGGACATTAGGGATGAATATAATCAAGAAATATATATTTGGTATGATTTTGAGGCCAATTGTGATGATTGGTATATGGATAGTTGTCATTTATGGGATAACAACCACTTTCATATTTTATTTGATGACTCTAATCCTCCTTCAGTAGAGAGCATCAATGTGACAAATCGAGAGCCAATGATTATTACCAGTGTCCATCCTGCATATTCTAAAGTGGTATTATTCCTTCCAGATTCTGCTACGACCCTTTTCCACTATGTGGATGAATCTTCTTATTTGGATCCACATGACAGGTGTCAGTCTTTGGAGCATCATTTTGAATTGGTTATTGGGTTCCAAAATTTTCCACGGGGAGTTCACATGAGCACTTGGACATGGGACCCAGGCTTACAATGGTGGTTGGACTACTTCAGCATGGCATCTTTCCTTTCTACATTGGACCTTGGTTCTCCAGTCTTCTTCAGCATTATGGTCCACAATTATCCATGGGACCCTGGTATATGGTTGTGCATCAAGCGTTGAGGACAACGCTTTCATAAGGGGGATGGAATGTAAGGTAGCTAGAGAGGTAGTGTGGGGGGCCTAGAGGGCCCATAGTGATAATAGTGGAGGCCACTCACTGTAAGGTGGACTAGGTCCACTATATTATTAAATAAGGCCAACTATGGTAGTTAGATATAATAAATGTAAGAGGACTTCTTATAATGTTCTACTTCTAGAAGATTCCTCCTCTAGAATGTTCTTAGGTGATGGTAGTACTATATAAAGGGGTTCAAGAAATGTAATGGGATATGAAGAGAAGTATTGTATTTCGAGCGGTAGATCAATAGGAGGATGCCCCCTCGAAGAGGCAAGTGAACAGGAGAGGATCCCTTCCATAATAGGATCCATTGTAAGGTGTTTCCCTACCTCAAGGGTTTGATAGTAATAAAAGAGATTTTTCGTATTGTTCTTGTATATCTATTGTGGAGATTTTGTATTCAGTCTTTGGCTCTTAACAGTTTGCACAGAGTTTCATCAATGTCTGCATTCTGTACCGAATACCGGACTAGCCAGCAGGGGTGATTTTAAGGATGGAAATTTATTTTAAAATGTAGAAACCTTGGCGAATCTTACTAATCCTTCATATGTTAACTATAAATGTTTGGAGATATTTTTGTAAAAAAATTCAAATTTCTAAGTATTTTATATAGTTTTTATAAATTTTTGGCTATTTTTAAGGTAAAATCATTTTATCCTGTAGAATTTGGGCGAATCAATTTTAAAATAGCAAATCTCATTTTTGGAAAAAACATGGAAAATTAGCCCATGAGCGAAATTTAGCCCCTAAAATCATCCATGCTAGCCAGTTGTGCACCTCTTTTTCATGATATTCAATAATGCTGTAAAAAAATTCTAAAGACAAGGCTTTCAAATTATCAACTTGTTTATCGAAAGCTTGCTTGGTTGACACCAGCGAGTTGAGGATTAAGCTGGGGTCCTGGAAGCCGTTTGTGTTTCCTGCTAAGTCTATTTTGGTGAGCTTTGTCAATAATGTTTCTGTCTTTGGTATTGCTTGCTCACATGATTGGAGGATGATATACAGATTTTTCACTTTCTCTTTCCATCATGCTTCTAATTGAGTGAGCCATTTATTGGAAGGGAGATCATGTTGTCTTCTTCTGGTCTCTTCCATGTTGTTGACATGAAAGGCAAAAGGGATGACCATGTGCACATAGAAACTTTCTTCATTTTTTAAATCCGTCTACAAAAGTAGGAGCAAGTTATGTGCCCTGCTCCCCAGGGAATCCATATTCTGTGATGTTTCCCAGGCCATCGTAATCAGTTCCATTATTTTGTTGATATTTTTCTCGACATATCCTCTATAGGATGAGAGGAAGCTGGAGGACCCTTTTAGATTTGTTGCAGGAGTGCACGTAGTAGCAGGCATTATTATTCGCAAAGAACTATGAATCAATGGCATAGGAAACAAGGCTTCCTCTAATTCCTTAATGTCGTTCTTTAGTCTGGCATTTTCGGCTTCAATGAGTCCAACGGAACCATGAAGAGCATCTATGGTTTCCATATGAAGTTGAGAGATTTTGGATGCCTGCATATTGCCAAGGTCAAGTTCTGAACGATGTATTCTTTGGTTATTATTTACATCTTTTTTTTCAATGATTAATTTTTTTGATTCGGATTCGAAAATAGCATTCTAGAATACAAAGGATTCATCTTCGTCAAAAATTAGGGTATCAACCATGTCCATTGAGAAGGTAGGTTGAATTCCGTTTGTGGGCTGATCAAGGTTGCAGAATATGCTTTCCAGATCAACATCAAGATCCATGTTTTCACTGTAAGTTTCGGGCTACTCCGCCTCCCCTGCAATTCTTTTTCCCTTCTTCTGCACGGGAAGGTCATGAGGAAGATGTTCATTGTATTTCTACAAAACTGTTGTAGAGCTGGTGCCAGTGCTTTGTCGAAACGTTGATTTGCTCCAGATGTTGCTTGAAATGAAGAACTAGAGGGAACAATATAATCCCCCAGAAACATTGCTTCCATGCATGCGAATGGAAAATATCCTCATTAATGACAATATCTATGTGTGTTGTATGATGACCTGTTAGAAGTAAAGATTAATTATTGCATACTTAGAAGTGCGAAGGTGGTAGTTACGGCGAAGAACATTTAAGGAGTGAAGGTTTCGTGAACGAACCAAGGTGGCGGTGTACGAATGACATTCCATGGCGTTTGAAATTAAGACTGGGAAGGGATAAGAAAAGCCTTCGCATAAATTGCATTGATGGAAGAATTTCTCGAGCCTTGCACGCATCAATGAAAGCTTAGACGATGCCTGCACGATGTCCTGTTAGCATTAAAGATTTAGAAATAAGACATAAATATATATATATATATAAACACTATTTCTTATTATGCAGATATGCGAAGGTGACGGGCACGAGGAAGAACAAGAAAAGAAGGAATGGCCAAGTGTGAAAGTGCATAATGAAACTGATGAGCTTACAATGATGAGGCTGCATGAGTCGGAATTTCTCAGTAAAGCAATGTACAGATGTCATTCCATACTTTTCCACTTTCGGGATGGCAGGTTCTCGGACGGGCGGGCTCAAAAAAATGCCTCTATTGTTTGGTGTTCTACAAATAGCACACACAATTTCGTGATATACAAATAGACAAGGGGACTTGTAGGTTGGATTATATTTTATAGACCATTGACAGTTTCTGGATCGCGGTTTCTCGAGCTGGTGGGGTAAAAAACGAGGCTCTATTGCTAGGTTACTTACAAATATCTTATGACAATAATTTGACAAGCGAGTTTATGTTCTGGTCAGCTCAACATTCTACTCCAGGGTTGGCGGGATCCCAAAAATGAGCAATACATATCAAATATGCACAAATCCCTTATTCCATACTTAGCCACTTATTTGGATCACGGACTTGGCTCTGTCCGACTCCCAATGCATTTTTCATAATTCATGTGCAACACCAACTCTGTGGTTACCATACTGGTGTGTGTAGAAATAAGGAAAAATTAGATATGTACCTTTATTAAGTATCGACATCAGATTTTATACACCATGTACCCATATCGCATTCCATACTTGCGGGTTCTCGGGCGAGAGGGGTCAAAATAAATCCTTCTATTGTTATGTGTTCTACAAATAGCACATACAGTTCTGCGATATACAATTTGACAGGCGGACTTGCGAGGTGGCTGAGATTTTAGATGCCATTATTTGGATTGTGCATTTGCGAGCTACACAATATGCCTCTAATGTTTCATGTCCTGCGAATAGTCGTTATGGTTGGGCGATATAGAAATTCACAAGTGGACTTGTGGGGTGGCCGGCCCAACATTGCATCTGTTGGATGGCAGATGTGCAAGGTAGTTGCCTCTACGCGCAAAACAAAAAAAAACCAAAAAAAACATAGCTGCAAATAAGTTTGACAAACACAGAGAAAGTAAACAAAAAACTATTTATTGTGGAACACGGGCAGGAAAAGGGTGCACCTTTGCATGGTTTGGTCTACATGTGTGGGTAGGATTTCTTTGCGTCCTCTTCTTTTCCTGTCTGTTTCTATGAAGAAAAGTACAAATAAAAATGGATATGAACATAAGTTCAGATGTTAAGAAAAAGGCAACTACTATTTACATATACAAAAAAAAAATAGAATACGTTGAATAGAGTCATAAATAGTTTTTGGGAGGATGTACCTTTTTTTTTCTGCACAATGTAAATTTTATAATTTGAGTAGAACACCGTCTCGAGCGATGTGTGTACAAATCAGAGATATAGATATGCTTTGAAACAAACAAATATGAGTTTGCAATAACTTTGATATATATGTCATAATTCAAGTGCAATACCAAGTGTATCATGATCAGACCAATATGTGTCTAAGACAAACATACTATATTGAGGAATGGGCACATTGGACCAGACATGGTCAATTAGTGCATTTTGCAGGTGGACTGTGTTGTTCATAAGAAAGCAGAGACTATATTTGCACATGTAGTTTTCCAATTCTTTTGTTCTGCCAGTATGTTGTAGCATATCGATATTGAAGTCTCCTACAAGTACAATGGGTCCATTCAGATGGAAATGGGGCAATGCATTGGAAATAATATGTACTATGTTGGAGAATGTTGCATGGGGAGCAGCATACAGATTCAATATTGCAACTTCTGTTTCATGAGAAAACAAAATTGCAAGCACCAGCGCAACATTGTTTTCTTCGATATGTATATGGTCCAAAATTGGTAGATGCTTTTTCACCAGTATCATGACCCCATGTGTAATGTCACTTGATATGCAATTGTGATTTGGGAATTGTTTGTTCTACGTGCATAATTCCATGTGTGTTTCTTGCAAGCACAGAATATCGAATTGCATTATATCATAGTCATTCAGTATATCATCCATGTGTGCATTTAAGTTGTGTGTGTTAAGCGAGAGAATTGATACAGATGAATTTGTTTGTATGGATTGGTAATCATAATGCAGTTGCCATTTTGCGGTGGTCCTCAGTCGTTCCATTTCAATATCAACTTTCCATTTCACTTTGAAGTTATCTTTTGTGAGAGGACTTAGTAAATACAAGGACTCTATGCTTCTAACACGTGACAGTGTTGTGTAGACAAGTCCATGTATCCGAATTCCAGTAGGTTGAAAAGCAACTTTATCAAGTGTTAGTCCTTTTGATCTATGGACTGTATGTGCACATGCAAGTTTAATCAGAAACTGTTTTTGAATCTTCAGTTGACATGTCTTTGTTGATGTTGATACTGGCTTCAATATTCACAAAATAGGTGTCCAATCACTTCCAGTATTTGAATTATATAGATAAGACAACTTGCTTTCTTGTCGCTTGCCTATATGTGGTTCAGGGAACTTAATCCAAAGGACATCCACTTTTTCTGTCTCGGTATAGCCTTTCAGTATTCCAACTGCACCATTCACCAAGCCATCCTGTGAATCATAGTTGCAGGCATATATTTCAACCAACATTTCTAATTTGAGGACAAGTTGCAAAGGCAAAGTGATTGAATGTTCATGCCATGGCACATTTCCATGGTTGTCTTCTTCCAAGTCAATAGGATTGATGATGATATCATCGTCAGGCATTAGGGAGAGCATGTGGTTGTTATGGTTTGCAACATCCTTATTTCTGTAGAATAGGTAAGGGAGTGTTGGGTCTATTGGTGCAGGTCGTAAGCATCTCAAATTGATATGGGTCAAGTCATCATGTCTTTGGCTGTTGGTGCGTATTCTATTCAGAATTGTAATGAATGTTTCATCTGTTTAGCACATTGTACTATGCAACTCAAAGCATTTAATATTGTCTCTCCAGAAGTCATGGGTGATTGTTTCCATGTTAACCATGGGTTGTTCAAATATCAAAGAATCTTGGATGGGTTGTGCCTGGTAAAGATCCCCACAAAATATCATGTCAATGTTTCCAAAGTATTTAGTCTGCACATGTTTTATGCTTCTTAGTCGGTTGTCAATGGAATACAAGAACACACTCCCAATCAAAGATGCTTCATCTATAAAGACAAGTTGGAGTTCCTCATAAAGATTAGATAATGTATCCAACATTTCCTTGCTAAGTGGAAGAAACTGTGACTTGTTAAAAGGCATTAAAAATGCAGAGTGGACTGTTGTTCCACCAGCATTGTATGCATATTTTCCTGTGTATGCAACTATTAGGCCCTTTGGTTTCATAGGATCAGAGGAATTGTTTGAATCATAGATTCATATAATCATTTGGAACAACGCTTTTGTTGTGAATGTCTTGCATGTTCCTGCTCCATCTGTAAGAAACACGTGCATAGGACTGTTCATGTTCAAGCGTTTTTTAAGAGCAATATTCTTTACAATTGTTTTTTGTTCACGATTCAACGGACGTCTTATTCTGTGGTATTCATTATTTTCAATTAGGAAAGGATGTTTTGTAACTTGAAAACCAATATTGATACGTTTTTCACTTCCAGCCGCTGGAGGACAAGGCAAATCTCCTTGTAAGTCATAGGACTCGGAAGCAGTTCTGGTTGTTTTTGGGTCTCTGAATGTGTCATCGTGATCGCCTGGGTTTTCTAGGTCATTAAGTGCAACCTCTATATTGCCCCATGTTGGATTAACATTGTAGGTAAATCTAGCTTCATTGATGTGCACCATAGTCTCAAATGCAACATACGCAGCCTCCCATGTACAGAAGTTATGCATTAATGTCTCTTCATTTTCATCGAATGGAACGTACAACAACAGTTTTTCTCTACAATAGTTTTCATAGTCACAATGTTTGTTGTATTTGACAAATCATATGACAGAGGGTTTTTTTCTTTTTGATATGGGTGCACCATTTTTTTTGTAATGTGATACGAATTCTGCTAAGAAGATATGCCTAATAGGAGATGGACGCTGGATGTAATAATCAATAATAGAGAGACATACCACGCCCTCTGAATTTTCGGGCTCTTGTTGCAGCAAAACCGGTGGTTTAAGGACAAATGTGCATTTTTCAAGTGGAGATGTGTTTATGAAGACACATTTTCTTGAACTACAAGTGAGGGGCAAGGAAAGTGCAATGTGAACTTCTTGTTGAGTAGACATTTGTTGAAGATTAAGCAATGTATTGTCAAGTGTGCATATCATTTGTATGGCATCAATATGACTTATTTCATGTTCTTTGCGTATTTTTCTAAATGCACTTATCATAGATTTGTCAATCTTCATCATATACGAGGTACAGTATGATGTTGAAACATATGCATTCAGCACGTACTGTGCATCTGTATTTTCTTTCCAAATAACTGGCATATCCTTGGAGAAATTGTTGTTCCAAATATGGGAGAGTTTTCGTTTAAGGAAAAGTGTTGGTTGCCTAAGCGTACATGGTATGGCTTGGATGTACTCATCTTCTGAAAGATTTACCTGTGTCAAGAAGGCATCAAAGCTCATCATTTTGTCAAATCCCCCTTCTTCTAGAAATGTGAATAAGGATTTAGATTTCTCAACAACAACATTTTCCTCTACACTAATTGGCTCTATTATTCTTGTAGCTCTCATTGGCGGCACGAGAAAGATGTATCTGCAATGTGAGTTTTTTTCATTTTCTACAACTTCTTGTATGGTAATGTCTATGGACTTTCGCAAGTTCTGGATCCAAATGAGTTGTGTTGCATGTTATGTATTTATCCACAAATTGTTTGATCTCTGAATTGTTATCGACTCCATGCACTGGTGCATCCTCTATCCACAACAGTGCATGATCATGTTCATTTCCCCTATTCTGGAATTCAGTGAAAAAAAGGTAGTCCGATATTTTTCCGAAAAACGTTTCATCATGGCATATCAATTGTCTCAAAGCATTTATTCTATTTCTATAGTAGCGAGTACATGTCACCGGGTCTTTTCTTATGAGGTAGTCAATGTCGCTATTTTCCAATGTATTGGTTTCTTTTTTACGTTTCTTGTTCTTATGCAAGTCAGATACCACAGCCACCAATGGATCCCAGTAGTGCTCTGCACTTGTAAATGTGACGAAAAATGTTGGTGGGCCTAATTGCCGAATCATTGCAAAAAAAAAAAATTTGTTTTGTTGCAAATAGTCAGGAGAGGTGCGGATGTTTTTGAAATCTATGTATCCAATATTAGATTTCAGAATTTTTTCTAGGTTAACTTTGTACTTCACATCCTTCGCGAATAACTTTCTTCCTTGTAACTGGCCTTTTCTTATTTGGACCCACATGCAGGACAAAACTTGCTCTATTATTATGCGCATTGTCTTGAAAAACAAATTTGTTATGTGACAGGAGAAGCAATCGCTTGAATGTAGCAGCTCCCATCGGACTATTTTATTATAACTGAATCGTTCTGTAATATCAGTGCCACGTGGATCTCCATAGAAGAGTGTTGGAAAGTTCATTTCCTCAGCGAATTTGTCCTTGAATATTCCAAGTGGACGCTACCCCTCGGCAGGTGCAATTTCGACAATTTTTTCTTGCAAGTCACGAATGCACTATGAATCAGTGAATCCATGCACCAATGTTTCAACAGCTGTTTCATTGTCCGATTCATCACTTGCATCAAAATCACTAGGATTTTCAAGAGTATCTGCAGAGTTTCCATGTTCTTCTATGAGAACACTGTTCCAGTTGGCATTTATACAAATGTTCTTTTCTTTGTACAAGGCTCTGGAACATAATTCCTTTAATGCTTTCATAACAGCATGCACATGCACTTTTCCTATCTGATGGGCATTTTTGTATCGCAAGCATATTTTCAGAGCCACAACGATTGTAATTGTATTGTTAATAGATTGTGGCAACACTTTTTGCACAACATCTAGTTGAGCAGGCACATTAATAATTGATCTTGTTAAGCCCATCTGGGGTCGTTTATAGCCCCAAGGTATGATTTGGGAAAATGAAATTCGCAGAGACACAAGTCTCTCCTCGAGTTTCGTAAGTGCACTTACATCTGCTAGTGTTGTATTACATCATATTCGGTCAGGGGTTGCAAACTGTGGCAATTTTCCATTTTCAAGCGATCGTTTGCATGGAAGACAAACTTTCGCACTGGAAAATGGTTTATCCTGGGCTATCAAGCGGAGGTATTATTCTTGCAAATAAAACGTGAAAGACTTACTGGTTTTTTGAAAAATTCAATTGTTCACAAATTGCACATGCAATGGAAGGAGTGTCTTTCATTTGTTTCATGTAGTTTTGTCTTGCATTTTTCATTCGCAGGGAAGTATTCATAGAAATTGTTTCCTGGTTTTCATTGCTACTACTACATGGTGTTGCTTGCAGATCACGAAGTCATACAGTTGCATCACCATTCTGGGATATGAAATCGCACCTGTTTATGCTTTGTTCTGCACGAACAAATTTCTTTACATTGTGATATGTGAGTTTCTCTCTAAAAGGAAGTGTAGCAATGTATTTTTTTCTCTCGCTCATGACCTTTTTCAAGTTGTGGTAACTTAGTCTATGTTTCTTGCCCAAGGGCAGGATGAGCTGGTGGCAACTGGGATGAATTTCACTTTCACCCAATTTCTGAGAAACTACTTTACGTTTTTTGTTCAAGGCCTCTATGACCTTATCAGAAGTTGGGCGAATTTGACAAATATTTTTTTTCAAATTGTGATAACTTAGTCTACGTTTTTTGTCTAAGCGGTCTATGACCTCATCACAACTGTCATGAATTTTACGCATGTTTTTTTTGTTCAAGACCTGTCTTCCCATAATGGATATGTGTTGTATCTGTTTTCAACGAAAGGATGTCAATTGTTTGATCGCAATTTGAATCAATAACCCAGGAATGGACAGTGGCATCTGGCAAGGGAAACCACACCTGGATATTAACCCTGAATATGATAGATAACCATTGCAAATAGAATATGCAACCCTCCATATGCCCTTTTTCATATGGAAGTGCCATGTTCACAAGGTATTCCTGCCAACTTCCAACTGCCGACATATTTTCTACGAGATATGGGCAAAGGTGTTGATGCAAACACCATAAACCCTGTTGGTTGTTGCCTATAATTGCATTGCAAAAGGAATGTACAATGTAAAGTCACAGTGACTGAACATCGAATTCTGCTAGTACCAAACAACAAATTGCATTGAACAGACTATATCCACAGCTAGACACAACGTTTGTTGCCAGTTGTAAACCATGGAAATCTATGCCATGCAAAATCCCTTTGCATTGTGATTGAAGGTCTTTGCAAATAATGAACAAGTAGATATGAGGACCTTCTATATTGCATATGGGCATTTTTTTGTACACCAGTGGTTCATAATGGCCATTGAGGGCATTGGCATCATGGAACAAGTTGCAATATGGATTGTCAGATGTAGTTTTATTGAATAGTAGATATCTTGTTACAGCCATCGTATACAAAATGTATCTCCCCAAAGTCCCCTCTCATGCGGAGGCAGAATTGGAGATGCAGACAACCGCATTTTTGAAAAATATGTAGTGACATCTTGTATTCCATGCAACTGCCGAAGAAAATCATATTCTAGTTCATATTCATAGGACTCCAAAGCCTCGGCATCGCCATTTTTAAAATAGGTCAAGAAATAATCTATCAATCCATTGCGCAGCTCGGTCGACAAATAGTGGAAATGCAATAGAACCTGGAATGTATCAAAAAGGTAATCCCCAACAGTATATGAGAATGCATCCAATCTAAAAATCGCATTGCTATGCAAAACCACGTCAATGTTGTCATGTACAATGGACTGTGCAGCTATTTCGTATGACTCAACATATATTACCTCATTCATCTCTTCAACTGTCACTTTGAATCTATTTTCTACATAGTTTCACTTTCTATGAAAACAGAGAAAAGCAGGAGAAAAAAATAAAAGGTAGCAAAATAGAAAAAAAAAAAGTAGGGCACCAATTCCTGTATGTATCTTTGAACCTTCTTCTTCTCAACTTCAATCCCCCCTAGTCCCCATAGCAGATGAGATGAAAATAGAGAAATAAATAAAACAATAACTTTACTCAGCAGAAATAGAATAGGTAGACGCAGTGTTCCCACCCACAGAATGAAAGCATACCCTGCGTACAGACCCCGCCCAATAGTTCCCTCTTCTGATGGCTCCCAACTACTTTTCATAAATCCCTCTGCATTGCAAGATGCATGCTTTCTAGGAATAGAAACTAAGAGCACAGACAAAGATGGTGGGACTACCACCATTGAAAAACAGTAACAACGGGGAAACTTACCCGTCAACAAAGGATGACAAGAGCTCAGCCCCAAAAACTGCAAACCGCAACAACAAGTCCAACAGCTTGCAAAGTTGAAAAACAACAAACCAGTGAACAACCACGAAGAGCTCAAACTGCAATTGTAGGACCTCAATTTTGCAAAGTTGAATCGAACAAGAACCAGAACCATGGAATGAAGCACCAAACAAGGATCGAACACTCGAGCAGCGATGCCGACCATGAACGAAACTGTATTGCAACCCATTTGTACAATAATCATTTAACACTACCAGAGATGTTAGGTAAACAGTTAAGACTGTCAAGACCGTCGAAGAGCGTAAGCATGTGCAAGAATTTAAGAAAATATGCAGTGTGGAAAACCTGTTCTCTCGAAGCACGCAACAATAAAGCAAAAATCAGACATAGTAATATGCTAGAGAATGTATTCTACCCAACAGAAAATGTTAAGGGAGACATTCGAACTAATGCTAGCATTAATCTACCATCGACCAATGCATAATAAAATATATAATTCAAAAAGACCATATACTACCAAATACTTTGGACAGGTCAAGATATTTAACATTGGGAATAGCGAATGCTACAATAAGACCTCCAATCCTTTGTCCAATCAGATCTTGACAAACATGATACTTTTTATTATATTAAAATCGATGTCTTCGCTTCCCTTGTTCCAACAATAGACAATATGGAAATATTTCTGGTCAATGCACAATCTAATACCAGGTCAACGATTTATCGATCGTTATAGTCCCTCTATGCCTACGGCGGGGACTAATAACATATCTTTATCATTTGCATATGTTTAGTAGGATAAAGGATTTCCTTTATCATTTATCGAGTTAACATGCCATAAGATATGGAACCATCATTTCCCGAGACCTCCTAACTAAAACATTAATTTAATTAATACACAATGAATAATAATTTTTTTATATTTCAAATACATCTAAAGTTTTATGGTTTGAATAGTCAAAGATTATGTGGAAAAACCAACACCTGGAATGTAAAATAGGTTCTCTTTTGTGTATGGATTAGGTACACCTTTTAAACACCACATTTTGTAATAAAATTCGGAGGGAACATAGAGGAATATGTCATAAAACATAATATAAAAATTTTACACCCTAACTCCAAGTATTGAAGGTGTGTTAGTCAAAGCATTGAATCCTTATTAGTACTTGTTTTTTGAGCTGAAGTACTATTAGTAATCGATTTTCTAATCTTGGCACATATATCAAGGTAAACAAACCAGTTTAACCAAAGTTCTCAGAGATTATTTAACACTTTATTTAACCAGTTTAACACTTTTTCTAAACCAATTAAATAATTATTTATGTAGAAATGTGAGAATTTCTATGTGTTGGTTCTATATTTGGACATGGTATTTAAACTCAATATATCTTGATGAAATGTAGTGGGATAGTAAAGGAATGTGTCATATATAACATATATAAATTTCATACATTTATTACTATGATTTATTACTATGAGAGTGTGCTAATAAAAATAATAGGTTTATTTTACCACAAAAATTAAGAAATTCTAGTGTGTTGGATTTAATCATATGTATGGGACTTAAAATACATACATATATTTTAAAATTTGGTGGAAAGGTATATAATCATGTCTCCTATATCATATTCAAATTCCATAGTCTAATGCTAAGAAATGAGATTGTGATGATGAAAATACTAAACACCTATCACTACTGAAAATATGAAAAAACTTCAAATAAAACCAAAATGAAAAAAAAAAAAAAAAAAAATGGTGTGTAGGATTTCCAAAACTTTAGAGTTTATACTGCATTAGATTCCCCTGGCTGGAAAATTTTGAACATGTTGCTCAAAAGGTTGTTGATAAATCATCAATTGCTAGATGTTTAATGTTTTTTCTTTATTTTCTTCTTTCTCTTTAGCCACACTCTTCTCCACTTCACTCTTCTATTTCTGCATATCTAGCAATCATTTTCTTCTTTCCTTCACTATTCTCCCATGTAGTCTTTATTTGTAGGGGAAAATACATGTCTTCCTTTAACTCTTTCATATTCTCCTTTAGCATCATTACATTATCTACAACTTGCTTCCACTCTCTCTCAATTGGGTTAACTACCTCAAAATTATCCCATTGAATGGTACGTATTGCATCCCCATCCTTACATTTTTGCACCATCACCATTGTCTCAATATACACCAATTATGCTTATTTCTAAAGCATCTCCTTGATCTATTTTTATTTCTTCGTAACCACTCATTTTTTGCAATCATCTTCTTCTCACTACATGAATTATTCTTCTTGCCATGATATCCTCTTTAGCATGTTCACTTGTTTCACTTCTTAATCTTCTATGTTGTCTAGTATCAACTCTTCTTCCATTTCATCTTTTGAAACTTTGCTAAAAACAAAATTCTTCAATACACTCTATCTTCTTCAATACTTCATTCTCTATGACCTCTACCCACCACACTTCAATATTATAGTTGTATCTCCTATTACAATGTCTACACATTCCTTCCACTAGACTCATAATTCATTCACTCATTTAGATAAATCTACCCAACATTAAACCCTTGTTGGAGTCATCCACACTTTTTCTCTTTATCATGCAAGATTCCTCACAGAGTGTTTTATCTACATCAATTATCTCTTTTACTTATGCATGCTATCTCACTAGGATTTCTTTCCGCATCACTTTCATCTACTTCTTTTGCAGGATACCTCACTCGATGTTTTTTCTAAATCATTTTCCTCTCTTTTTTTCACAACAAATCTATAGTTATATTTTTCCATATCTCTATAACTTTAACTTGAAATCGTTTCACTCCTTTTCTTAGAAAATTCTACCTACCACTTTACCCTTTACTAGAACTATCTACAACACTCAAAAGTCTTCCATAATCTTAAGATTCTCTTCTCCTTAATTTCAATTTCTTCTTTCTTTCATACCACTTCATATAATACATGAGGTATTCCAATTAAAATCACACCATGAAATCACAATACCATACACTCAACATAGAATGAAATTTAATACATATCCCACAAAGAATTAATATTAATACACAACAAAATGTCTAGCAATGAATTCAACAAAGAAACCAATAAGAAATGCTTTAAAGACCCTTTACAAAATAATGAAAGCCAAAGGCCCTCATTACGTCAAACTCTTCAATATTTAAATTATGAGGGGATGATTTTTTGGTTCCAATGTCATTTTATTTCTCTGGGTAACCCAAACATTTATTTAATGAATACATAGTGAACAATCGTCACTTTAACTTACAAATACAACCTAATCTTCATTGTTTGAATGGTAAAAGCTAACTTGGAAAAATTAACACGTGGAACTCAATCTGGGTTGATTGTTTGAATGGTAAAAGCTAACTTGGAAAAATTAACACGTGGAACTCAATCTGGGTTGTACGTTACACACTCTATGTAAGGCTTGGGACCACCAATTAAACACCATATTTTATGATAAAAGTTTCCTCATTACTCCTATCAAATGTCTTTATTTTGTAACAAAACCATTCGGACTTTTGTTGTTAATTAATAACATTTACTTATGCAAACAATTTAATTACCGATTATTATTAATGATAAAACAAATTATATAAAATATGTAAGTATGTTGCATGATGGTTGGTTCAAATGCATAAATTTCCTTTAATTTTGTTGTTTCCTTTAAAGAGCATTTTTTTCTCGTGGAAAAAAAAAGTAGGAAAATACTCATGTGAATAATATCATTGGTCATTATGATGGAATCTATTGTTATTAGACTTAGATTATTCAAATTGACTCAATCAAGTTGATGATTTTTAATTAAAACTAGCACCATTTGGACTCTAACTTGAATAGTGTATCTTAAAACTTTTACTTTTATGTATATTTACATATTTTACGCTATTTATATGCATCATTAAATGTAATATAAATAAGAAAACTTGTTTATTTGATGTCTAATGGTGTACTGTGTGTGGGTGTGAGGGTTTGGGTTGGGGTGGGTGAAGACAATGTACACCCTCACACTCAATGGGGGGTGACACTAGCATTATGTGAGGGTGGATATGTGGTCCTACACAATGTCACCCCCCACTAAGGGTGAGGGTGTGGGTGCACATTTTATTCCCTCGCCCCAACACACACACACACACACACACACACACACACACACACACGCGCGCGCGCGCGCGCGCGCGCGCGTGCATGTGTGTGTGTGCGTGCACCCTCAATGTTTTTTTCAAACCACATAAATCATAACTTATCAAACCATTTGGTGATCAAACCATATTTGTAAGACAATTATATCATTTCTCTTAGGATATAACCAATTGATTTATTATTACTCCCTTTAAAATTTGGCAACAACACTGTTCTATTTGTGTCACATGTGCATCATTGAAACAATTAACAAAAATAATCTTATCAAAGAATATTTAGAGAAAAAAAAATAAACTTTCATATCAATTATAGGGAACTTACAACAATAAAAAAATGGCAGTGGAATATATCTTTAAAAATACATGGAAAATGTTGTACACACTAATATACAACATGATATACGACATCCATGTTGAAATAAGTGAAAAAAACAACAGAAGTATAAAAACATTTTATTTTCCTATATAAATTTACATGTCTTCAATTGAAAATTCATGATTTTCCCAAGAGTAGTTGCTATTCACTATCATCAATATGTAGCGAATATGCCCAAAACATTGGGATGCATAATCATTGATTTGGCAAAAACATTAAGAAAACCTATTACATGTTCATGGAAAATATTTATATTTAGGCGAAAAATATAAGTGTATGCATAACTATAATCATAAATTAGGCTACAAGTGTTTCATTTTTACTGAAAAAATGAAAACTTTTAGCCTAAATTTCTTCCAAAAACTTAAAATTTAGCCAAATTGGTGAAATGTTTCTTAAAAAAAAACATTGTGCACCCCTACCCACATATAATGCACATTATCTCCCTCAGGGTGAGGGTGGGAGTTCACACTGTCCAACCCAACCCCATATAATCCACCACCCTTACTCTCATATAATTCACATTGTCTTCCCCCACAAAGGGTTAGGGTAGGGATGGAAATTTTCTTCCCCCACACCATGTCGTACCATGACCCTCACGTAATTGACATTATCCTCCCCCCATTGACATTGAGGGCACACATTTTCCCCCACCCCAACCCACACCTTTGTGTGTGTGTGTGTGTATGTGTGTATCCACCTACACCCTCTTATAATGCATATTGTTTCCCCCCACTTAGTGTGAGGGTGGGGGTACACATTGTCCACCCCTACCTCATATAATACACATTGTACCCTCCCCATCACAAGGTGAGATTGGGGGTGTGCATTGTCTCCCCACATAACCACCCCCACTCACATTATTAAATATGGGTTTAAGAGGAGACAATGAGCATTAAGTGAAGGTTTGACCACCCTTCGAGAAGTGGTGGGACTCTTAATGACGGTGGGACTGAGAGGAGAAAATGTGCATTACATGAAGGTTGGAACGCCCTTGGAGAGGGGGGTGGGACCCTTAATGAGGGTAGGGGTGAGGAGAGATAATGTTCATTATATGAGAGTGGGGTTGTGAGATATAATGTGAACCCACCCTCATATATGTGGGTGGGGTGGGGGGAGAAAATGTGCATTATATCACAGGGTGGGGTCCAAGAGACAAAGTGCATAATGACAATATGTAATATATGAGGGTTGTGGGTGGGTAGAGACAATTTGCATTGTATTAATAGTTGGAGGGGTGGGACAGACAATGTTCATAATATACATTTTCACCCCCGACTCTCCACCCCCATTAGATGAGAGTGGGGAGTGGGGGGTGACAATTTGTATTATGAACATTATGTCCATAATATATCTCTCCCCATCCCCACATCATAATGTGATATCTCTCTCTCTCTCTCTCTCTCTCTCTCTCTCTCTCTCTCTCTCTCTCTCTCTATATATATATATATATATATATATATATATAATGCATGTTGTCTTATGAGGGGTGGGGGAAACAATGTACATTATATGGGTGGTGGGGTTGGAGCGTGGGAAAATGTTATGAACCAATGCCTTGATAATGATAAAAAAATCAATGAGTAATATTCCTCTTTGAGGGGAAGACCTCATTTTCCTATATGTTGAATGTAAAATATGAGATATGATGATCCTAAGACTAGGTTTCCTTGGTATATATATATAGGAGAAAAAGGGTATAATTGTAATGAAAGGGTACACTAAAGGGTTCTGGAATATATACAAATATAACACTAGAAATGTAACAATTCAATATCTAGGTATTAATAAAGGTTTTTATACTTAACATGGGGCTTTGTATAGGGATTAACATGCCCCTTCCCTTCAAAAAAGTGTTTCCCTCAACAGTTGACTAGCTACAAGTGTTGTTGAATGAAGAAATCGTCTTCTCATGTCACTTGTTCCATTGGTATGTTTTTCCATTTGACGAGGTACTCAGTATTTGCTTGATTTCATAGCCACCTAGTCCTTGTTTCCAGTATTGTTTCTAGTTCTAGTATGATTTCCCCTTCTTCATTAATATAAGGTAAAATAGTTTAGAATAGAATCTTGTAACCAATTACATTCTTTAAGAAAGAAACATGGAAGACTAGATGTACATGTGAATGTGGATTCAACTCCAATTTGTAGTAAATGCTTCCAATCCTTTGCAACACCTTTCAGGGTCCATAATATTTCAATGTTAATTTAGTACCTGATATGGCCTAGTAGACGGGACTCATTTTTTACTCCATAGTGATGTTTAGGGGGGATGTTGGAGAAATTTCTATTTTCGGCACAATAGTTCAGTGGGAGATAACTGACTAGTTCTATTTTAGAATTTCTAATTTTATACCATCATTATTATGAATGCATTCCTAATTATAGGATGTCATTGCCTATATGAGTGAAGATCACTCACTCATTGAACAAATCATAATATACATTGATTCTCATTCTTCATGTTGTATATCTCTTCCTTTTCTTGATAAGATTTGTTTGTGTATGCTTTAGCTAGGTCTCCTGTGCAGGTTTCCATGAAACACTGACAAAGTTTTTATACTTCAAAGACAAGATTGGTGTGATGCAAAATGTCTCCCTCGATGAGAAGGAGTGCTGATGTTTCTCCAGTTAGTAGCATCGGGGAAACATTCTCCTATATTGGTCATGATGATTTGACCAAGGGAAATGATACATTCACTCATGGGGCCATGCTAATATGGCTAATGGTGAATGGTCCAGGGGTAGTCTCTCTCCTACTAGTCATGTTGATTTGACAGGAGTGAAAAATATTCGAGATGCTCTAACATTTCCTACTCTAGGATGGAGTGATCTATTTTTATAGTACAGGTTTAACTTGTTTACAAGTCTAGTCTCACGTTGAAGATGTAGGCTCAAGAGACCTCTTGTGATGAGAGGATTCTTGGTGGATCTACTCAACATTAGATACCTATATTAATTAGACGTGCATGTGAGGAGATGATAAATGAACAAGGTTGATGAACAACGTTTCTAGTGAAGAAGAGATTCCAAGAAGACAAGAAAAACCATTAAAGAAACCTTTAAAAGTATTAAACAAGATATTGAAGACAAAAGTACAAGTCAACCCCACAAGTAAATTAAGAGTGACTTGAATTGTATAAATAAAGGCTTGATAATTTCATTTGACACACCAACACAACTCTTCTCATCAAGTACAAAAGTCCCAGTTGCAATTTCCAGTTGCCAGTTGCACAAATTGTGAGGTGCACTATCTTCTTAGAGATTTTTGGGGTGCACTATCTTTGAGGGTTCTTCCTCATACAAGGGAGAAACTATCTTGTTCTATGATTTCTTCATTTTAATGGTGATGTAATTGGATTGATATCTTCTTAAGAAAATTTGTTTGGTTTTTCTCCCAAGGTTGGGTTTCCTAGGTTAAAAATATTGTGTCTACTATGCATGGCTATCTTTCTATGATTCTATTGTTTTCGCTGCGATTTATTTTGATTGATATTTTTAGTGTGTAATTATTCTATGATAACAGTGGCATAAAATTCTATTTGAAATCATAAGGAAATAATTATCACATCTGAAAATTGAAAATTCAAGATGGTATCAGAGCTTTGTTGAAATCTGCCATCTACTCAATATTAGATATGAACTTTATTTGAAGGTCATTGGGAATTTATTGGATAGAGTTGGGACTAATTTTTCTATATATCAACTCGCATTTCCCTGGCACATTTGTTGGTGCTCTTAGATTGACATTTGGTCAAAGTTGAAATTTTAGGGTTTTCAAGCTTGTTGACCTTCTGACTCGGATTTCAGACTTATTCTTGTCAAGATGGTTTCTAGTCTTAGAGAAGAAGATATATTGGATGTTTCTACAAATTTCAGATACTAGAATACCATGATACTCTTCATCTTGGATGAAAATGAGATTCAAAATTATGTAAAATAAAATTTCTCAAAACCAAAAATTGTTGAAGAGAAATCCAGGAACAAGAAGAATGAAGCAAAGGCTTAGAGGATCTTGATAGATTTTGTAAAATATCATTTGATTCCACACATTGTTGAGTTAAAGACTTCCAAATCAATGTTTGACACATTGGTCGGATTGTTCGAGAGTAAGAACACTAGCAGGAAATTAGCTTTGAGGAATCGGCTCTGTTGTTTCATGATGACAAAGTCACATTTAGTTGCCACTTATTTTATGAAATTATCCTAGTTGAGAGATCAACATAAGTCCATTGTAGACACCATTGATGTTGTAGAACTTGTTACATATACTCTTAATGGATTTCCTTTTTCATGGGAGCCATTTGTTCAGAACATTTGATGACGAGAGGAGTTTCCCAAGTTTGATCACCTATGGACTGATTGTGTCCAAGAGAAGGCCATAGTATTGTCCAAGAACAACTTGTAGAGACCCCGAGATGAAGGAAAACAAGATATTGTATCTATTTCAAGAAAAGGAAAAGGAAAAAGAAATTTTGGAAAGAAAAATATAGGTGGAGGATCAACCCCAGTTCAAGAACAAAATAAGAAGGATCTATAAAAAATCAAGTGCTTCAATTTTCATACATTTGGTCACTATGTCTCTTAGTTTCCTCAGAAGAAAAGGAAGGGAAAGCATCATGCATCAATAGATGATGTTGAGGAGAATCCACCACAAAAGAAGACAAAGGAATCTAAGCTTGATGAGATTGCAGATGAACTTCAGAAAGAGAATTTCTTTGTCTCTACTCCTATAAGAACTATTACATATAGTAGTGATACCTGGTTGATAGACAGCGGTGCTTCTAGGCATATGATAGGTCATTGATATTCTCTTAGATATTTAACAAATAAGGACTTAACATTACATGTGGAACTTGGAAACAATGCCAAGTATGTAGTAAAAGGAGTTGGAACAATATCGTTTCGGGTAGAGTCTGGAGATGCTCTACACATGAGAGATGTATTTTTTGTACCAGGATTAAGGAAGAACCCACTCTCTATATTGACGTTGGAGGATAGAGTTTACAAAGTTTCATTTTTAGATGTTCAGGTTCTTGTATGGCATAAGGGATCAATCATAGACTCAGCAGGAGTGATTGGTGTTGGAGAGGGAGGACTATACATATTATCAGGACGTCTAGCCTAGGAATTGGTACATGAAAATATCATTTTATGTGAATTATGGCATCAGATATTTTCTCACCTGCATTACAGGGTTTTTCCATCATTAAGGAGGATTGTTACAGGTATTCTAGAGCTCCAGGTAGATCATGAGGGTCTTTGTAGGGGTTGTACACTTGGAAAGAATACCAAGCGACCTTATTCAAGAAATTATAGTAGATCTAAAGGGATATTGGATATAGATTCAAATATATGTAGACCGATGATAGTATCATCCTTGGATGGATTATTATACTATGTGACATTCATTGATGATTTCTTCTGGAAGACATGGATCTATTTCATGAAGAAAAAGGATAAAGTCTCCAGCAGGTTCTGAGAGTTCAAGACTCAAGTAGAAAACTTGACAGGGAAAAATATCATGGTTTTAAGGATAGACAATGGAGGAGAGTATACTTTCATTGACTTCAGTGATTTTTGCAAGGAAGCGGATATCAAGAGATATTTCACAGTTCCTTACAACCATCATCATAATGGTGTTGTGGAAAGGAAGAATAGGTCCATTGTGGAGGCTTTCAAAGAAATGATTCATGATCATAATCTACCCATGCTCTTATGGGTAGAGGCATCCAACACAACATTGTATGTTTAGAACATGAGTCCTTACCGGATATTGGGAGATAAGACTCATGAGGAGGCAGTCACAGGACTGAAGCCACAGATCAGCCATTTGAGGATCTTTGGTTGTTCAATATACATTCATGAACCCAAGGAGAAGAGGACGAAGTTAGAACCTTATGAAAAGAAGGGTACTTTTGTGGGATACAATGAGAATTTGAAGGCCTATAGGATCTACATTCCAAGACAATGTCATATTGAGGTTAGTCAAGATGTTACTTTTGATGAAGAGGTATCCTTCAATAGGTCTAGAGAGTCTCATATGGATATTTATAGTGAGGAGAAGGAGGCTTCGAACGATAAGGGTATAGATCCCTCTAATCTAGTTTTTCATCCTTCAGACTATCAAGAGGAGTCAATAGAGCCAACAAAGCCAATGGATCTACCTAGATATGTTGCAGTGACCAAGAAGAGGCCAACATGGCTTTAGAAGATTCTTGCATGACTATTTGATGATGAGATTGAAACGACCTTAATACATTGTGATAATCAAATTTGTGTCAAGATTTCATAAAATTCAGTATTCCATGAAAGGTCAAAGAAAATTGAGATCAAATATCATTTCATCTGAGGCATGGTACATATGCGAGAAGTATATCTCCAGTACATATCCATAGACAAGCAGATTGCATACATTCTCACCAAGCCTCTGTCTAAGGATAAATTTGTATACTTCGGAGACAAGCTTGACGTGATGTAGAATGTCTCCCTCACTGAGAGGGAGTGTTGATGTTTCTCTAGTTATAAGCATCGAACAAACATTCTCCTAGATTGGTCATGTTGATTTGACCAAGGGAGAATAATACATTCACTCACGGGGCCATGCTAATTTGGCTAGTTGTGAATGGACTAGGGGCATTCTTTCTCCTATTAGTCATGGTGATTTGACAAGAGTGAAAAAGATTCGATATTCTCTCACATTTCCTGCTTTAGGATGGAGTGATCTATTTTTATAGGCCATGTTTGACTTGTTTACAAGTCTAGTCTAATGTTGAATATGTAGGCTCAAGAGACCTCTTGTGATGAGGGGATTCTTGGTGGATATACTCAACATTAGAGCCCTATACTAATTAGACGTGCATGTGAGGAGATGATAAACCAACAAGGCTCATGAGAAACTTTTCTAGTGAAGAAGAGATGCCAAGAAGACAAGACAAACCATTAAAGAAACCCCTGAAGGAATTAAAGAATATATTGAAGATAAAAGTACAAGTCAAACCCACAAGTAAATTAAGGGTGACTTGAATTGTATAAATAAAGTCTTGATCATTTCATTTGACACACCAATAGAGCTCTTTTCATCAAGTGTGCAAGTGTCAATTGCAGTTGTCAATTAAATTTTGAGGTGCACTCTCTTCTTGGAGATCTTTTTGGGTGCGCTATCTTTGAGGGTTCTTCCTCATACAAGGGTGAAACTATCTTGTGCTAGGGTTTCTTAATTTTAATGGCTATGTACTTGGATTGATCTCTTCTTAAGAAAATTTGTTGGGTTTTTCTCCCAAGGTTGGGTTTCCTAGGATAAAAATATTGTGTCTACTATGCGTGGCTATCTTTCTATGATTTTATTGTTTCCGCTGCAATTTATTTTGGTTGATATTTTCAGTGTGCAATTATTCTATGATAAAAGTGGCATAAAATTCTATTTGAAATCACAAGGAAATAATTATCAGATTTGAAAATTGAAAATTCAACAAAAACACAAATGGAACAATTATTTTCTATGTGTGAAATACATCTAATAGACCATGATGATGTAATGGTAAGAGTTTTTCTGTAGACACTAATAGGCCCAGCCTATGGATGGTACATGTATCTCCCTGCCTGATAAATTTCAACATCCGGTGATTTGGAAACGATGTTTATGACCATGTATGCACCTCCTATTGCATATCATACATTGCTCACATAGTTTACCTAAATCCATTTGAGAAAAAGAGAGAGGATCAAATATTTCAATTTGCGATTTTTCAACATCTTAAATCAAATTCCAGAAGAGCAAAGACCAAATGATCTAGTTATACTCAGATGTTATAAGAATGCAATGCCACCCAATGTGAAATATGTTATTAGAGATGATAAAATAGAAGACTTATATGGTGTTATAACCAAAGAAACAAAAATGGAAGAAATTGTGATAGAAACAAATGTTAATCTAGAGATTATCCTTGGAAAAGTTCAAAGGCACATGGTAACCTTACTATAGAAAATCAAGAAGCATCAGCCTCAAGAAATCCTGAAAAATGAGGAGTTAGGGGAGGAGTTTTCCAAGTTATTATCCCAAATGTAAGAAATGATTCAGATACTACACAAAAAACAAAGAAAATATTGGAAATAGCTCAAATAAACAAGACTATTCGACAAATGCAAAACGAGCTGACCAAATTAAGAAGAGTTGAAAACTTCATTCTAGCTGATCAAAATCCAAGAATTCCTACTCAAGAACAAAGAAGAATCCCTTATCAAGAACAAAGGATAACAAATGATGGTAGAAATGAACAACAAAGGCACCCCGCATTCCAAATTCCAATGTTCTTGTATTAGAAGAAATTGTTGAGGAAGAAAATTTTGAAGATCTTGAACAAGAATCAAATGTCATCCAAGATGAAAATTTAGAGTCAGTACAAACTGATGAAGGTGAATCATATTTTTGCATTTTTAATGAGAAAGAAGACTCTGACATTTTACAGGAAAATGTTGTCAAGAGAAGAACACAAGATAACAATTTTAAAACAAAAGAGGCTCTAGAAAAAGAAAATACTAAATCAAATCAAGTAGAGACAACAAAGCAGCTAGTTGTTTCTAACCAAGCTAAAAATACACAAGTAATCACCTATAATGTGACAGATGATTTATTCAAACTTAGAATCACTTTGACTTTTATGGAGGTAGTTAAAATACCACAACAAAGGGAAAGTTTGTTAAGAATACTTGATGATTAAGATACAAGAATGGAAGTTGCAGTTATAAATTCTAAACAACAACAAAGTTATTCATCAACTAAAACAAGAGGGAAAGTTCCACCATTCTATATAACCATAGAGAATCATGATGTCACTACTACATATTGAAAAAATTGCGATGAATACTTGCGATGAAAGTACCCTTTTGTCACAAAATTGAAGATAAAGAGTTGAATTTTTCAATTTTTTTATAAATCCAACATGTGTTCATCACTCTTGCGACGAAACCAGATGTACGTCTCAAGAGCGACGAACATGAAGATAGTGATGCTACCAATAACATCATTCCTTGTTTAGTCATGCAAGCACTTGGGATGGAATGTACAAGGCACTGTGAGACTGGTGAAATCATTTATGCTATTGACTCAAGAAAAGTCTCGACCTATGGGGAAATAAAATATTTGTATGCTTAGATAATTGTAGCTCCTCATATCACAACAATATTCACTATTATAGTGGTAGATCTTCCTCCATCCTATGGATTTGTTCTTGGTATACATTAGTGATCGATGATTGGGGGATATATAATGAATGATGGGAGTTGTATGATGTTTCCTCATAAGAATGGGACGATGGCAAGAGTTCCCAGAGAAGTCCAGAAATCACTTTCTTTCAAAGAAAAGGAGAACGAGTTGATGAGGAATTATCTTGATGTTAGAATGTGAAATTATGTTGTATTTTATTCTAAATCTGAAAATGGAGTAGGAATAATTTTTAAGAGTCCTAAATATGTCATATGCCCACATGCAATCATACTTGAATTTCCATGCACAAATAACGAGGAAAAATATGAAGCATTGATTCACGGTATGATTATTTCCCTTCAAATGAAAGTTGAGAACTTAGTGATCACTAGTGATTCATATCTTATTATTAATCACATCAGAAAGAAATATAATATTAAAAAGGAAAATTCAAAATGCTATGCAGAAAGGGTGTCAAATATCATGTATTCTTTCAATTCCTTTAATATATCTTTCATTCCCAAAGAAAAGAATCAAAATGATGATGCATTAACAGTATCAACATCCCTTTTTAACACATAGGATTGTTAAGGACATGGAACTTATCATGTGAATACTATTTTATGACCATCAATTCCAGACAATCAAGAATATTTACAAGTTTTTGAAAATGAGAAGTTCCATCATGTTGTAAATTTTCTTATAGATGATGATCCCATAGTTAAATTTGATCCAATAGAAGATCAAAATTTACAAGGAGAGGTCCATAAAGAAAATCATCAACCTTATCCAAAGAAGTATATCAATTTGGAATCCCTCTTTACGAGGGATGACCAAATCAATATTTCAGAACCATTAGAAGAGCCTTCTATAAGAAAGGTCCAAGAAACACAAAAGATAAACATCAGTACCTTTGAATAACCAAAGTATATAAATTTGGGTACTAGGTGAACTAAAGAAGAAATCGATTGATATACCGAGCTTTTTAAAGATTTTAAAGATGTGTTTGCATGGAATTATGATGATTTGAAAGAATATGATAGATCAATATTCCAACATACTATACCTCTGAAAGAAGAATCTCAACCATTCAAACAAAAACTGAGAATAACAAATCTCGAGATAAATCCTTTGGCAAAGATAGAAATTGAGAAATTAAAAAAATCAGGAATAATTTCGCCTATTAGACATTCAGACTGGCTTTCAAACCCAATGGTGGTAAGGAATAAGAATAGTGAGATATTCTTGTGCGTTGATTTTATGGATCTTAATCGAGTTATCATAAAAGATAATTACCCCTTGTTGAATATGGAAATGCTCCTTCAATAAGTTACAAGGTTTGTATTAATGTCTATGCTAGACAGGTTTTCAGGTTACAACCAAATCCTGGTAGCAGAAGAAGATAGACCAAAAATAACATTTGTAACACCGTGGGGAAAGTATGCTTATGTTAGAATTCCATTCGGATTAAAAAATGTAGGTTCCACATTCTAGAGAGAGATGGATCATGCTTTCAAATATTTCATTGGAAAGTTCATGGCTGATTACCAAGATGATTTAACAATTTATTCAAAATCAAGAGCAATACATATTGAACATCTCAAAAAGATTTTTGAAAGGTGTAGAATGTATGGTGTATCATTAAAACCAAAAACATGTTTTTTGTAACAAAAGGAAAGTTGTTGAGACATGTTGTAAGTAAAGAAGGAGTGTATATTGACCCAGAAAGAATCAAAGCAATAAATGACCTTAATCCACCCACATCAACAAAGGGAGTACAATCATTTTTTGGTAAGACAAATTTTGTTCGAAGATTTTTCCCCAATTATGCTACCATTATCAAACCTATACAATCTACTAAATAAAGATCAAAAGTTTGAATGGACATCATAAATTCAAAAGGCTTTCACAAAAGTTAAACAAGCCATTACTATTGCTCCTCTTCTTGTTAGCCCGGATTTTGATAAGGAGTTTATATTGTATTGTTTTTCCTCGGATGAAACCCTCACTTCTATACTTACTCAGAAAAATTAGAAGCAAGAATAACTCCCAATTGCTTTCATGTGCAAAATACTTCATGATTATGAATTGAATTATTCAATCACTAAAAAAAAAGCATTGTCTCTAGTCAAAGCAATTGCTCATTTCAGGACATATATTTTTTCAACTCATGTTATTGCTTATGTTCCTCATTCGCCAGTCAAAATGCTTTTGAATAAACAACTTAGGGAAGGAATATGGGCAAAGTGGCTAGCCAAACTTCAAGAATATGACTTAGAAATCAAACCTTTAAAAGTCGTCAAAGGATAGGGTTTGTGTAAATTCTGACAAGGATTGAAGCTTTAAGTATTCTTCCTCTCAATGGGTTTGGTGTTATATTCCAAAGAACAATTTTCGAGAATTATGAATGGTATAAATATATAATCTTTTATTTAAAATCTGGTTAGTTTCCCCCCAAAATGTCCTTGAAAGAAAGAAGAACTTTGAAAATGAAAAAAAATCATTATGTTCTAGTATCCAGAGTATTATTCAGAAGAAATTTTGATGGTGTATTGCTAAGATATTTGGATAATTCAAAATATAAAGAAGTGATTCGATAATTTCACAATGGGGTCTGTGGAGGGAATTTCTCACCAGCTGTAACAACACACAAAATCATTAGAGATGGTTTTTATTGGCCAACTATGTTCAAAGATTCTTATGAATTTGTTTCAAAATGCATCACATTTTAGACGTTCTCGAGAAAAATGAAAAGATACGCAATGCCATTATAGATTGCCATGGTGGAGCAACCATTTTATCAATGGGGTTTAGATGTGATTGGTCTGATAAATCCGAAATCTAGCAAAGTCCATTCATATATTATCACAACAACTGACTATTTCACAAAATGGCAAGAAGTTGTAGCTCTAATAAATGCATATTCATAGCAATTAATTCATTTCTTGAAAGAAAATATTATGTCTAGGTTTGGCGTCCTAGAAAAATTTATAATAGACAATGGCTCAATTTTTATTAGATCAAAATTCACAAAATTTTGTGGAAAATAAGGAATAATCATGGGACAATCATCCAATTATTATCCTCAGGGAAACAAATTAGTTGAGTCAACAAACAAGACATTGATTCAAATCATCAAGAAAACTATTGAATCTAATCACAAGAATTGGCATTGTTAGGACAAATATTGACATTTTCAAAAAATTTGTCCCTCGCCAAAATTGCCACTTTCCTCTTTTGCCAAAGCCTTCAATCTTGTGTATGTGTAAAATATCATTGTCACAAACCTCCAAGTCTTTTTGCCAATTTGTCAAAGCCTTCAAAGCCTTCAATCTTGTGTATGTGTAAAATATCATTGCCACAAACCTCCAAGTCTTTTTGCCAATTTGTCAAAGCCTTCAATCTTGTATAAAATATCGTTGCCACAAACCTCCAATTCTTTTTGCCAATCCTAATCTATCATTGCCACAAACCTCCAAGTCTTTTTGTCAATCCTAATCTGCCTCTGTCTGCATTCAAAACAATCTTGTATAAAATATCAATGCCACAAACCTCCAATTCTTTTTGCCAATCCTAATCTATCATTGCCACAAACCTCCAAGTCTTTTTGCCAATCCTAATCTGCCTCTGTCTGCATTCAAAACAACCAAGTCTTTTTGCCAATTTGTCAAAGATTGAAAAGTCTTTTTGCCAATTTGTCAAAGCCTTGAATCTTGTGTATGTGTAAAATATCATTGCCACAAACCTCCAAGTCTTTTTGCCAATTTGCCAAAGCCTTCTGTCTGCATTCAAAACAACCAAGTCTTTTTGCCAATTTGTCAAAGCCTTGAATCTTGTGTATGTGTAAAATATCATTGCCACAAACCTCCAAATCTTTTTGCCAATCCTAATCTATCATTGCCACAAACCTCCAAGTCTTTTTGTCAATCTTAATCTGCATCTGTCTGCATTCAAAACAATCTTGTATAAAAGATTATTGCCACAAACCTCCAATTCTTTTTGCCAATCMTAATCYATCATTGCCACAAACCTCCAAGTCTTTTTGCCAATCCTAATCTGCCTCTGTCTGTTTGCCAATCCTAATCCATCATTGCTACAAACCTCCAATCTTTTTGCCAATCCTAATCTATCATTGCCACAAACCTCCAATCTTTTTGCCAATCCTAATCTGCCTCTGTCTGCATTCAAAACAAGCGCCAAGGAGAAATCCCACGAGTACAGGATTAAATTAAAACAAGTCATAATATAAAGCAATGGTATTAAGTTATTCTCTGTGCATGTGGGATTTTTTCTCACTGTACAAATAATTGAATTTGAAATGCCAAATACCTATAACGCTCACACATGTGTCAACAGGGCATTCACATGCCAAGTCTTAAGTGCCTCCAAATATACAGTTCAGTTTTCACAAAAGATATCAAAGGCACCATTAATCCCCTGATTTATGTGGATGCGCTTTCATGTTTTACAGGTTTTGTGCTGGACAATGGCAAGCAAATCTCAGAGGTTCCAAGCGGATAAAAATATATAAATGAATTTTTAAGATCTTGAAAGATGGCATTATGATAGGCAGTAAAAGAAAGCATCTAAATTCTCTTTGGGTGATTGTTCCAGCTCTTAAAATATCAGATTATTGGTGGCCCTATGGTTGGAGAATCAGACTGTTGGAGAACCTCCATTCCTTATAGATCGTTTCAGTGATACATCGTTTGGATATTCAAGAGGATCTGTTTTTGGCGGAAGAGAGAATATTTCTACCAAACCTACCCATACAGTCAGGCTCGCCTACTATATCAATTAAAATTGGATCTTTTTATTAAGACACAAAGGCAGAAAGAGCTATGCTATCCAACATTCATCTTGATATGTCAGTTGGGAGTCTTCTTGTTGTTTATTTATAGTACCTGACGAGGGTAACCCTGTTTTGGGTGTACATGTATACCTTTATTCAGATGATGTCCATGAGGAGAATTTTCTTCAGGATTCCAGAGCAGCTCCTTGGTCAAAGAACGCACTTGTTATGCAATATCTGATGCAAATGGGAAGATCCATCTATTATAAAGTGGAACAAATGAATTTCTCATGTACCTCTACATTTCCATGACACGAATTTGGTTTGAGAACAACAATAGGAATCCTTGCTAGTTCTATAATAGATAATGATGCATTAGGATTTGGTTCGAAGATTCTCAGCCTGTGAGACTATGAGTTCTGCTACAACAATTTGTTATGACAAAATTGCAACACTCGCCTTGAATTAGATGGCGTCCGGCAAAAGTTGAACATTCAAATGAGATATTTCAGTGGTTTAAAAGTGAAATTGATCCTAACTGTAGCCTGCTGCATACATGGGGAGTTGAAAATAATCTTTCCACATGCATTGATGTTCTAAAATGAGGTTATAGAGACCAGAAAGGAATGCAATTTAGAATTTGGATTTATAGAACTGATCCATTGAAAATCTCTTCAGATATTTGGCTTGTGAGGTTGATAAGAGAGAACAAATAGACTATAATGTAGGTGAAATGAAAGGATCAAAAGAGTCCAACTTTGCAGTTGATGCTCTCTCTAAAGAGGGTCTTTATCTGGATTATAGGCTCTGGACAGTGCTGAGGTCCAAGATTCTTAAGTGGGCTTATGAAGGCGAGGACAAACATGTCTAAGGGTTTGGTTATGGGACCATTCAAGATATCTTTTGGACTTTTTGTGGATTATTATTTAAAGCTTATGAGGGTTTATTCCACAGTTTTTGGATACATTTCCTTTGATGCAATCTTACAACCATTTGGCCACTATCCAACAGTTCATCACTCTTGTAGTTTTTGAAAACCCTGGAAATGACAAAGTTAAAGGAGGAGTGCAGATCTTTCAATTGCTTTACAAAGTAAATGAGAAATCTGAGTTTATTGATCATGGCTCCTTTTATAATGATGTAGACAACAAGGAAGACTTCATCTTGGCAAATGTTTAAAGGTAACAACCTAGAAATGTTTTGAGGACAATGCCTTGGCCTGGTCATTTGAAGGACAATTATCTGGCATTTTCTTGAGCCATTTGTTATCACTCCAGGAGTCCTTCCCTGACTGTAAAGGAAATGAACCTGGTAACTTAACTAATATCTGAATGATGTACAATATTGGATCAAGTTGGAGAACTTAATCAAGTCTCACTCCCTCAAAACATGCATAGACACCCTCAAATGGACAAGGCTTTCAACCACTATGTTCAGAAAGATTATAAAAGGTGGATATGTGGAGAATTACTTACTATACCAGCAAAAACATATAATAAAACATATACGAATGGCTAATTATAATAGGTAAAGAATACTTGCAATTCTAACTCATCAATGCAATGATAAGATGATAGTTATCAAGCATTAGAAAAACATGAACAACATGAACAGAATATTCAAGTGCAAGTATAGAACAGGTAAGAAGATGAAAGTTTGAACAATAATGGCAAAAGAAGCTTGTATTAATGATGTGCAATGAGAAGTCTGAGATTACAAGCATAGAAAGTCTCCAAAGTCGAACCACTATGCCTCTTGCATATATGACCTTAAATAATCTTTACAAATAGTTTCAAGATCCTCAAAAGATGGATCTGATAATCTGTTTTCCTATCTCAAATTCAAAATTGTGGGGTGGCTGGAAAAGATAGAAATTTCTGGAAATATGTTGCTCCAAGATTCACCTATATCCTCCAAATCCAAATATATCTTGGGAAACTGAGAGAGGTTATTGAATAGCAGCCCGTGCTTATGAAATAATTCCTTTAGTTTCTAAAAATACTCTTCCAGATCATTAGAATCTGTCCTCAAAGAAAGTGACTAAAACAGGAAAAACAGAGTATTTAATTTCTGGAAATATGGTGCTCAAAGATTGACATATATTTCACAAATAAAAATATATCTTGGGAAACTGAGAGAGGTTATTGAAGATAAGCCCGTGCTTATGAAATACCTCTTTTATTTTCTAAAAATACTCTTCCATCTGATCAGAATCTGTCTCTCAAGAAAGTGACTAAAACAGGAAAATTCAGATTTCCAAATCTAGTCATATTCCTACATTTTAGGATTTGATCCCTAGAATGTTTCTATTGATCAAATGAAGTGCCACCTGCACTCATGGATGATATTTGATCATATATTTGAGTAATAGTCATCATCTGCTCCTAAATACACTCTTTTCAAGTCGAATTTGACCTTTTGACCAAAATTATGCATTTTGGAAAATTTATGCACTTTCGGTGGCTTAGAGGCAAAATTTGTGGAGAGTAAGCCACTGAAAGCTAATGGTTTCGGTGGCTAAGGATACCTTGAAAGTTAGCCATTAGCCACCGAAAGCTAATTTTTAGATTTTCTTACATTTTGAGTACAAAATCATTTATTCTTTGAAGAGACAAGACCATACCCTTTCCTTTTTCTCAAAAATTATTTATGTAGCTTTCTCATAATGACCATCCTATCACCTAATGACCATAAATTTGTAAAATTTATTTTAGGAGATAACACCATCCACATACAGGGATATGCATTGACAAGCTAGCACATGTTAGAATTAAGATTTGGGTTTTCAGTGGAGATAAATTGAAAACTGCAATCAATATTGGATTTGCATGCAGACAAGGAATCCATTTGAAATATCTACAGGGAAAATATATGAAAGAAAATTAGCAATGGACGGATGCAAGTGAGTTCAGTATAGGGAAATGATGATGTGTTTGCTCTCATCAATTAATGGGAAGTCACTAGCATATGCATTGTAAAAAGGAATTAAAGAGAAGTCTCTGAGCGTGACTATTAGTTGTGCATCCGTTATTTGCTTCTGAATCTCACCAAAACATAAAACATCTAAAAAATGGATACCAACACTACAAATTCCTATTCTCCAGTAAAAGGGACAACACATGTAGTTGAGGTGTCAGAGCATCTAGAAGAAAATATGTTATTCGTTATATAACCAAGGTTAAAAGGATAGCAAATAAAGCAAAGGTGTCAATGGATATCAACACTACAAATTCCTATTCTCCAGTAAAAGGGACAACACATGTAGTTGAGGTGTCAGAGCATCTAGAAGAAAATATGTTATTCATTATATAACCAAGGTTAAAAGGATAGCAAATAAAGAAAAGGTGTCAATAGATCAAAGATATTTTCAATCATGTTTCTAATTGGGAAAGACAGGTTCAGATTTGGAAGCAAATTTTCAGGCAGAGAATCAATATCAATTTCAGTTCCAGATTTCAAGGCAACAGTTGTGCAACAGTTCCAGATTTGGAGGCATCAAGTAAGGAATTAATTCAACACTTGAGGATAATATAAGCATAAGCTAAAGAATGGAGGGGGGTCGGCTTCCCGAGAGCCTTTGGGTTGGGAATGTAATTAGAACTCTTTGAATAAAAATGTTTTTCAGAACTGAGGAGATTCTCAGATTTCGTCCTATTAAATCATGTATTTTTCCCTATGCTTTGTTTCTCATGTTTCCATTCATTTTTCTTCTTCTCATTAATTTATTTATATTGTAACAACTACAATTCAGTATAACATCTGTTGTAGCTAATTTAAATGCATTTATTTGAGAGTGGTTTTTCCTTTGTCTTGCTATAAGAAAAACAAGACCTGGGATCAGATATTACTGCTTAATTTATGAAGAATGAAATGCAATCTAAGTGAGTTGAATGTTAGTTCTTCTATTGAGGAGAGAAGCCATATTTATCCTGGTTTGATACCTGGCTTTTTTATTCAGTTTCATTTCTCTTGATCTGCTATCCATGCTAATGAATTAAAAGGATTTAGTAGATGAGATCATGTCTCCTTATGTCCTGATTTTGGATTATTGAAAAGCTCACACAAACCTAGACCAAAAAGCCTCAAAAGGGTTGATCATAATCAATCATTATTTTAATGAAAATGTGCTAGGATTGGCTCTATTGCAGCCTAGAGTAAACTCTAGTAACAACAAGCATAACAAATTAATAGATGCACTCGGAGCAAGTCGTATAACTCCAAAGGATAGTACAAGGCCTTCTCTGTATACTTTGGTATATGGAAGGGAAGAAAGATCACCTTTGCATGTTGGATTGAATGCCTTACGACACAAATTTTAGATGGTGAAGGAAAGGAAGGACAATCAACGATACAGAGAAAATATAACGAGCTCCTACAACTGGAAGAATAAAGAGAACAAGAAATATTGGCAATAAATAAAAGACAAGAAGTGGTGAAAAAATATTTTGATAAAAGAACGACTTCAAAGGATTATCAAAAGGATCAATTGGTTTTGTTGTGGAACAAAGTGAAAGAAAAATCGTCATTCCATATAAAGTTTGAAGATCTTTGGATCAGTCCATATCAAATTGAAAAAATAATTGGTTATAATTCATAGTTGCTCAAAGACATGAAGGGAATAATTCAATTGTTTCCTATCAATGGGAAACATCTGGGAAACATCTGAAGCATTTTTTCTGTTGATTCCTCATTGGTCAAAAAACTTTGTAGATAGTCTTTCTTGGTACTCCTTGTACATATTTTTATTTTTGTTTTTCTTATTTTCTGTGACTCCATTTGGACCAATGGAACATGATTATGGGTTATCAACAACCCACAGGGGGTCATTGTCCCACAGTTGGAGCCAAATGTTGACCATATTCTTTATCAATTTAGTGTTTTCATTTAACCACCCATAGGATTTTCCTTATCCTTTATTCTTCTTTATTTTACTTTGTTTTCTTTTCTCTCCTATAAAAATATTTCCAACACTCAGCCATTTTTTCAAACAATGTGGAGTGGGGGTACCAAAAGTCTCAAGTCCGCAGGTTTGTAAGTTCATCAATCCATAGGTATGCATTCATGCTTTAAATATTTTGCACCTCTTACCTCTGCATCCTCCACAATGCACTTTCACCTTTTTATACTTATTCATTTTTCGAAAATGCAGATGCGGAGCTATATATCATCGATCAAATTTCTTGAGTCTCCAGGTCCATAGGTCCACAACCTCACATTCACCAAAATGTACTTGTCACTTTTCGTTCCCCAAATTGTACATTTTTCACATTTTTAACACTTTGTCAATTTTCACAAAAGTGGATGCAGAGCTGCATACTTCTCATTAACCTTTTTCCTTGACTCCCTAGGTCGGCCTTCTCCAAAATTCACCTTTTTGATATGCAAACAACATTTTTTTCAATACTTAACTATATTTTCAATCTCAATGCAGACCTCCTTACCCTTAATCATATTTGCGTTCAGAGGTCCGTAGGTCTGCAAGTCCGCATTTCCATGTTATACATTTTTCACTTCCCATTCTTCATTTTTCACCTTCATACTTAACATTTTCCACCCGTCATGACATCACATCACCACTTCCCATCACATTTATTATCCTTGACACATCAGTTTCCACTCATATAAGCATACTATCGTTATTAGATTCACGAAACAGTGGTTAAATATTGCAATAAATACAAATCTCATGTAAGCCAACAATATTTATGATTGATTGAGTTATCAAGGAAATACATGGTGGAATTAAATAAAATCAAATATGCCAAGCTATAAGTATCAACAGTAGAACCATCTTTTTGTCAAAAGAAGAAAATAATGTCAAGTAAGAAAAATGGATTGTATTGCGTAGATACACTGAATACACTAGGGTGTGAGGATCAAGAGTTTTAGTGGTCTAGGGCATACAATTACTAAAAATATCTATCTCCAACTGAGAAGAAAACAAACTTAATCTGGACCTGAGGAATAGCATTAGCAAGTTGTGTTTCAGAAGTGATAGACTTAACATAGATTGTTCAATGGTGTGTAGACAACTTCATTTCCGAATGGAGAATCATTCAATTACAAGTTCATCGACCAACCTCTCTAGCTCCTTCAACATTGTCCAAAATTCTATGACTCCCTACACCTACCATGCGATTCAAAAATGAAGAGGTCGGTGAATTTTTGAAGCAGCATAAAGGAGGAAATAGATTTCTAGGCAATTACTTGGAGGACCCAACCAATAACCCCGATACTTCTAGGATTGAGGTAACTTCATTAAAATAGTCGTACAAAGAATTTGCATGGTTATTCACCCGCATTATTGGTTTGGACTCTACTGTGTTTGTATCAATACATGTTATATATGTCATGCACTATTATTTGCATGAAAAAGTCATTATTTATTGGGGTTATCTTATCTCAAATGAAATTTATTTCCAATTGAATAACCTTAAAAAGAATCAAAATTTTATATTACTTCTTACCCCATTTTCGCCATTGCTTATGGCCATGTGTTTAAGACTTGCTAAGAGAAATACATGTTGATTTTAAGTTGGATCTAGTTTATGCATGGTATTTTAGTTTGTACAAGCATAAAGATCAATATAAGTTTTACCCAATTCATAACAACTTCATTTCAAAATTCAAAAAATTAATTTTTGGTCATGGTACATCGAGACTATCCCTAGAAGAAACTACCTCTCCCTAGGAAATGATCTTATGAAACGTCTGAAGAATTTATTGTGATTAGATTGTTTGGTAGTGAGGATAAGATTTTCCTTTTACCATTATATGTATCAGATAAGCTCTTTATCAAAGAAATGTGCAGACAATACAAGATTTGGGCCCACTTCTTCCATGATAAGAGGAAAAATAAATTCATACCCCTAACATGGAAAATTGGGAAGTTTATTGTGAAGCATATAACCCACCTTAATGAATTGGAATGACATCATGAATAGTTGGGCTTGAAGAAAGATAATTTTGTTGAGGGTTTTGATCTAGACAACAAATTTACTGCACATACGGAATTAGTAGAGTACTCTTCACATTTCACCAAAATTGACAATTTCAGGAGGGTGGCATCTATAATTTAGATCTCCATGAAATAGAGGCCTACCAAGTTTCAAATGACATAGGAGAAATAAACAACACCAATGAAGGACACATACAACACAAAAGGGAAGTGACAAATCAAAACCCTAATTTGCCAACAACATCCCAAAGAAGCACTCCATTAAGGATGAAGAACATAACCAGTGGAATGGAGAGAAGAAAAACATCATTTGGAGGGTCAAACGATGGTGGAGATAAAGACCCATTGAGGAAAAATATAGAAAAATCACATATTACATATACTCCCGTGAAAATAAAAAGGAATACACCATCAATAGGGTTAAACATACCTAGAATCTAGGAGAGTCCACGTGCAATGGACATGGAGGATCTCATTGAAGAACCTCGCTGGTCTGCACAAAGATTATTTGAAACAAGGTAAATTGTTTATGCTATGATTACCTAGGATCCTGAAATATTTGAAGAGGAATTTTTCACTTTGCACCATGTGGCCTATAATCATGAGACTAAGAATTTGATACTAGAAAAAGTGAATACTAATAATAAAAGTTCATCAGAAAGATGGAAATCTTCAATTTCTTTTGATGGAGTAGCACAATAAAAAATTGCATACTTTCACATAGCTATTGGAGATTCCTTGAAGAAATCAATTTATAACATGGAAAAAGAAAATTCAAAATTGAAGAGGAGGATAAAAGAATTACAAGTTGCCTTGGTACTAGGACCATTGTTTCCTGAGCCTTTGAGTTCAATCCAACCTGCACTTGTGTTAGAGGACACCTCGGAAAGAAAAAACAAAGTACAAAGGCTCATCAAGGTTATTGGAAGACATAAGAAAGTATGTTGGTGATGCCATACAAAAGCGAATTGGCATAATCCAAGAAATTTGGGAGCTTTCCCAAAGTACTGCTAGTTTTTTTGTCCAGAATACAAAATTTCAAAGAGTACTTGCAAAAGGACTTAGAAAATGATGAATGATTTTTCAAGGAAGCTGTAAATACATTTTCAGCTAAGGTCTCAAGCTAAGTAAATCCCGCAGGAAAGAAAAAAAACTTCCTTCGCCTTACCGGATGAAGCAGATCAACACATGTTGGTTAAGAAGAATCAAAGAATTAAAAGAAATGATAAACAAAACTGATGTCTTGAGAAATAAAAAGAGTGATTTGTTTCTTAAACTTGTTGTTCTTAATAAATAATTAAATGGTCCCAATTTATTGATGGATACTATGATTCTATCAAAAGAATATTTAATGGGACAACTTAATGCATTAAAAGTTGCTTGGGAAAATGAATTTACCAAAACTATAGACTTTAGTGAAGATGAAGTGGAAAAATGGTTAGTTTGGTATATCAACATGAACGATGAAGTGGATGACATGTTGCATCAATCAGAGATGGATCTGAGGGAATTTGATAATCAATTATTTGAAATTAAAACTAAGCATGAAATTACCATGGCACCTTTAAGGGAATACATTGATGAGTGGTTGAAAAAGAATTAATTAGAATTACTTAACCAAAAAATCAAGAAGTTGCAACAATTATTCCACCTCAACCACAACATACACCTACAAAATAATCAGCGCAAGCAAGTAAATGTTATGAGTATTTTCCATCACAGTGAGTCAAGCAACTGTTGGACACACTTACCACACTTAGAGGGGGGGTGAATGAGTGTGGGGCTCTTTTTCCCAAAACTTCCCTCTTGCACAAAAACTCATCAATTAACATTCAACATTTATTCATTACCCATTGTTGTCATTTACAACCAGATAGATGTGAGCACATATCAGCAACATATATCAGCAATATATCATCAACAAGTCATCACCACAATGAACACAAAGAACACAAGATGTATGTACAATTTTCTTTTTATTACGGACTACAATCCTTGGGGTTTATCAGCAACAATTGAATAGAGTACAACTCTACAAGAGCACCAGCTCTATATGCAAGACTCAGCTTGCATTCTCAGCAACAACTGAGATGAGCCAACAATCCTCAACAGATATCAATTTGTACCATAAACAAGAGCATCAACCATGCACCAACCTGTAATCAACCTATACCATAAACAAGTGCATCCAACCATGTACCAAGTATATACCAATCATGTGTCAACCACTCATCAACAATGACTCATCAATATGTACCAACATAATCAACTATACACCTCATGTATGTGCCAACTCATCAATTGCTTGTCTCAACCATGACTAGTTTTGGATTAATCAACAACCCTAACTTGAAATAATCATAACTTTGTACATGTACTGAATAAAGATCTGAAACTGATACACAATGTTCTTCAGTGTGTTTTATGCAATTCCTCCAAGTGGCACTACTTGGAACCTCTCAAAAAAGGAGTTATAGCAAAAATGGCATATCTTGCTGAATTTTGGCTTATTCTATAGAGCGACATTGTATAGCGTGCCCTGCACAAAGTATTTGATGAATAGATCTGAAACTGTTACAGAGCATACTACAGACTGTAATCTAACCAACAAAATTGGTCTCACTGAATTTGGATCAGTTATGAAGAAGTTATGACGTTTTTACCTGAAACACCTGATTTTGACTAGTTTCAGGACTAGCCACAAACCCTATTTTCCACGGAGTGTAACTCCCAAAATACAATGACCCACAAGCTGAATTTTTAACCACATATACTTGGCTATGTTTTCTCACTTGCATAGAATTTTCAGGATCTGAATCATTATATAAAAAAAGTTATAGCGAAAATGGTGAGATGGCCTGTAAATAACATACCTTAGAAAGCACCATCAAAAGAATTTATCCTTCCTTGCATTTCGGCCTTCTTTTCTTCACTTTCTTCAGAATTTCGGCTTAGATATCCTTGGTTACCTCATTAACCTATAGATCTTCAATATCCTCAAGTGTTCCACACCAAAAATGCTCAAGAATCTCTCACAAGAAGCTCTCCATCAATACTCCAAAATATATTCCCACAAGAAGCTCTACATTGATCCACAAAAAGGATGATCTACAAGAGACCATTGCTATCTTATTTATACTTTCATCATTTAGGTCACTTAACCCATTTTTAG
>ML784429.1:378760-410295 GCA_009831015.1 Picea engelmannii
TCAATCAATCCTTTGACATCAATCAATCACTTGACATCAATCAATGACATCAATCAATCAAAGCATTGGCATCAATGACAACATGATCCAACAGCAACAACCTTGTTTCCCTTTTCTATCTTTTTCTTCTACAATCATGTCACATTGCCTTTATTTCCCAGTATCCTGTGGAAACCAAGCTGACCCTTGATTATTTTTCTCTCTCATATTCCAGGTCTTTTCATTTTATGTTCTGAGGGATCCAATCCCAATCCTCTTTGAAAGGAAAACATATATTTTTTCTTTAAAGACATTTAATTTGTATTTCAAGACTTATATTATTTTTTAGACTCTAAGAGAACTACTTGGGATACTATATTATTGTATTCCCAAAGAATTTGACTTGAAGCTTGAGTTTCCAAATGTTTTATCCATCATAATTGTTTTGGTTTTTAATGGAATGATCATTTAAAGTTCTCTTATATGTGCGGTCCATATTGCTTGTCTCCTTATTCTGGATATTTTTTTATTGTCTTGATAAATGTTGTGATGGAAATGTCAATCTTCTATTTATCATACATACTTGATTTATCTATGTTGTAATATATATATATATATATGACTGATTTTTGAAAGGTATATGGTCCCTATCTTAGATATTGTTTTGAATAAGAATGTTACCTTTTATAGAACCGGGTCCTTCTCATATTTTGTTATAAGTTTATAAGAAAATGAGGAGTACCACCTCTCTAAAAGAACAGGGGAATTCATATCCTCATGAGGTTGATTTTAAGACTATAAAACAATCTTTTAGATCAACAATATGTTACAAGTAGTGAACAACTACAATCTTGTCATTTTACTTACCATCTCATCTAAAGGGTTAGTCGATTATGTTTCCTCCATGTTTTTTCAACGTTCAAACACTACTTGAAGGTCGAACTTGAAGTCGATATTCATGTATTATTCAGTGGCTTCATTGTTGAACATATCCCCCTGCATTGCATAATACAATGATTTTTTCTTAAAAGGTTGCAATTAAAAAACAATTGTATGATGATATGAATAATACAGTAAAATTATTCGGTACTAACAATTTATGTTTTTAATATCAGGTAACCACCTTGGCCAAGTTTTTTTTTCCCATGTTTTTTCAATCTTTCCTTTGTGTCTTTCGACATGTCTGGGAGCCTACAAAAAATTTCAAATATGTACTTAGACAACGCAACTTTTTCTATAGATCAACTAAAGAAAGTTTGACATATTCAATTCAAAATATCATATACCTTCGAGGGCTAGGTGGTGTCTTCCCTTCACGTCTCGATGCACTCTCCTTTGCATCCTCATGTATATTCTTCCATTCCCTCTTGGGAATAGAAATAATACAATCATACTTAGGGTTTATTTTCAATTGAACCCTATATTGTGTTGAGAAAATGTTGTCATTGATGTCAAAGAAATAGTGATAATGATGATGTGGCAGTGATAGGGTGAGATTGTTTGAGTAATATTGATGAAGCCATGAAGACATGAAGTTATGAAGCCATGAAGTGCTCAAGCCATGAAGAAAATTCAATACCAAAGCCCAATGAGGAATACCAGGAAGCCATGGTGATGTGAAGTAGCCCATAAACTCAATGACGATGTGTCCACATGAAGTACCTTGAAGAATTTGAAGATTCCTTGAAGAATCCTTGAGGAAGTCTTGAAGCAAGAGCCTTAATGTGTCTTGAAGTAGAATTAAAGAGGGACTCTTGTCAAAATACTACATGTCAACCTAGAAGTATTGGAGAAGCCTTTGTCCAAGCATTACATGTTGGCCTCAATATCCATCATTTCCTGATCCAATATGAAATATTGGTGCCCCAAATAGCATTGACCACACTCCATCATTTTCTGCTATAACTCCAAATCATGGTTCATCAACTTCCTCTGGCCACACTCCATAATTTCCCATTCAAATATCCAGTTCATCATTTCATGTGCCATGGTATCTAGTGCGGAGTATGATTTCCATTGCCATTTACATTGCATTTTCATTTTCATCATCCTCAACATGATTCAAGGCTTCTATGCAAACAACACATATATCTCCTTCTTTTTCAATGACCAGTTCATCTAATTCAACAGATTCACACAATGTCTCCAATATCTCTTGGATGCAATTCACTACTTCTTCATTAATTCCAAATGTGAAGCTAGTAATTTCAAATATTGGTGCCCCTACTTGCATCAACATTACATGTCGGCCCCAAATGAAAATTAAATGAAAAATGACAGGTCAACCCTAAAGAAATGAATTAGACTAGTATAAATAGCCAACAAGTGCGCCTCATTTTATTTGTTACTCATGCAACAAGACTAGCGAAGGTACAAGGGAAGAAGAGAGAAGGTACAAGCAGTATAATGAAGTCTCTCAATGATTGTTTCTAAGGTTCTATTGGAGATATTTTTCAGCCTAGTTTGAGTATGTGTTTACTTATTTTAGAGAGAATATTGGCACTCTTTTTCGACGTAGTGTGGGAGACTTTGTAGGGGACTTTGGTACAAATATGAAGGTCATCTTGACATATAATTTCAGCCTTGTTTGTGAGAGTTTGGTTGTAGATTTGAAGAATATATTGAGAGGACTTATTTGAATATTTTGAAGGGCTATCTTGAAACACTATTCCCGGCATATCAGGAGTGATTAGTTGCATATTTGAGGACTATGGTCACCCTTTTCCAGGTAGATCTGAAGTAGATTTGAGGTCTGTGTTGTCAACTTTTTTCGGGAATATATTGTGTATTTGAGGGATGTATTGCAAGGCCTGTTTTTGGACGAGGATTTACTATTGAAGGACTGAATAGGAATGCTCTCAGACTCTTTATTAAAGACTACTTGAGTTCTAATTTTGTTGAAGGAGTAATTGGTCTGTTTGAATAGGTCATTAAGGGGTTGATCGGAGGTACAAGAATTATACAAGGACTATGAAAAATATGGTGATTGAGGTCCAATAAGAGGACTATTAAATTAGAGTATATTATAGATGAGAAAAATGGTTGATTGATCCAGTAGACTTTATTCCAGTTGAGACAAAGGCAGAATTGGAGTACTACTTTCTTGTTGAGCGGAATTGGAAAAGAATATTTGTGGAATTTGTAGTTGAGTATTATTGTGAACAGAGTTCATTCCTTGAGGTAGACATTTCTTGTGAAGTAGTGATATGCAGTGATCAGTGGTAAAAAATCATATAGAAGACTTGGGTTAAAATTGAAAAGAAGTTGGAGAAAAATTTGGTCTGAGTTTTGAGGCAAGATTGATATGTGTCTTGAGGTAGCATTGGACTATGCATGAGGTAGACTTGAAGTGTGTTGAAGATCATAGGAAGAGGATTTCAATAAAGTGATAGTGGAAGGTTGATACTCTTATTCATATCAGGGTGGTAGGTGGCCCTTGGGAGGACTGAAGTCTGTTGGACATGATATTATGGTGTTGGCATTTATGTCAGAGAGGGCCAAAATGATCAATGTCGGACATGGTATTATGGTATTGTCATTATCAAGAAGATCAAATATGTCTGTGAGATACTAAATCTCAAGAGAGATAACGTAGTAGGTTACACATAAGACATAGAGTGAGGAACAGAGGAATCCCTCATATTACCAGATCATCTCTAAGGTGGATCAATGAAGAAAAAGATTAAGAGAGAAGGCGTGATTGAGTGAAACTGAAACAAAGTTTTGCAATTAAGGAAATCTATGCAAAGGATTGTGGAGTAATCTTGATTGTTCCCTTTGGAATTTTGGGAGTAATCACAACCATTTAATCAAGGAGGAATCATATCCACTGATGTATTTTTTGGGAAAATTCAGGACCATCAGATCGAGGGAAAGTCAAGGGTTGGGAAGAATTATATCTCAACCAATAGATATGAAGCAGGAGCTTCGGATGGTTTCCCATCCGTTGGATCAAGATTCAATTTGGAATGTAGAGAAGTTAGATTTCATGGAGGAAATTCAAGTGAGATCTCAACCATTAGTTTAGTTCGGGATCTATCTTGATCGTTAGATAAATCCAAGTGGAAGGATAGCGTAAGTTTTAAGACATCGGAACTTCACCACTTAGACAAACATTGGAGATAAGGCAGAGGCACGAACTTGTGAAGTCACAAAGTCACAAAATACCTCCAGCCGTTAGATCAAGGAAGGACTTCAGATGAATTCTCGACCATCTGATTGAGATTAGTGGAAGGACAGTGTAAGCCAAAAATATCTCGGAGTCTCGGATTAAATGAACTGTCGTCAACCGTTGATATGGAGTGAAAATATGAGAACTGTCAGATCACAATAAGGAAAGGAGATGGGCAACTCCGACGCTGACCACTCTGGAAAAAAGAAGTATAAAACATGTAAGTTCGCCCAAAGACCGAAGCCCTGAAGTCCCGAAGTGAATGAGGGTCATCAGCTCTAGGAAATGCATGGTGACCATTGGATGAGGATAGGTGGGTCCAATGTTGGTCAAATTCGACATTGAACACTTTGGCGAAAAGGGGTCTAAAACATGTAAGTTCACCTGAAGGTCGGAGCCCCAAAGTCTCGAAGTGAATGAGGGTCATCAGATATGGGAAATGCATGGTGACCATTGGATGAGGATGGGCGGGTACAATGGTGTTCAACTTTGGTGAAAAGGGGTCTAAAACATGTAAGTTCACATGAAGGTCGGAGCCCCAAAGTCCCGAAGTGAATGAGGGTCGTTGGATCAAGAATTCAGGTGAAAACTAGACCATCCGATAAGAGTAATGATCCAAAGGGGAAATACATATGACACTTTAGGAGATCCATGTTAGCAAAGACATGTCAGCAATCATATGTTGACAATTTTCAAGGTCCAGTTGGCACTTTAGGTATATGTAATTCATGAATCTAGGTGACATGTGGCAACCACTCAGCCAGTGCCACACTAACAGTGACATCAACAAACTACGTCACTCTGGGCATATGTCCTTCAAGGATATCCATATTCTCATACCAGCAACTACCCGAAGTGTCGAAGGGCGAAGTCACAAACTAACGTTGGTCGTTGATCTAAGATCCTCTAGGTTCTCTCATGACTGTTAGATCAAGCATAGTGGAAGGATAAACTAAGAATGAGATGTTAACCGACAGCAAGCGGTCATCATCGTGTTATGAATTATTTGGTAGGAAAACCTTTAGAGGGATTGAACTACTTCATAGTTCGAGTATCCCAAAGTCTCAAAGTCACGAATAGCCGAATACCCGAAGAGAGTCAGCTCCTTTGTGCCTAAGCCCATGGTCCTAGTTCCTGGACATGTAAAGATTATTAAGTAGGGAAGTGTTGATAATCACTTCAACGGAATTTTCTCTAGAAGAATTAAAAGACTGCAAAGGGCGGAGTCCCGAAACACTGAAATCCCAAAGAGAAAGATAACTTTCCATCTCAACTTGCAAATAAAACATGAATGTCAATCTGGATAAGTGATTAAGAACTCGTTTGGCTTAGCACTCAATCACCGCCTATGGTCATATGGAATAGAGGTATTGAAAGTGCGTGTGTTCGAATTCAACATACAAATGACGAATTTTTCCTCGGCCAAGAAGAAACTTTGAACCAGACATGATCTGGATTCTGCCTGATTGATATTAAGTGATCAAATACATCCAATGCATTGTAAATCTAATCGAAAAACTTAAATATGATTTATTGGAGAACGAGAGACACATCATAAGCTTAAGGATAAAATAAGAAGGAATGGGATTGAGATAAAAGAATTTGATCCATACATGTGATCGATTTATGTAATTCCCTCTTACTAAGTTGAAAATCATTCACGTTAATGTGTGAAATAATAATGGAGGGAAATATTAATTGTAAATTAAATGACAAATGTTATTATTATTAACTTAAATGAAACGGTGCAATGGTCCATACAAAGGGACAAAATGCTTCAACGGTCACACTAGTTGGAAGACTATATAAGCAAGAAAGAATGATTAAGAAGAAGTGTCTTTGAACTCTAGATCAAAAGATCAAAGCAGAAGCAAAGTCCAAGAAGAGGAACTTCCTTATGCAATGAGGGTGGAAGGGAGGATCAAGTAAGGATTCATATCCTTTACTAGACAAGGGATTTGGTGCTTCCTAGGGTTGGTGCCCTAAAGACAAGGGATTTGGTGCTTCCATTAAATATATATTCATTAAGACATGCCCTAAAAACAAGGGAGGGAGTTGGTTCCCTAAAAACAAGGGAGTTGGTGTCTTTGGATGTTCTCTTGTTTAATTATATATCCATTAAGACATGAAAATCTTGATATGGTAAGAAGACACTATTTAAAAATTTACTGGTGTCTTATTAAATTCATAAAAGTGATGTACTAATGTAGCTTGCACTGGGATTCAAGTCTCAAAATCGACATGATATTAATCCTTCAAGCATACATTAGACCTTGTCCTAGATTATGTAATATTTAAGCATGATATAATGAGCCTTAAGATGAGAAAACTAAAATAATATTAGTTTGTTATTAGATTTTTCATCCATTTAGCAGTGCCCCTTTTTTTCTAAAAGGCAAGTTACTTAATATATTCAAGAAAATTATCTGAAAACATAGACCGTTAAAGTAGGAAACTTCACAATGGATGTGTTACTTAAAGGAAATATATCCAATATTAATTGAATTGTACAATGCCTAGTGGTTATATTATTTATAGATGTGAAGAAAATTAATAAAATGAAAAATCATAGATATTAGACATTTCAAAACATGAAGCCCAATTTCATTAAATTTGGATTAATAAGGAAGAATCTAGACTAAGAAATTGTGAATTTCAATTCTAAAAGTGTGAATATGAGTCTTTATAAAGTGCAAAATTAGATTATGAAATTGTGAATATTGGTTTTCAAAAGTATAAATTTCAATTCCAAAAGTATGAATTTTGAGTAATTTAGAATCCAAAAAATGTGAATTTTAAACTCCAAAAGTCTCAATTTCAATTTTTTTTTGTGCGAAATTTTAATTTCATTTTTTCTTTTTTGTGAATTTTGATTCCAAAAGTGTCAATTTTATTGCTTCATTCCATACCTCTTTTTCATATGGACATTGTACAAATAAATGGTTTACTAATTCTCCATCCTTTTTACAATTCTCCTGCATATTTCAATTTAAAGTTTATATTAAAAAAAAAAACATAAATTCACTAAACTATATACAAGTGTTCATCTTATATTATCTAGATTTATGTACATACATATAGGTGATTCAACTTCTTCTTCAATTTTCGTTTCAACGACTTCATCGACGTTATGAGGAAAATCTATTTATGTTTTTTGAAAAAGATCAAATCTGAATTACAATCAATTATATTTTAAACAATAATTTAAATAAATGAATTCTATACTTTTAATATAGACAATATGTACATGCATACCTGGTTGGACTTCTTCTTGTTGAAAATCTCTATTTACATCATCGTCGCTTCTTTCTTCAATATTTTCATGTTCTCGTTTATTTCTCCAATAATGCTCTTTCATTTGTTCGTTACGGCGAGTTTCATCTCGAGTGCAATCAAATTTCTCTTGCACAAACTTGTGTTTCCCATGAGTATAGTTATCTGTAAAAGTTTTTAAAAAATTCAACATTTCATAATAGTCTCATAAAAACTTCATTGTCACAAAAATTATTAAAAAATAATATCAAGAATTTTATGTTAAACAAAGCCTTTACCTTGAAAATAATGTTCAAGTAAGCTTTTACCTTGAAAAAATGTTCAACAAATCCTTCAATATATAAATTGTTATCCCAATAAAAACTTGAACTTCAAAAAGACAAAAAAAAAAAAAAAATTCAAAACATCAACCACCTTGTTCAAAACAATGAAAAAGATGATTCAAACTTTTTCTTAGGGGCTCCACATATGAAAAACCATGAAATGAGCGAATGAATTGTGTTAATTGGTTCGGTCGAATGCGTATATATAAGATTGTGTGCCAACTTAAATGAAACAACGTGTCCCTTCATTTTTTCTCGACCGATGGAATTCTCTCACCCACCTTTCGGCCGAAAAACTAATGTTCGACCAAAAAGTGAGGAATCCGTTTATTTTCTATGGATTTTGTTAGAAAAATATATTTCGGCTAAAACCATGCGAATGGGACTGTTTGCAGAAACCTAAGAATTCCCTCCATCTTACTTGAACTTTCGAGGTTGCAGACTCCTACAAATACTCAAAATTTAGTTTCAAAATTGATACCAGCATTTACAAAATTGAATCTGCTTTCAATGGATATACTTTGTTTTCATTTTCATTATTTTTATCTAATTTTATTTAATTTTATAAAAAAATCCCTCCATAATATTTTCAAGTGACAATATGATTCAGTGAAATGGAATATCCATATTTCTAAAAATACACAGTGTAAAATTAGAAAAAATTGTATTCAAAATATTTAAACTGTTCTCTTCAAAAGGGTATTTTTAGATTTTACTTTTAAGTAAAAATTAAGATAGATACAAGGTGGGGTAAAACATGTTTTTAAAATCTACAACTTTTTTCAGCTTGGTCAACTTTAAAAAATTCTAGAAATTGTAATATTCATCCATTAGATTCAAAACTATAGTCATAAGAAAATATAGTCTATGTAGATTGTTGCAATATATTTCGTTTGTCAAAAAAAAAGTTTAAAAATAGATACATTGTTGGGGGGGGAATAACTCATTATCATTCCTTTCATTTTTAAGGAACATACTATGAAATAATTGCCAAATTGACATATCAAATCTCAATAAAAATAATTTGAAAAATAGTTATTAGAAAGCTAACAAAATTTTTCACAAGTTTTGGTTTTATTGTAAAGTGAAATTCTAAATAAAAAAAATACTTTTGTATACTGAAAGTTGAAGAACTTGTGAAAATATAGTTTTTTTCTCATAAAACAAGCAAAATGGACACTCATCTTCATGATTTTACCCGTGTAGCATGACAAAAATGCTCATGTAACTATCAATAATTTTAAAACCATGAATGTAGACTATTTAACCATACATAGCATTCGAAAATGCACAATAAAATGCAATAGTTAAACACAACATTCAAGTATAGTAGTAAAATCCTGTATAGGAATAGTAAGAAGAACACTTATATTAAGGACAATTACACAACTAAATGTAGATGTCAAACGTTCCACCTAACCATAGACTCTGATTCTCTATTTCTTCCAGCGGTAGGTCACCCCCAAGCTGGGGCTATGAGTCCACAAAAAAAATGGCTTCTATGGTTGATTATTGCCACTCAATGGCCCAATGCCCAATCAAATTCATAGTAAGTTAATTCCTATAGAAATTCCATTCCAACAACTCTCTTTTCCCTCAACCTACACAACCCAAGGAATGGGATCCCCTTCTCTCCTAGGAAGACCCTCAGACTATCCCACTTCCCTCCAGGGCTCCATCACAAGTTGGTCGAAAAATATTTCAACTAGGGACTCAAGGAATTTTCAACTATAACAAGAGTGCTCACAACAACATTCTCACATGCTCATTTGGGTATTTTCTCAACAAAAATTCACTCACAAACATAAAAATCTAACTCTCCATGCATTTTCCAACTCCAACAAGTTGTCTTCAATACCCTCTATGGTTGTCACTCATTTTCCTAGCACCCCACTCTATTTTCCTCTCTTCTATCCAATTATAAAATCTTCTCTCTATATATTTGAATTTCCTTTTCTTCTTCCATGCATGCTTAAACCTTACACTATCCAAAGATGATTATACCCAACCCATGCTTCAACAAGTGTTGTGTGGCAGCGTAGTCCCTGCCGGGTTGAATTGGGAATAAATGCACATGGATAGGAAAAAGTAGCGAAGGCCGATGGAAATTGCAATGGAGATGTGGCAAGCAGCATGAAGCACAGGTGGTATCCATGCAATAAATGACACGTGGCCTCTAGAGACCCATTTATTTTTTGAAACTATATAATCTATTTTTCTATGTTGAAAAATTCAGTCTATTTTGTCTGTATATGTGGAAGCACAAAAAAAAATTATATTCAAATTAAGAAAATACAATTTCTACATAGTGGAAGATAAAACTTTATGATGACATAAATATAAAAGGAGATAAAAAACAATTTAATTTGAAATATATCAAAACAGTTACTTTAAATGCATTTGTCATATAGACTGGGATTCGGGCTCACGCAGACCATAAGCATAGTGGAAGATAAAAATGTATGAGGACATAAATATAAAAGGAGATTAAAAACAATTTCATTTGAAATATATCAAAAAATAATATTGTCTGTTACATATTCCTGGAAATTTCAATGTGTTTGTCATATAGATTTGGATTGGGGCTCCCGCGGACCATAAGAGAAATATGTACAAGAAATAGGAGTGTAGAAAGAAGAAGTGGGTGATGGTAGAGTGTAATACCTGAAAAGAATAAATTGAAAGGTATCAGTCTTTGGATAGACATTTCTATTTAAAAAAGTGGAATAACTGGGTTGATAAACAAAGTAGGATGCAATTAGTATAGACTTACATTGATGGTACATATGACCCCTTTTTCTATTTTCTTGTTGATGCCTTTTCATTTACTGGAATCGTGGCAACTGCCTATTGCCTTTCGTCGGCAACCTACTTCAATTCCCTTTTGAGCCATTCTTCAATGTAGCTTCTCATTGGGGCGATGTTGATCTCATTCTGGATTTTTATGTTGAAAAATTCCTTTTCTAATTCCCTGAAGTCGATGGAAAGATTATGCAGAGCCTGATCAATTTCCTCATTCTATACCGAATAGTCGACTAGCCAGTCGTCAACGTCATCTTGACCATATTCAAGGATGCTATAAAACTTTTCCAAAGACAACTCCTTAAAAATATCAACATGTTTATCGAAGTCTTGCTTAGTTAAGGGCAAGGAGTTGACGATTAAGTTGGGGTCTTGGAAGTCGTTGGTCCTTCCGGATAAGATTATTTTGGCCAACTTTGTGAATAATTTGTCTTTCTTTGATATGGCTTGTTCACATGACTGGACAATGAGATGCAGGTTCTTCACTTTTTCTTTCCAGCATGCATTTAATTGACCGATCCGATTTTTGGATGGGAGATCTTGTTGTATTCTTCTTGTTTCTTTCATGTTGTTGACAATGGTTCCAAAAGGAAGGATCGTGCTTAAATAGAAATGTTCTTCATCTTTTAACTCTGCCTGCAAATGTTCGGGAAAATTATGTGCCCTTGTTCCAAGGGAAGTCATGGTTTGTGATGTTTCCCATGCCTCAATAATCAGTTCCATTCTTTTCTTGATATTATTCTCTACATATCCTCTACACGATGCAAGGAGACTGGAGGATCCTTTTAACTTGGCTGCAGAGGTGGCAAGAATGGCTATTGCCAAAGGATTGGCAAGCAATGACATATGAATCAAAGCTTCTTCCAATTCCTTGACCCAGTCTTTCAGTCTGGCATTCTCGGCCTCAATGCCTCCAATGGAATCATCGAGAGAATCTGCGGTCACTATGTGAAATCGACATATTTGGGATGGCCGCATCTTTGTAAGGTTAACCTCTGAACAAGATTTTCATTTCTTAACTTTTACATCTTTTTTTTCAATAATCAATTTTTTGGAATGGATGTCAAAAAAAATGCTCTGGAACACGAAGGATTCATATTCGTCAAAATTTTCATTATCATATATGTCCATTGGACGACTATGTTGGATCGCGTCTCTGGGTTGATCAAGGTAGCAAAATACGTTATCCAGATCAGGATCAAGTTCCATTTTCTCACTCTGAATTTTGGTCTCTTATGCTTGTGCCACAATTTTTTTTCTCTTCCTATCTACTGGAAGCTTGTGAAAACTATCAATTTTAGATTGAGGAGGGTCATTATCTCCTCCTCTGTTTGAAGAACTCTAAGTTTCTTTGCTGTTGTGGTGGGTCGTTGGAGTGATGCTCTGGGATGTCGCACTTTTGGGAGTGTTATTCGTCGATTGAACACTCTTCTCACCAGGGAGTTTTCCCTATTTCTTGTACAATTCAGTGGTGCTTTGCAGTGTCTCTAGGTCGCCGACATCAGAAGCAGGAGCGTTGTTGCTAGTGTCTCAGTTTTCAATCAGGTGTTTTTTGAAAGAAGAATTTCTGAAGCCAAGTGTTTGTAAATGTTGTAAAAAAAAATTATTGGGGTCGAACCCTCTTAGGGTTTCATCATATCTTAGGTTCAAGTTGTTAAAATGGGCTGCGAATTCGTCAATTTTGTTGACGTTCTTCAACGCGAAGTCCCCGACTTTCCAAGGCATAGGAATGAACTATTTTTTTCTCTTCTCTTGGAATAGATGAAACCAATGGTTGTATTTCCTTTCTACTTATGTAACAAACATTTTTTCTGTAATGTGACATGGAAGGAGAGCAGGTTCTTCCCTGGAGCCAAAAATCCTTATCACAATGTAATTATCCAAATGTTCAAGTGCCCCCTTCCTGTCCAAAAAACTGGTTGCTTGTTTAGATATGCGGGGAGCATCTTCTCCTAAAAAAAAACTTTGAAAATAGACACAAAGCCATTAAAAACCTCATAAAAAAAGTGGGAGGCCTTGTGCTTCCACAAGGCCTGGTACCAGAACATTAGTGGGTCAAGTTCCTAGTTGACATTCTTGGGTAGAGACAGTTTTGGAAACTGGCAGCAATTTTCTATTGCAAAAACTAAGTAGGATGACATATAAATTCCTTCTCCTTTTTGAAACTTGACAATTGGGAACAGATTTCATGGGAAATTAGCTTGCCCCAATAAAAAATGGCTTGTTCCTTGACTGTAAAATAAAAAAATATAAAGAGCCATCCGGGAAATAGTTGTTGTGGACTCCTGTCCCGTTATTCTTGTAAACAACCAGGCAATTTCCCGGAATGGATTTCTAAATGAACTAACCTGCAAGCTTGTGATATCTTCAGGAAATACCATCGAGTCTTCCAAGAAATTGAGCAAGAGGTCCAACCCATTATTAATTTTTTTTAGGAACTGCTTGGAATATTCTCCTTTGAACGTCAATGTTGGCTCCGACAATCTTAACATATGGCAAAAGACTTGAGGTGACAAAGAAACAAAAGAGTTGTCCCACAGTGGAATAATTCTTTGGAGTTGTCCCACAGTGGAATAATTCTTTAGCCTGAAATAAATTTATCAACACACCAAGAGGCCATCTCCTTATAGTCAAAAACTTCAGGGACACAGCCTGCACGAGCAATCCCAGAGATCCAAATTACTTCATTATGGGCGGCAGGGGATGAGTAATAAGAATATGCCCTGGACCACTAGAAGTTCTGGTCCTCGCGCCCGAAGATGTTCACTGTATCTCCAAATAACTATTGTCGAATTGATGCCATAGGTTTATGAGAACATTCATTTTCTCCAGACGATGGTTGAAATGAATAGTTGGAGGCGATAATATAACTCTCCACAAATTTTGGTACAATGCTTATGAATGGGAAAGCTTCTCAAGCCTTTCACTGATTAATGACAATCTGTATGGGTGTTGCATAATGAACTCTTAGCAGTAAATCTTACTTATTGCATATTTAGAAATGCGAAGGTGGCGGGTATGACAAAGAGCAATTAAGGATGGATGTTTCATGAACATGCCAACCCGACGACATGCGAAGGACATTTCATGATTTTGAAATCAACACTTGAAAGGGATAATATAACCCTCCGCAAATCTTGTTTTAATGTGTATTAATAGGATATCTCCTCCATCCTTTCACCCATCAATGACAATCTATATTGTTCCTGCACGATGAGTTGTTAGAATTAAATGTCACTAATTGCATATTTAGAAACAAGATATATATATATATATATATATATATATATATATATATATATATATATATATATATATATATATATATATATATATATATAAACATTTTTTATTATAGACAAGTGTGAAGGTCATGGAGACAGGGAAGAGAAAGGAACGAATGACAAGGTCTGAAAAGAGGTCGGACAGTATTCAAAATAGGGTTACAGGGGATACTCAGGAGAGGTGAGTGTCCGACGATCAAATTTTATGTATCAGAATTTTTTATTGCAAAACGTGTAAAACAGAAGAGAGCATGATGGGGCAATTCAGAGGCCAATTTGTATATTTGTGGAATTCTGGGAAAGTGGCTAAGTATTGAATAGGGAAATGGTTGGTCAGACTCATTTTCGGAATCGAGGATTGAATATTTCGTGAACAGACCAACCCGACGACGCACAAATGACATTCCATGATGTTTGAAATTAACACTTGGAAGGGATAATATAACCATCCATAAATTTTGGTTTTATGCGTATTAATGGGAGATCTCCTCAAATCATGGTTTAGCATTAACGCTTGTTAATTGCATACCTTGAAATAAGATCTTATATATAATTGCTAATTGCTAATTGCAAAGGGCATGGGCACAGGAAACAACGATTAGGAATTGGATATTTCTTGAACCCGCCAACCCGACAATCCGCGAAAGAAATTTGAAGAAATGGTGAAGTATGGAAAGGGGACGGACGAGCTTCAAAATGGGGTGAAAATAGTTCCACAATAGACATGAGGACCCGACGGTCAAATTGTATGTCTCAGAAGTTTTCAGTGAAAAATGTGTACCATGGAAGAGGGCATGATAGGTAGATTGTAATACGGAAGACGACATGATGTGAGTGCGGTTGTAAATTTGTATATCGCGAAAGTCAGGGTAATGTTTGCAGGTCATGGAACAATAGAAGTGAAATGAAAGCCCACCTACCCAGGAATCCGCAGTCGGATAATTGGTTGGGTATGGAATAGGGAAGCGGTCGGTCAATGTCGCGATATAAACACATGAGTGCAAATGTGAACCCACAAGTCCGCCTACCCACACAGCTAGACACTTTTGGAAAAAGGACTAAGTGACGAGAAAGATAAAGTATAGGGAAAAGAGAAATGGATATTTGGTTAAGTATGCAAGACAGAAAAAATGGCTAATATATTCACATTTGTAATAGATATCCCATTTCTTGGCAAGATCTTTTCTGCATTTTTCTGGAGAATTTATATACTTATTGCATATACTTGGAAAGAAGTGCGAAGGTGGTGGGCACAAAAAACAACGACTAGGAATTGGAAATTGTCTGAACCCGGCAACCCGACATTCGCGAAAGAGATTGCAAGAAATGGCTGTAAAAAGCAGTCGGACGGTTTTCAAAATAGGCTGACAATTGTTCCCGATGAGACATGAGGCCTCGACGGTCAAATTGTATTGATTGGAACTTTTGAGTGCATACTGTGTAACGCGGAAGAGGGGTTGATGTAGGAATCCAGAAGGCAATTTGTATATCGTGGAAGCCAGGGAGATGTTTGCAGGTCACAGAACACTGGAAGTGCACTCCCCCTGTCCGGGAATCCGCAAGAGAAAATGTCAGGTAAGTATGGAATTGGAGTCATGAAAGAGATTCCAAGAAATGGTGAAATATGGAAAGCGGACGTAGGGGCTTCAAAACGGGGTGACAATAGTTCCCCAGGAGACGTGAGGACCCGAAGGTCAAATTGGAGGTCTCAGAACTTTCATGTGAAAAATGTGTATCATAGAAGAGGGTATGATGTGGGAGTGCGGCAATAAATTTGTACATCGCGGAGGTTCGAGTGTTGTTTCCAGGCCACAGAACAATGGAAGTGAAATATAGAGCCCGCCTACCCGGGAATCTGCGATCTAAAAAGTTCTTAGGCATCGAATGGCTAGTGGTTGGTCGGAGTCACGATATAAAATCATGAGCGCAAATGTGAACCTGTGAGTTGGCCAACCCGCGCATTGAGACATTTTTGGAAAAATGACTAAGTAACGAGAAAGAGAGAGTAGAAGAGAAAAAGAAACGGGAATTTGGTCAAGTATAGAAGAGGGAAAAGAAGGTCCAATATATTCAAATCTGCAATAGATATTCCATTTCATGGCAAGATCTTTTTTGTATTTTGTTGGAGAATTTGTATACATATTGCATATACTTGGAAAGAAATTTGAAGGTAGCGGCCACAGGAAACAACAACTAGAAATTTGAAATTTTTTGAATCCACAAACTCGACGATCTGCGAAAGAGATGTCAAGAAATGGTCAAGTGTGGAAAGAAGTCGAATGAGCTTCAAAATAGGGTGACAGGCTCCCGAGGAGATGTAAGGCCCCGACTGTCAAATTGTATATGTCAGAACATTTCAGTGCAAAATGTGTAACACGAAAGAGGGGATGATGTGGGAGTCCAGAAGTAAATCTGCATATCGCAAAACCCGAAGTGTTGTTTGCAGGTCACGAAACAATGGAAAGTACAATTTCTAGTTACGACTAAGTAACCAGAAAGAGAAACTACATGGGATAAAAGAGTGGGAAAATAGAAAGGCGGAGGGCAATTTTCGTAAGCGAGAATTGGTTTCAAACAAACCCCATTGTTGCAAAACCATTATTTTCTAGTAATTGTCAACGAATGCTTTGTTGAAGATTAGATTTTATTGCAACTTGTGGGAGTAAGTGTCTTCTTGATACATTCTTCCATGACTGTAACATATTAACTTAAGTATTAAATTTTTTCCATTATGGGTTGTTAGCATTAAAGCTTAATAATTGCAGGTCTAGAAACAAGAATGGCGATCTTGTTGCAACATTGTGATTTGGTATTGCTATGTTCTATTTGCATTATGAATAGAATCAAACGTTGGTTTGAAACTGTTTGAAATTAACTTTTTGTTTCCATAAAATATTGATGGATCGACACAGTGCACTGTCATATCATTGTTAAATGCTCCATTTTATAACAAATTACTTAAGTAAGAACAATATCGAAGAACTATGAGACTATCGAACCATGCCAATGAGAAAAGGTGTTAAATCCAGAAAAGAAGGAACAAACAAGACTCCAAGAAAATGTTTTTAATAGAAAATCAATAAAAAAAAAGAATATTGAGTATTGTATATCTATCCTTAGAAATTGGACCGAGTTCTTTGGGCCAAAACATTGAACATATTTTCCATAGACACGGGCACGGGATCTGTAATATGCAGGAGCCATCAATATGCTCTTCAACATGCATATAAAACTGATTACCATGCTTTTTTTTTAGTAAATCCTTGCAGTCTTCTCCTCGGTGGATCAATGTTCAGTGCCCCGATCTCAATATTTTGCAAAAGACTTGAGCTGACAAAGAAACAGGAAAGTGGGTCTGCAGTGGAATAAATCCTTGGTGTGAAGCAGATGAACAACAATCCTATGGTACAATTGATAGTTCTCACAAGCTTGTAGTGAGGAAGAAGACGAAAAACATTGCAGGGAAAACGGAATAGCCTGAAACTGAAAGTTACGAAACACCAAGAAACCACCTCCTCATAGTTGAAAAATTCAGGGACACAGGTTACACGTGCAATTCCAGAGGCCCAAATTAGTCCATTCTGGGAGGAAGGAGATTACTAGTAGGAATATGCCTTGAACCAGTGGGAGTTATGGTCCTCATTACCTAAGATGTTAATTGTATATCCAGAGAATAGGGCAATGGTCCCACAATTGAATAGTTTTTTGGCTTGAAATATATCTCTGGGAGCATCAACAGATCATTTCCTTACAGTGAAATACTTCCACCCAGAACAGACTAATTTGGACCTCTGGAATTCCTAATTTCAAGCTGCAAAGAGGTTATTGTGTTCAGTGTCGGTTTCTTTTCTGAAACCCCTTCTTTTGGTGTTGTCAGGACCACCATCCCCGAGCCGGGAAGTGCCACCCGTTATGGTTTATTTCAATTTGGGAGCAAGAGTGGGAAAAATCTTTGCATTGCCATCATCCATTGTTGTATCATCATCCATTAGATCATCTTCTTCGGGCTCAAAATACATCGCATCAACCTCTACACCAGCCATCAATGCAAGTGGGCAGGTTGTTTCAGTAGGCAGGGTTGCCTTGGAATTCTTTGGCTTGAAATATATCTCTCGGTGCACCAAGTGACCATCTCCTTTTTTTCTCCTAGACGGAGGGAGATGAGTAGTAAGAATATGCCCTAGAATACTGGAACCTCTGGCCATCATGCACAAAGGTGTTTACTGTATCTGGATAGAACTGTTGTGGAACTACTGCCATAAGTTAACGAGAATTTCTGTTTGCTCCAGATGATGTTTGAAATGAAAATTGGGGAGGGATAATATAACCCTCCACAAATCTTGGTTTAATGCATATCAATGGAAGATCTCCTCGATCCTTTCATTGATCAATGAAAATCTCCAGGGTTCGTGCATAATGAGTTGTTATCATTAAATCTTACCGGTCGACGCGCGAAAGATATTGTATCATGTTTGAAATGAATACTTGGAAAGGATAACACTCTTCTTCACAAATATTAGTTTAATTCATATTAATGACAATCTTCTTTGGCCTTCCAGACATTAATGACAATATTAATGGTTCTTGCATGATGAATTACTAACATTAAATCTTTATAATTGCATATCTAGAAAGAAGTACGAAGGTAGCGGGGATGGTGAAGAGAGACTAAGCATTGTATATTTCGTCCACCCTCCAACCCGCGAAACAGATTCCAAGAAATTCCCAAGTATGAAAAGCAGTTAGGCAGGTTTTAAAAATAGGGTCACAGGATATACCCAGGAGACGTGAGGGGCCGATGGTCAAATTCTATGTCACAATGAAATATTTCGGACATCAGTTTGTATATCACGAAATTTTGGGTGTTGTTTGTACGCAGCGACAACGATGGTAATAGTGGCCAAGTATGAAATGGACAAGCAGTTGGTCGGACTTGTGATATAAAAGAACTAGACATACTCGGAATAGGAAATATTGACGGGCTTGAAAATAGGGCCACAAGATCTACTCAGGAGATGTGATGGACCAATGACCAAATTGTATCTACCCCAACTATTGAATGCAAAATGTGTAACACAGAACAAGAGACAATGACGGATTTCGAGGGTCAATTTGTATATTGTGGAATTTCAGGCATTGTATATAAAAGCAGGAGACATTCTGAAAAAGGACACATCCGGAAAAAGGACCAAGTAAATAGAAAGCAAAAGAAAACGAGATAAAGGGGGATTTGTTTGCTAATTTGTAGATCACGGAAGTCTAGCTACTATTTGCAGGCGACAAAACAATGGAAATGCAATGTTGAACCCGCTTATCTGGGAACCCGCGATTCAAAAAGTTTGTTCAATATGAAATGGGGAAGCGGTTGATCGGGATGGTGATATAAAAGTAACAGTGGCAATATGAAGACGTGAATTGCCAACTCCCGCACCTAGACATTTTCCGAAAAATGAGTAAGTAACCAAAAAGGGAAAGCAGAGGGAAAAAAGAAAGGGGATGGAAATTTTTGGAAGCGGGAATTGGTGTAAGAAAGCCCCATTGATGGTCTTAACAGTAACTATGAAGTGCATTAAACATGTGAATAGGTTCTTCAATCAAGGAATAGATACAGTGAGCCATGCTTATAATTTCCAAGATCAGTTTGGATAAGAGAAGCATTAAAAAGCTACAAGAAAATCAATTCTAGGATGTTTTAAGTAAAGTTATTGTACTGTTAGATTCACCGCAAGTATAACAACGAAGAATTTGAATTTTAATGTCCTCTCGTTGATATGATAGTTCCATTGGACTTTGCACAGTATATATTCTTTTATTTCAAATTATTCCAGGAAATTAATTTTGCTAAGTTCATCGATCAAGGAAAAGTGATAAAAATGAGATAAAGGGGAATTTGTTTGCTAATTTGTAGATCGTGGAAGTCAAGGTGTTGTTTGCAGGCGACAGAACCATGCAAACGCAATGTTGAACCCGCCTATCCAGGAATCCGCGATCAAAAAAATTTGTACAATATGAAACAGGGAAGCGGTTGGTCGGGCTGGTGATATAAAAGTAAGTGGAAATCTAAAGATGTGAATCCACCAACTCCCGCACCTAGACATTTTCCAAAAAATGAGTAAGTAACCATAAATGGAAAGTAGAGGGAAAAAAGAAAGGGGATGGCAATTTTCGGAAGCGGGAATTGGTGTAAGAAAGCCCATTGATGGTCTTAACAGTAACTATGAAGTGCATTAAACATGTGAACAGGTTCTTTAGTCAATGAATAGATATAGCGAGCCATGCTTATAGTTTCTAGGATCTGTTTATAAAGAGAAGCATCGAAAAGCTACAAGAAAATCAATTCTGGGATGTGTAAGTAAAGTTATTGTACTGTCATCTTCACCACAAGTATAACAACGACAAATTTGAATTGTAATGTCCTCTCATTGATATGATAGTTCCATTGGACTTCGCACAGTATATATTCTTTTATTTTAAATTATTCCAGGAGATTAATTTTGCTAAGTTTATCAATCAAGGAAAAATGCTAAAAATGATATAAAGGGGAATTTGTTTGCTAATTTGTAGATCATGGAAGTCCAAGTGTTGTTTACAGGCGACGGAACAATGGAAACGCAATGTTGAACCCGCCTATCTGCGAACCCATGATCCAAAAATTTTGTTCAATATGAAACGGGGAAGCGGTCGGTCGAGCTGGTGATATAAAAGTAAATGGAAATTTGAACATGTCAATTCGCCAATTTCTGCACCTAGACATTTTCCGAAAAACAAGTAAGTAACCAGAAATGGAAAGTAGAGGGAAAAAAAAGAAAGAGGATGACAATTTTCAAAAGCGGGAATTGGTGTAAGAAATATCCATTGATGGTCTTAACAATAACTATGAAGTGCATTAAACATGTGAACAGTTTCTTCAATCAAGGAATAGATACAACGATCCATGCTTATAGTTTCCAGGATCTACTTGTATAAGAGAAGCGTCGAAAAGCTACAAGAAATTCAATTTTGGGATGTCTAAGTAAAGTTATTGTACTATCATCTTCACCGCAAGTATAACAATGACGAATTTTAATTTTAATGTCCTCTTGTTGATATGATAGTTCCATTGGACTTCACATAGTATATATTATTTTATTTCAAATTATTCCAGGAGATTAATTTTGCTAAAACGAGCCACATAATACATTTACGTCATAGAGCTTATATTAAAGGGCAAAGCATGTCCTCTATAGTCTTTAAGATCATAGAAAAACTGCGAAGATCCTGAATGTATTATTAATTTTCCATAATCTCTGGAAAGAGAATTTTACAACTATAGATGTAAACTCCGAAGAACTCGAGTCCTACGAACATTCATCTGGGTGTTGAAGAAAAATTACAGACACACATGAGATATTTTCATTTCCTGCCAAAGCTTGATATATATATATATTATTTTTTTATTTTTAGTCAATATGCAATATCGCATTGTCCTCATTTAAGGTAAATTTGCTATGTATCCAAAAGTTGTGCAGCATGTAGATACTATTTGCCTTTTTCTATAGCTATGCTTCATATGACAATTATGCTAACCTAGGAAGCACATCTTGTAACAGAGTATGTCGAATTGTACAATGCACAATTGTGTTTCCCATGGCTCGGATGGCAGCATTGAGGCAATGTCTATATATGTATGGACATTTCTTACTACATTGCAGACAATCAATCACATCATCACTTATGAAAGCAGAAGCAGAAGCATGAGAGTTTCATTCCGCACATATAGGCTCAAAGGGGGTCGAGTACACATTCACTGCAACCAAAACACATTCAACATAGAAATGTGAGCATAGTAGTTAATATATTGAACAATATAATATACAACTACACCACCCCCCCAAAAAAAAAAAGAAAAAAAAACTGCAGAAATTTGGTGAAGAATATTTGTATGAGGAAAGTGAGGATGAAACTATAGATGTATATGCACAATAGTTGTAGAGCTAGTTAGTTTCTGGAGATCCTGTATTATGTCTTCTCGCAATTATGTTACAAATGTTGCTTGGGTTGTGCGAAATATCCTTTCTTTAACATCTTTTTTCTTTGTTATATTTTTGAAGAGCATAAGTGGAAATAGCCCTTTATGCAACTGTTGTTCCATTGACGAAAACAAATTTGAATAGGTATTGAACAATTGCAGCTGCAACATGGAACAGTGCAATATTTGTGTAACTTAACCGAGATACATGGATATGCGAAAGAAAAGGACAAAACTGGATATGGAGAACGGTACCATTGCCTTGTCGATGTCTGACTCTCCATATTTTATATGGAGAATGTGTTGCGAGCCAAGTTTTCTCGCAAGTGCGATAGTTGCGCCAATGGTTCCAATTGGGTAAATGTCCTTGCTCTATGTAAGTTGGTTGATAGTTGTGTCTAGGATGAAACGATATTCTGAACAAATATCGGGAATTTTTTCCACAATACTTGTTTCATTGAGCGATATAATCCAATCACAATCACCACGGTCATATACTATTTTGTGAAATATATTAAAATTTGTAATGGATATACCATTACCTGGAAATATCTTTTTTGCATGTTTTTGGACAAGTTGTGTAGGAATAGTCAGTGTGATTGTCATGAGGGCCTCCTTGTCTTTCATGTCAACACGCATAATGGATCTAGTTTTGTTTGCCTTGTCCAAGTAGATGCTATATACGACATTATTTCCTTGATGAACACTTGTCCAGTTCGGCGGTTGTTCAAGCCCTCTGTTGATAGTATTTTGGGTGTTACAAGTTTAGACCCGGTGACAACTTTTGAATAGGAAAAGTAATGTGAATGGTCGTGTGCATTATTTTTTTGTTTTATTTTTTCCTAGCAATAAACGTACAAGTAGATGCACAAATTGGATGAAATATGGAGCCAGAGGTTTGCGACCAGACCTCTTAGTCTGCGGAATCTGCACTGTGTTCGGTGTCTCGCTTGCACTTGTTGATACTTCTTGTGAACTGCAAAGTATGTGTTGCAGATGAAATCAACATATTCACCCTTCCATAGATGAGCAAATAGATAAGGATATTTTTTTGGTAAACATACGAGAAACAAAATGTATGCATCTTTACCTTTGGCCTTGTCAGTCTGCTGATGTTTGGGATGATTGATTTCTCATGGCCATGTCACTAGTCCAACTTTTTCTGATGCAAGCATGTGTAGATGAACATCAGAAGGACTAAACAAGCATGTGCATTGTATATTTTCCATCATTGTTCTTAATGTCACATGCAGGGTCGAAGGAAATGGAATATGAAATAGGGTGTCAAGGGATACTCAGGAAACATGAGGACTTGAGGGTCAAATTGTATTCCTCAAATTTTTTGACTGAAAAAATGTGTAACAGTAAATAGGGCATGATGGCAGGGCACGACGACCAATTTGTATATCGTGGAACCTCCGAAGCCAAAGGCACAATCTTGAACCAGCCAGCCTAACACCCACAATTAACAAAGTGGGTAAGTATGGAATAAGGTAGAAGCATGACCATAAATGTGAACACGTGAGTCCGCCAAGCCGCGCACCAAGGCATTTTCAGAAAGACGACTAAGCAGAGAAATCAGAAAGCAAAAGGGATAATAGAAAATGGAAAAATTAGAAATGGGGAGGGCACAAAGGCCCATTGTTGCCAAATCATCGTTTTATAGTCCAATATTATATGCCCCCATCTGTTTTGTATGTTTAATTTACTACCACAGTTGTTATACGTTTTTGAATATTGTACCACAGACCCCTCTGTTGTTGCATATAAGAATTCATCTTCCTGTCCAACCAATCTGTTTCTTCCAAGGTAGCAACGCTAAGTATACAGTGGACATGAAGGCAAGTTAGTATGAAGAAAGGCATGTAAAATAAAGAAATATAGTTCTATGTATTTCAATGTAGCAACAAAGAGAATACGATTCACATGAGAATAAGATGAAATATGCGTAGTATATACACACAGTAAAAAAGGTGCAAATCAATAGAACAAGTAGAACAAATACACAGACAATAAATGAAATACCAAACACTAGAATATGAAATAAGAGTACAGGTATGCACCTCTGCAACTCCTCGTCTACATTCACGCCAAAGAGTCCATCGTCCTCTCTAGCCACTCTGTTTGTTTAAATGTAGCAATGCAGGAAAAATACAATGGACATGAAGGAAGTTAGTATGCAAAAAGATATGTAATATATACATACAATAAACTAGGTGAACACATATACAAACAATAAATGAAATACAAAACAACAGAATRTGAAATAACAGTACAAGCATGTACCTTTGTATCTCCTTGTTGGCCCTTGACCAAGTTTTGAAGAGTACTTGGTCATACTTGACCACTTTTGGGACTGCGACAGCTTGCCAAGGAAGGAGCGCAACGTGAAGCAGAAAATAAGGAAGCAAGACCTATTTTGGGGTCCATTTTAGGGTTTTGGGTTGATGTAACGGGAAAGGGATGTCGACCCGTGGGTTTACCCATGTTTAGGCCCATTTTGTAATCTATAAATAGGCAATGTAGATAGTAAGATAAGGAGGAGATAGTAATGTAGTACATATATGTGATGTATGAATGAAAGCTTAGTGCTAGTAATTGGATATGTGTGATCGGATGTATCTTAGAGTGCTCTGTGCATGAGATCGGAGAGCTAAGTGCAGGTTGTTATAGTCTCATGCTGAAAGGAAGAAGGATCTAGTGAGCTGTGCAGATCTTCTGTCCTGTGCAAAGTAAGGTTCATTAGAGCTCTATGTTGTAACTGCTTGACCAAGATAATATAAAGAAGACTTTGTGGATGTAGCCCCAGGGTGGGGCTAAACCACGATAACTGTGTGTATAGTGTTTTTCACTTCTCTCTTATGTATTTATCTCTTTCTTTGACAAGTGCTTGATGTGATTAAGTAGATCTAGTTATGCTCTGTGCTGTTGATGAATGAATGAACATTAGATCTGATATATGAGATGCTTAGTGCTTGATCTGTTGAATCTAACCTATATTTCTGTGGATAAGCACTGAATCATTCTTAGTATAAGTATTCACTATGATTCTATGTGCCTTCTGTGAAGTATATTAATGAATGTATGTTAAGGAATAACTGATGCTAAGTGCGTTGTAAGAAAGATAATCACAGATCTGTGTGCCAGCTAAGGTTGCAGACACCCCTGCCTCTACCTCGGGTGAGACTTCATCTGCTTCGCAGGTGTTGCCGAAAGGGTCGGTAGTTAGGGATTTGTTGGTGCGCTCTTGAGTGTTGAACCCTGGGTTTGCCCCTATGCCAACAAATGGTTCCGTTGCCGGGACCTGGAACTGTGATTGCTAGGAACTGAAGAAGAAGAAACTTTGTGTCAAATAAGCTATGTGCGTAGATATGTTTCCCTAGTGCGCAGTGTTGTGTTTGACCTGTGAAACTTTGTGCCAAGAAAAGAGGTCAGATCTGAAGAAAGAGAGGTCAGATCTGAAGAAAAGAAGTCAGATCTATGAAGAAAAAGGTAAGATATGTAAGCTCTATGCCTTGATAAAGGTAAGAATAGTTAAAAGTCTTAGATCTGGAAGCTTTGTTCTCTATAGAAGTAAGATAAGTGAAATTGTTTTTGTTTCTAAAGCATGGATCTAGGTACGTTTGATAGATTCTGTCCTAGCTTCAAAACTAGGGCATTAATAGATGAAAGAAAGTTTGATATGAATAGATCTGATAAATATAGTGATAGATATGTTATACCTATGCATCGAAAGAATGTCTAGACTAACAAGTGGATGTAGGATCCTAGAAAAAGTTTTTTGCAGGCTAGCCACCATGATCCTGGTGCACAGTACAGAAGGAGTTGGGGAACATCTAAACAAACGAGAAGATTAACCCTCTGTTATAGTTGCAGACGACTGGGACATCTTGCTAAAGAATTCCCTAGGAGAAGACCTAGTTGCCTCTGTTGTAAGGCTATGGACCATGAAGTATTGGATTTCCCTAGAATGATTGCTAGGATTGAGAAGCTGAATATGGAACAAGAAAACCCTGAGGGAGATCAAGAGACCAATATTATAGCAGAAACCCGGAAATAATCAAAAAAGATATTGCTACAGATGAAAGATACCTTGAATGACCATGTTAGGCTATCAGAGATCTTCAAAGAAAAGGAGAAAATCGAAGCAATAATAGGGGGCTTTGACATTGACTGTACTCTTGATGAAGAAGCGCAAGTGAACATTATGGTAGAAAGAACTTGGGAAGCTATAGGAAAGCCTGCCATGATCCCTTCCCCAGGAGGAACAAGTTTCTTCAGAGGAAAGCTAGTAAACCTATGTGGAAGGCTCGTCTGGATACCCATGATTGTCAATGAAACTTTGGCAGAGGAAGACTTTGAGATCATTAAATTTGTTGAAGACAACACCTCGTTTACCATGCTCATAGGAAAACCCTGGATTGATAGAGAACAGGCCAGACGAAGAGAAGAAGGGAGTTTTCGAATAGAAGAAGCAAGAGTTAAAAGACTTTATGACCAGAAGGATCACGCACTTGATTGAAGAATAGAAGAGCTGATCACAGATATTTAATATTAGTAACCACGATGTCGAAGCTAAGAGAACACTTGAGGATCCGCAGAAGATCGAGTTACCTATTTTTGATACAGAAGAAGTATTATCAAGGAACCCTAAGAAAGATTTTCCATAGCGCGAAGTAACTAAGACCACATAAGATAAACATCAGAATGGTAAAAGAATTACTGAGACAAAAATCACTGGGAAGAAGGATAGGAAGTTAAGAAAGAAAAGGGCTAATACTGTAAGATTACAAGAGGTTCTAGAGGACACTTCGCAGCAAGAAGAATTGCATAGTTGGAGCTTCGCCGAGATATAAGAACAATGACATGGAGTACTTCTCCATGACGAAGCAATATAGTTGTTGGAACCGATATACCCGTTCGACCGCCGCTCCGAACGGATCAAAAATTGGTTATGGGTTACCACTAGACCATTGGATAGCACCAGGACGGATAGAACGAAGTTAATGAAGGCCCCATGTCCGTTGCAAGTAGACCATTGTTGAGATTTCCTACTTAACCTGTCGCGTCACGCACCAAGAATACTTTTTGCTAACTGAGAATCTGAGCGCAAACCCTGAGATTTACTTACCCTGAGATCATTGCCTTACTATTCACTGTCGTCTCTGAATTCCTTTTGCACCCGAGCCAGCTAACCCAAGTTTGTATGTCCAACGAGCTCAGCGCTGCTGAGAAAATTGTTGAAGAATTTCTAATTGATTTAATGGCTGAGAGAGTCATGTCAGAACACGAAATGTCTACAGGTGTACAAGCATCGTCCTCGGGCGTACTGCCAGCTTCCCCCTCCATTGCTCGAGAAGGACCATCCAGACTGCCTTCGGAAAGATGATCTAAGCTCAGAAATGACTTCGCCACTGTGAATATGACCCCAAGCATCTTGCCTAAATATATCCCACCACTAAGAGGACCAGTGAGTCGAGACTCTGTACCCAGAGACTTCGATTATGCTGTAATCACTGCATACCTCTCGAAAGGGGTGCGTGCAGTTCATGCTGACCAGGAGAAGCTCACCACACTGAAATTCAGTGATTTTAACCTTGGATATCGCAAGGTATATAGTATGCTAGCCCCGCACAAGTATTTGACTATTACAAAAGGAAAGAACCCCAAGATTGTACCGCAGCAATGGACCCATAACCTTGCGCAATCAACCCTCCTCAACGTAATGAAGATTCCACATTTTGGGAGGCATCAGGAAGTAAATGCCTGTGTTCGACTGTTGTTGTCCTTCTGCCACGGAGGATACCTATGGTTGGATCGGTGCATCACCGTGGATCTGATTCTGATCAATTGGATCACTGGGCTAAGCATGTAAGGCCCTGACCCATAGGACTTTTACCCTGGAAAGACCGCAGATCATGCTCTCGCTCAACGAATGAAAGACACATATGGCGATCTGGAGAAAGGCACATGAGGTTACAAGGTAGCCTCCATTGAGAATGCAGTAGTATGCTTTGGTTTCCAGTTGATCGCAGGCAAGTTAGTCCGAAAAAACATGCCTACACAAGTGACCGGATTTGTAGTTGACCTCGCAGGGAAGTGCGCGGAGGGAATAAAAATGAACTGGGCAAAATACCTTATAAATCAGCTAGAGCTTGACTGTAGACAAGCGCAGGACCAAGGGTATGAGTTCCAATTTAGCTGGTTGCTCATACTCATCACCTTCATCGCGTGGGAACTGTCCGAGGGAGCCACGTTTCCGGAGATTGAACCCTTTGAACTCCTGGTCGTGAAGTTTTATACACTGTGGTACTCCAGCGACATGAAAAAACAGTGGCAATCCAATGCCATATTCCATGTGTACTACACTCATTTGAGGAATGCCATTCAGTCTACACCGCGCATTACACCCAACACTCTTCATAGGTTTCGACCTTTGATGAAATTCAGCGTAGATCATCACTTCACCTACATCATAGCACGTGCAGACAAGCACAAACAACAACTCCAGTCATATTAAAAGCAGACAGAAGATGACCTGGAGGAAATTACCAAGGAATGGTCGGCAGACCTCCTTGTTGTAGCAGACCTCATAGAGATGTCCGACGTAGATAGCCCCAAATCTATGCCAGATACACCAAGACCGCGCAAGACTAAGAAGGAGGTGGAATTTCAAGATATCCACAGCACATCCACGAAGACTACTTCACTCTCACCTGCGAAGGGAGGTGATGATGAAGAACTATGGGGCATAGAAGTTGAACAGAGCAAAGGCGAGGTTACCCCGCCTAGGGACGAGGCAGATCCCTCCAAGAAAAGGAAGATTACCCCACTGAGGTCCTCATCCAAAAAGAAAACTAAGGCCACCCGGACCACGCTTAAGACTACGCTTACCCCGGATGATTTTGACTTCTTAATTGTCGCACTGAATGATGTTTCATTAGAGCTCGCGGAAAAGCAAGAAGCAAAGTAGGAGGAACTATTCCGCCGGATCACGAGCGAATTCAAAGAAGCACAACAGGCACTTCAGTCCAGCCAAGTAGTTTCTACGACACCGTTAACAATGGAAATATCAGGAGCAGGTGATGAGCCCACACAATAACGCCAGATCGCCGATAAAGTTGAAGCTCGCCTTCGACAAGCTCAAGAAGACATAGAAAAAGCCACCCAGGCTTTGACGTAAGCACAGAGCGCACATGAAGAGCAACGGAGAAAGGAAGAATAGGATCAGCTTGACTTACAGGCCAAATGGGAGGAGGAAAAAGCCGAGTTACAATAGAGCAAGGACCAGTTTCTAGCAGAGAAACTTGAAACACAAGAAAGAGTTCACAAGGCACAACGCTCTGTGATGATCATAGAAGTGAATATGGAAGATCGTCTTCCACAGCAGGTGACCCAACTGGAAGAAGTAATCCAGTAACTTCAACAACGCATCACAGATCTGGAGCTCTACACCGTTCCTGAGACACCCTAAGAGATAAGAGATCTATGAGAGGCGACTGCTCGAAGCATAGTCTACCGATTAAAAACTTTGGCTTCGGAATGTAGGCAGCTAAGCACTAGAAGCACCCAGACCTATGAAACCCTCGCAGAGAATCCAGAATTGTAGACATTGGAGGCACAACTCCACAAAGCAAAGCAGCATGCAGATGTGCTACAAGCGTAGCTGAAGTTCGTGACCCCAATCGAAAGAATGAAGAGGTTCACAGAGCAATGCACAACCCAACAACAAGCACACACGCTGCAAAGTAAAGTAATGGACATCTCTCAACAACTGCAACCACTCCAAGAGAAGGCATGCCAACTATTTGCCGAACTAGAAATCCAAGGAGATGAACTCAAATAGGGTGTCATCACTGCAGAACAACGCCTGGAAGGACCACTCAATGACATAGTAATCCAGGAATTTACTGAACAAGAGGTTGTCTCACTACAGCAGGTCGAAGCCGCTCGAACCAAGCTCGAGGCATTCGAAATGGAATTGGTCAGACCTGAGTGACTTAGGACGAGTCATAGGTGAGTGTTTGGGGCCTATTGGCCCTTGACCAAGTTTTGAAGAGTATTTGGTCATACTTGACCACTTTTGGGACTGCGACAACTTGCCAAAGAAGGAGCGCAACGTGAAGCAAAAAATAAGGAAGCAAGACCTAATTTGGGGTCCATTTTAGGGTTTTGTGTTGATATAATGGGAAAGGGATGTCGGCCCATGGGTTTACCCATATTTAGGCCCATTTTGTAATCTATAAATAGGCAATGTAGATAGTAAGATAAGGAGGAGATAGTAATGTAGTACATCTATGTGATGTATGAATGGAAGTTTAGTGCTAGTAATTGGATATGTGTGATCGAATGTATCTTAGAGTGCTCTATGCATGAGATCGGAGAGCTAAGTGCAGGTTGTTATAGTCTGATGCTGAAAGGAAGAAGGATCTAGCGAGCTGTGCAGATCTTCTGTCATGTGCAAAGTAAGGGTCATTAGAGCTCTGTGTTGTAACTGCTTGACCAAGATAATATAAAGAAGACTTTGTGGACATAGCCCCAAGGTGGGGGTGAACCACGGTAACTGTGTGTATAGTGTTTTGTGCTTCGCTCTTATGTATTTATCTCTTTCTTGGCTAAGTGCTTGATGTAATTAAGTAGATATAGTTACGCTCTGTGTTGTTGATGAATGAATGAACATTAGATATGATATATGAGATGCTTAGTGCTTGATATGTTGAGTCTAACCTATATTTCTATGGATAAGCACTAAATCATTATTAGTATAAGTATTCACTGCGATTCTCTGTGCCTTCTACGAAGTATATTAATGAATGTGTGTTAAGGAATAACTGATGCTAAGTGCAATGTAAGAAAGATAATCACATATCTGTGTCCCAACTAAGGTTGCAGACACCTAAGTCTTGCAACCACCCATGCCTCTACCTCGGGTGAGACTTCATCTGCTTCACAGGTGTTGCCGAAAGGGCCTCTAGTTAGGGTTGTGTTAGTGTGCTCTTAAGCGTTGAACCCTGGGTCTGCCCCTGTGCCAACACTCCTCTTCCACCGCTGCACTTAAGACTCCTTCGTTTTCTCCAGCTATTCTATTTGTTTGAATGTGGGAACGCACAAAATACAATGAACATGAATGGAAGCTGGTATGCAGCGGAGATCAACTAATATGTACATACAGTAAATGAGAATCAACGAATAGAACAAAATATAGTTAGAAACATGAACCTTTGCTTTTCTCCATCCATGGTTGTAAATATATAAAGTTTTTTCCTGCCCAAAATATATTACAAGCCACAAAATATTAAGAAATTGCATGGCCATAGCTAAATGATTTTGGTTTTCTGTGGCAGAGTATCCAAATATGCTTCCAGACATGGAAATATAATTTTGCAATATCTTTGGTGTACATATCACATCTCAAGCACAAGACAAATTGTATCGTGGTCACATCAGTCAGTGTAGAGGATAAAGAAGTTGTATTGTGATATGGGAACATTTCACTATATATGGTTAATAAGTGTGTTTTGCACATGTTTTATTTTAACAAAAAAACAACGGATATTACAATTTCACATGTAGTTGTCCAATTATTGCGGGCATAGAAGAGGCGCCAGATATTAGCTTCGCCAAACATGGAAAACAACACAATCGCAGGTCCACTCGCGCATGCAGGATCTGAACACCGCAAAGCACCCCCCCCC
>ML784429.1:450769-467003 GCA_009831015.1 Picea engelmannii
TAGGAAATATTTTATAGGGATTTTGATTTTTCAGGGATCAACCTTGAGCGAATTAGTCAGTTTAAAGTCCGATAGAAGAGATAAAATTATAAGGATTAGCCTGGACATACCTTCATTCAGCTAAAATCAAAGGAACATAAAGATTTTCGCCTAATCTTGTTTCATAAATATGTTTTTAAGTTTTCAGAGTTAAGGTGTAATTCTTTCTTTCTATGAAGATCCATGAAAGGTAGTGAAAATCATAAGAGAATAAAACATCAGGGATAGGCAAAATAAAACAGAATAATGACTCAGAGGGCCAGACACAAAAGAATCTCATTTTGATACAAGTTTGTTTATTGATTTTCGATATTTTTTTCAAGCCCTTTTTATCCTTGTTTTCATTCTTCTTTTATTTGATTTTTATTTCATTTAAATTTTATTCAGAGAAGGCTTCAAAATTAATCGGCAATATTTATACTTTTTTTATCTTTGATCAGGTGCCAATATCTATATGAGTGAAACCCCCTTTACATTCAATAAGATTTCCTTAAAATTTTAGCTTGGACTAGTGGGGTAGGAGTTCATACCTCAATATCCTTTATATTTTCAATTAAGTAAATCATTAATTTATCTCCTATTTTGAGAGAAAACAAATGTTTGAGTGTCGAATTTTTATTCGGCCTCATCTCTTGTTCAAGAAGATCTATTCTACAAAACACCAAGAAAAGTAGACCACATGTCTTCATCCTTTTGCGACCTGAAATTAAGCTTGTTAAACTCTGAACCCCGTCATTGGGATATGGAGTCATAATGCCTAAAAACTGAACCATACTGGATGCTAGACAGAGAACCGAACTTCTGAACTAAGATAAAATGTTGAAATGAAATGTTGATTTGGACAACTTATTTATATACATTTTCCCTACACTAATTAGGGGGAATTCCATTGATCAAGTAATATTGAATTTCCAATGGAGCCATGCAAATAGTAGATTGCTTAACATACCTTGTTTTATGCTGGATGAAGGAATGAAAACATAATATTTTTTTTGCAGCAAAGAATGAATAGGTAGCTTCCTCTTACTGCTGAATTTTGGTTGCACACAAAACGCTGCAACATTTTGGACCTCTTGAAGGAAATACTCCAACCAAATAGCCATTGGATTATGGAAAGATAAAGAATTTTCATAATCAAGCGATACCTCTTCTTGCTAGCCTAGTTGCATGGAAAGCCTTTGCACACTTTCTCCACTACTGATCTTTTCTTTTCTTGGATCGAGAATGTCATATTGAGGCTTACTAGTCTGTTGCTCATCAACTTCAAAATTGAATTCATCATGGTTATCAAACAGAGGAGAACTATTGTATGTTTCCATGCATGTTGGGAAAGAAATCTACTCTTCTTCATCGTCTGGATACTCATTGTAAATAGGATGATTATATAAAATTTCTGAACTTTGACTTTCAAAAACTTCCATTTCTTGATGATCTTTTAATGATGACTGAATAATAACAGCTTGATCAAAATAAGAATTTAGAACAATAGTTTGATCATGACAGTAATTACTATGAACATTTGGTACAATGACAAATGCACTTAGGGTACTGTTGCCATTATCAGTATCATTAGCAAAATCATATTTTCCAAGAGTTGATTTCTTATGGTCTTCAATAATCCATTGGCCTTCGCAAGGATCTAGATGAGCAGGAGATTCATCATCATGTCTTTGATCAGCTTGAAGGACTAGAGGGTCTGTAAGGATTTCTTCATTTTTACTTGCAATCATGTCGTCTTCATTCTTACTGCTAAAAAAAACCTCTTCTTGATTTACTTAAAAGTCTTATTCATATAAATTTTCCTGATCTGTTTGAAGGATATCTTATTTTTTTGCAAATTCTTATTCATATAATTGACCACAATTGCTATCATGTTCTGATTTTTTATCAGCAAATTGATTATCTTTACAATCTTGTTCTACGAAATCTAAATTGCAACAGTCTTCAAAAAGGAACTCTGATGAATACAATCTTTTACAATATTTATGAAAAGCTGCATGGAATTATTTTAATGATGAAATGCTGGAAGGAAGTAGAGATTTGTACCAAAGTCAAGCATCCCCTCCTAGACTAAACATGAAGACTTTCATCAAAACATCTTCATGACAAATATCTAGTTGATGCATGAGCATATGAAATTCAAACAAATGCTGAGAAGGATTATCATCTTTATCCTCTCTAAAAATAGGAAGATGATTTCCCCACTCTTTAATATCAGGAACATCGTTTGGAAAACCAAAAACATTTGTAAAGTCCAAAGGAGAAAACCTCGCAAAAATCCGAGCAACGAAAGAACTTGAAATTTTGAAACCAATGGAGTCACCAGTGAATCATGTGGAGTCTTCGAACCAAGGAGTCGCAAGGTGAAAAATGAACCTTTTCATGTATTAAATCTTTGTTCACCATCAAAGATTAAAGTTTTACTTTCTCGTTCTCCCAGGGAAACATAAATTCGTTTTTACGTCCCCGACATTGATTACAAAAAGATGTTGTTCTTGAGATTAATCCTAAGGCTCAAAGAGTAATGTCAAGCATCAAGAATGTTTAAAGAGAATGTTTTAAAAGTGTGATTTTTCTACCTTTAGTTATAAAAGAAATGATCCTTAAATGAAATTAATAATAGGACAGTACAAAGGTCGTATTTCGTTGTCTGAGTCACAATTTTAATATCAAATGGAGTGAATGAAACTTACAAAACTATTAAACAAAGCGAGACATCAATTGAAGATGAATTTCACCTTGTTTGCAGTGGAAGAAAAGTAGAGAGTGCACCATTGAACAAGATATGAAATGTAGTAATTCAAATAGCTTGCATGTCATGATTTGCTTATAGTAAATAAAGACGAAAAACTGCTTACTTGATGAATTGTTGATATAATGTGATTACAGTAGTTGTGATACTAAATTGCAATCAATCACTTACCAAGGAATTGCATAAGGAAATTCATAGGTATGGAAATACAGGAGAAACACACAACTCAAACTGAACGAAAATTAGAATCTTTGTCTGCACTTGTATTAATACTAAAAAAGGAGAGTTTTCTCTATTACATCCAGCAAGAAGCAACCCTGAATAGATCTGAAATCTATCTATCTATACAAAAATTGTCACAACTCAAAACCGTTGGAATTCATGAAATATCTCCTAAAAATGGAATGTAATTCGAATGAAACGACAACAGGAATATATTGTTTGAGTTGGCGCTTTCATCTGTCTCTTCATCTGCTCGCAAGCGCGCTTGTTTTCCTTTGTTTTTTGAATTGGGAACACATGTCCATTGAGGCCACCACAATCATTTGTTTACTTTCCTCTTCATCTGATTCCTTTGTTATCTGTTCTTCGGATGCGTTTACTGGAAAAATAATATCAGTTGAAAATATTGGGGGGAGTGATAATGTGACAGGTAGCTCAATGTTGGCTCATTATGTGATGGCTAACAGTTACGAGAAATAGTAACTGCTCATGAATAACATGAAGTGGGGAAAAGTGTAGGTGGTGAGGTAAACGGGGTAACTGATGTGGAAGGTGTGACAGGATGGAAGGTGAACGGAGTACATGATGTGGATGGTGTGACAGGTGTTTCTGCAATGTCCCTTTATGTTCCTCTATTTTGTGGGGATGTGAGGGGGTGGTTTGAAGTAACCTGATTTTTGGCCCGCAATGCACCTGGTGATGCCACGTACCCCTAAGAGAAAACCATGGTTTAAATTGCGGGACCACCCTTCGAAATTAAACCCCGCACAACTTCTCCCCCCACAATCGCTCTCATCCATTGATATCCACGATCCATTAAAATTTGACTGACGATATTCAAAAAGTGAGAGAAGCACCCAAAGTTAAGATGAGGTCACAACTCTTGGTCGTATGTAGAGAAGATAAAGTGAATTTCATACAATTGTTGTCCATCGATCTGGGCAGGGGACATGTGTCAGACGATCCTCATTTTTGGCTATTTCATACTCCGAGGGGGAGGCAAGAAATGCTGAGTAAAGAACTCCCAAAGACCCGAAGCCCATCTAGACCGTTGATCAAAGAGGACACGTGGCAGAAGATCCTGTACTTCAGAGACTTATCATTTCAGAGATTTTTACCTTGGAACGCACGAAGCCCGGAGTTCCAAAGTAAATCCTCACCGTTGAAATCAAGAGGACATGTGGTAGGAGATCCCCCACTTCAGGGATAACCACTTCAGAAGAAAGATGGATGTGTGAAGCGAGAACTCCCGAAGCCTAGATTTCTGAAGTAAATCCTCGCCATTGAAATCAAGAGGATACACGACACCAGATCTCTTACTTCGAGGACTTAGCACTCTAGAAGGTTTGGGAGGTTAAGCGTCTTGGAACGCCCAAAGCCCAGAGTTTTGAAGTAAATATCGGCAGTCCAAATCAAAAGAATCGCGACACCAGATCTTCCACTTCGGGGACTTAGCGCTCTAGAGAGTTTGTGCTTTCTTATTTGTCTATTTATCCCCTTCCCTTAGTTTATCCAGCTTTTGAACTGATTTATCGTTCCACTAGTTTCTGAGGTCAAGCTTCCCTGCAAATTTTTGTAGCGCAAAAAATTATCTTGCCTGTAACAAGAGAAATCTGTAAGCTCTTCGCTGAATAAAAATGTTAATTGTAAATAGTAAAATAATTTTAAAATCTGAAGAGATTGTATAGATCTATTTACAGAGACATGATTAAAAACATCTGATGGAATTTGTTACCTGGAAAATCACAATAATTATTCAAATTGGTAAGTTTATCCAATCATAAACGCCATTAACAATGTAAGAGGGAAGAAATATAAAGTTCAAAAAAGATCAAAATTATACGTGTTCCAACACTATCATTGTTAGCATTTTCCTTGGTTTTACTATCATTCCTCCCTTCCTTACGATTGTTACCATGTCCTTTCCTTTTATTCCCTCCTAGTTGTTGGTTACCATTCGGGTTGGTCGACGACTATACAGATTGCATAAATGCCAACTAAGTGCAAATGGAGGACACGGATGAAGACTTTGCTCCTATAGACTATCTTAGAGACAACTCTTTTAACTGGTTTGTCACCAAGTCTGTAGATTTAACATTTTTGGAGGCTATAATGCCATCGCCATGAGGGCTGATATTTTTTCTAGGGTCGTAGTTTAACCTTGGTGCATCAGGAAGGATTTCGTATAACATCCCAGATTGAGCATATATGAGATATAACTGTTGGGATTTGAAAATCTTTTCCTCTTTAGATGTTACCTTGGATGCATAGACATCCTTCGAAATATAAGGCAGTAAATACTTAAGAAACCATTCCAACAAGAACTCTGCAAGAATGTAGGCTTTGATCAACCTCTTCCATCTACGCCACTCTTGGATGTGATCCAATATATGGGTGGCTTTGTCCTGGAGGAGGGTCGACATAAGTTATATGCCAGCATCGTAACGAAAGCAAAATTGAAAGTGGTTGAGAAATACTAAAACCATCTGGTTAAAGTTACCGTATGTCCCCCTGGTAGCTCTATGTACCATTTCGTTGCGACCCCCGTGAGGATGCGTTGAAATAATCTTAAACGAATATAATCGTCATTAAGGGAATTTGAAGAGCACCAAAGATGAAAATTAGTTTCGTGATCACCAGGATCCTCACCAGTCTTAGCCTCGAATTTCAGAATATATGAAGGAAGCTTGGTGGGGACGTGGGGGGGCATGACGAATCATGGTGCACCGAGTCATTCATTAATCTTGATAAGTATGGAAAATTAAGCATGGCCAGAAAAGGGAGCCGGGGTTGCAGCATCTGAGCCGATGCTCTCAGGAAAGGTTGTTGTTGAGGAATCACAACCCATACAAGGTTCTAGTATGCACCATGGCCCTATCTGGGATTGAAAACCCCCCCTCCAAATTGATTCATAAGGGGTTGGTTGGGCACCATTCTAGTAGGAATGTTATAATGAGTATTATAAATGTTTCCCCCAGCTGGAGTAGCTCCAGGTTGGGGTTTTCCCAAAGTATGAAACTAACATCCACCGGCTGGAAATCTAGAGGATAGAGGTGGATTCGCCATGCCAAATGTGTTGGTTGGAATCAATGTGGAGGGGGAAGGTGTAAAGGACGGAACATAAGCAATAGCTTGCCCACTTGGTTGAACACTCTATCCAGGAGCATTATGACTAGGATTAGACCCAGGGTGAAAAGGAGGTTAGATTCCAACCATAGGAGTCATTTGGGGAATATGAGCACTGCCAAACGAGAATGGAATATGCGGAGGAGCCATGCCCATAAGTCCAATACTAGGATTTGTATTCGTTGCTGGAAAGGATGAAAAAAATTGCAATGTGAGATTCAGAATACCTTAAGAGATAGGGATAGAGGCCGTAGGGATGGACTGAGTATTGTACCTAGGTGTACAAAAAATAGACCCAAAATGGTTTGTCACTATAGGTTGAGTAGCAACCATAGGTTGGATAGGAGTGATGACTAGAACCTCCAACACTACAACCGTAGTGGCCGAAGGAATACAAGGATTTCCATTAACTACAGTAGGTGTAGGTCCTAAAGTATGCACCTGACTGCTAAAGGGAAGGGCTAGGCCACCTCAAGTTTGAAGTGGTTGGTTATTTTATTTTGTTGGTTAGTTAGAGGGGTTTTTTTACCAAGAAAAGAGCATGGTTGGGTTGGAAAAATGATATGGATGAGGGTTCTCTTTGGCTGGTAGCACAAAAGTGACAAAAAAGTGAGATAATAGAGGTAAAAACAAAGGGAAACAACAAACCACTCAATGAATAATATGTTGTAAGAAGTTTAAGTCTTAAAATATCATTTCAAGGCATTAAACATGTATCTAAACACAATTAATCCCACAGGTTGCAATAAAAACAAATCTTCACCAAAGCATTAGTTGTTTTACAGGTTTCATATTAGTAAAGTTAAGTTATACAATAGTTGAAGGAAATGAAATGTACTTCGCACAAATCAAAAACTGCATTCAAGATAAGATAAAAACACATGAAGATTTGAACAAAACACATTGTCATGAAGAGTATATTCACCAGGTAGAGATATTTAATCCATGCAAAGAATAGGTTCAACCATTCTGATGTATTGATATTCTTCCCAAAAACCGAACCCCAAAAAATATACAAAAATTGCATATTTATCAAAGTTGTAGAGGCTCTCGTCCATCTAGATCTGAGGCTTAACTCTACACTATTAGTTGGAAAGGAAAGTTATTGAATTTGACTAAAATATTGTTGGAGTATAGTAATCTATGATTCAAACTTGACTTAACAATAGAAGTGGTTCACATCAAACAAAAATGACCACTTATTGTGCCTTAATTTAAATAGTCTTGAACTTTAAACAACTAAAAACTGCTACTAGCAATAAAACTAGACTAATGCATTTGTTGAAGTGAATTGAGCTTTGACAAAAAATGACTAGGATTGACATAACTAAGTTATGTATTGAGCATTGGTATCCATGGACATTGTTGGAGGCCATCTGGGAGATAACTGGATAACTGACATCTTCCTCTAACTCTCCCTCCTCTTTGACAACAATAAAGTAGAACAAAACTCACCCATAATTGGTGAATTTCGGGAAAAAATGACCTCAAATAACTCTTCTATTCTCTCAGACCGTGATACTTGAGTAAAATATGAGAGAGGCTTTTGTGCATGGGACTATTCTCAGAAAAAACCTCTTTCATTTTTCACATATTCACCTCCAGTTGTTCATAAGGAGCGCCAAAATACAATGATAAAAACAAGGAAATCAACATTTGGCGAATTTATGGAAAAATGACCTCAAAGGTCACTTAGATTCTCTCAGACCATGATACCTATGTAAAATATGAGAGATGTTTTTGTGCATGGGATTTTATTAGAAAAAAACTCTTTCATTTTTCACGAATTCACCTCCATTTGTTCGAGATGTGTGCCGAACAAGAATGACAAAAACGGAAAAACAAAGTTTTTCCAGTTTCTTTGGGAAACACCTTTTGATTTTTCTTATGTAGCTTCTGATATATATTTTCCATCTTGGTATGTTGATTTTACAACTATTTGTTCTCTCGTTGCATAGTTTGAACTGCAGCTTTAATGCTTGCACATGGTGGCTGTCATTGACCCTCTCTGTTTTGACACACAACCTTCCTTTTCTTCTTGTCTTTATTTGTGATAGACTTGTTGTGGTCAGCCAATGTTCTACTCCTTGTTCTCATATTATATATGTGTATTACCTCAGGTTCCTTTCCTTATGTTCCTTTAATTGACCCCTATACTCCCACATTGCCAGCTTTAGTTTCTAGATTCATGTCTTGTAAACGGTGGCAAGGATCCCCTACATGTGGTGAGGTGCCAATAGAATCTTGCTCAGGATCAAATCCATAATCCTGTATTCCTTTTCGACTGGAGTCTAAAGGACAATCCTTTTTCACAGTTACAAATGGAGTTTCTACATTCTCACCCTCATTAGACTTCGATTTCTCCTTTTTCACCGTCATATCCTTCAAAACATTGACTGCCATTTATTCCATGCTGGAAAATTTGGGACTGTCATCATTCTCGAGGAGGAACCATAGTGGACATAGTTTCTTTGATGTCGATGATGCGATGAATTTTATTCATATCAAAACCGATGCATGTGTGTTTTTTAACCATCAATTCAAGTTGTAGTGGCCATGATGAACTGGTACAGTTCTCACGATCATAATTGATGTTGTGTAGTGATGGAATTGAGTGTAATATGGTGTGGATGCACTTGTTTATGATCACGCATGTATGCAAGTGCCATTGAAATGGTACAAATATTTAAAATAACGAATTAAATTATAAAACGATTTCAAAATTAGCACGTCAATCCTCGTTTGCAAGAATAGCCTGGTTCTTACAATCAACTCTATTCTGCATATAAAACATTGTTATACCTACTATGAGCTCAACCTATGGAAACTTTGATGGAAAGTACTTCAAACAAAACCATGACATGTAATTATCCCTCAAGAAAAAAGAAATATGGTGCAAAGAATCAATCTAGAGAGGTAATGATAAAAAAGTGATTCATTTAGTAATGAGGAACCAACTTAACCAACAGAAAAGGAAATATTTTTTATGGAGGTATAGGGCAATGAGAGAGGAGGGGAAGGGGTGCAAACTTAGGTCTCAACATTGTCTCCAACTGGGGACAAAACCCCCCTATGGGGTGCTAAGAACAACATATCAGTGCCTTGGAACTCAATAATTTGCCCCCACCTTCCTTCTCTGTTTATGTTTGTCAACCATGCTACCTGTCTTTATTCAACTAAAACTCAAATCTATAGCTACACCCTAGTGCCTTTGTTGGGCTATGGAGTCTTATTTTTGGTCTACTATCTAAACAAACTGAAAATGAAATGCTCGAATGGAGAGCTTGTTCAACACGCCCCTACTCTACTCAACTGAAAACCAAGTAATCATGTGTAATCAGATTTCCAGTGAAGCCATATGAGGAATTAATTAACAAGCTGAAATCGAGCTCCATATTCAAGTATGAATATGATAGTAGAAACTGAAAAACATAGTAACAACTTACAATCTTGAAGTCCATACTTAAAATTTTGAAATTATGGCTTTACAAAATGAAAGACATAAAATTTATCGCTCTAGTTCAACTCCATATAAATGGCCACTAGATCTAGAAACTTGTGAAAAACCTGCGGCTTAACCAAAAGAGAAGGTTACCTTTATTTCAATATCATTATGCAGAAACAAAATTTTCCGAGTTATTATATCAACAAAAAGATGACTTGGAACAACAATGCATCCCTCAATTTGGTTTTTATAGCTAATATGTTCCTGTAGGTTCTTTGTTTTATTGATGAAAGAACGTGATTTTAGTTGTGACATGATTTGTAATTTATGGCTAGAATCATATTATTTGCCACCTTTGAGAGTGAAAGGAAGCATTTCTTTCTTCGACATATCAACCAAAATATACTCCTTATCCAAAGCATCCACTTCATCAACCATACTGTTATAACAATGATCTTTTTGTTCTCCATGAAATAACTCCTGAAAGTCATAAATATTTATAGATTGAACTTCAGAAATCTGATCTTCATGATTTGTTTGAAAATTTTCAAGCTTGAATGGGCAACTGAAAAATCTTTCTTCAGACTATTGATGTTTTTTCTGTAATGAATTTTTTTTATAGGAGTCTGAAATAATAAAATTCTAAATATCATCATAAACAACTAATGGTTGTTGATCTTGAATACAAACAAGATGTTTTGACCCATTGATTTGTTGCTTAACATATTGATCATCATCCTCTACTAATTCATTCTTATGATGATCATATATATAATTAGCTTCAAAAATAGAAAAAGAAAACAAGAACAAAAATTATCATTCCTCCATGGTAACTTTCTCGGAAAAAGAAAACAAGAACAAAAATTATAATATCGTTTTCATAAGAACATATATATGTCAACAAGAATTAAAAAAACAATCTCATGGTTATCATCATCTTATTACCAAGGTGACTTGTCTGGAAGAAAAATAAGAAGTATCTTCTAGAGGAGATGTTAGTTCATCTTGCAAGCATTTATATCAATAGTACTCAGATGCTTCCAAGTATTCATTGTATTTAGCAGAAATAGAACCTTTCAAGGATTGTTGTCATAACTAGTAATGTGGCAATTATCAAACTTGATATGTGCAAATTGGAAACTTTTTAATTTAATCAAACCTGGAACCTGGAACCTGGAACCTGGAGTCTTATCTTCAAGAACGAGTGTTGTTGATTTTCTTTCGAGTATCCTTCACTCAATATGACAAGTATTCTCTTCAACTTGTCCCTTGTACTTAAGACAATATGCTTTCCAGACAGAAATCTGAGTTAGAGAATATAGTGCAAATAAACTCTAAAGTCTCAACCTTAATCAATCTAATACTTTGACTAAAATTAGTTTCTAAATTTAACATTGAACAGAGGTTAGTATGATAATCATAACTTCGATAGATAAAAATACAACTAGATGTGTAGAAGGTCACAATAATGCCATAACATCTAGAGGCATATGAAAACAATCAAACCCAAAGTGTGTTGTTCCTCTGAATGTGGTGTATCTAAGATCCCTCGAGATCTGCGATTGTTGCTTGGACTAGAGATCCCTTCTCCTACAAGCACACTCAAAATAGTGATACAGTTTAAACATATATAAGTACATACCTCTGGCAGTAGCGACAGGCAGCGACAGATAGTGGCACCATCCAACAACAACGGCAAGCAATGACGAACCCTAAAACTTCAAAGTGCTCCAACTTGCAATCTAAAGGTAACTGGAGATGCGCTAGGGTAAGACGCAATATAACAACAAAAGATTAGGCCCAACGTTTCGCATAAAATTTACTGCAACTGGTATAAGTTCCAAATGTAGAAAACTTGTCACTGTCACAACTATCATTGAAATCCTGTCACAACCTGTACCAATCTTCTTCAAAATTTTCTTAAAGATCCACGACCTATCTATTTTGCAAAATGCGGATGTCTGCACCTTTCCCTATTTAAACTCGCGGATGTCCACACCTTTGTTTGTTGCAACTCACAAACTAGCACAAGGTTCTGCTAGTATCACTGATGTTGTCTCTGTGACTTTGTCTGTGTCATTTTCTCAGTCTCAGTCATTGTCTGGTCTCTCTATATATTCTCACAAACCGGTTGATATGATAGAAAAGAATACTCATCCAATATCCAAGTAGATCTAACACAACCATGTTCTAGGTTCATGCATGTGTCTCATTGATCTTGTGTGATATAAGAACCCCTTACATTAACCATACATCAAACCCTTACTATTATGTAATCACAACATGTACTAATAGAAATAGGTTTCAACCATAAACCCTCAACCATGCTCCAAATAACACAAGATATATCTTAACAAGATGCCCAATTAAGTATACCCACAACAATCAACCAATACAATAGCAATGCATCCCTGCAGATCTGTCTTATACAAAATATACCATACAACCAATGGTCCCTCAAGGGATAAAGCTCAATATTTCATGTCCATACCCCAAGAATTCACCAAAGACCTACTTAGAAAAAGCATATAACATACCTTTTGTTACTTTAGATAGTTTTGTTGTACCTTCTCACTGTTAGACCTTCATGTAGCCTCTTCTCAACTCTGCAACTTCTCACTGATAGATTTGATCTTTCTATTCTTCAGCCTTGGAAACAGATCCACACTCTGTCTTCGGTAAAATTGATCCAAGTGGATAGTTGTGGCCACCCACCTATTCCAACTGACTCAAAACAATTCTTTGGCAATTTACTATTTTTAGCAGTTTTTCGGGTCCTAAACTTTCGGGGCCATTTTAAGGGACTAAACGGCGTTTTTTTGTGATCGATCACTTCAAATATCACTAAGTGCATGATTTATCCTATTAAATGAATCTCCTCTTCAATACCTTTCCAACGAGCTATCGCGCACCCCAAATGGAGATAGTATGCCAAAGTTACACCCCCGGGAAGTTGATACACCAAACTACCTAAAATGGGGTCCACAAACCTGTTGCTTTTTCATCTTCCGGGGTTAGGGTTTTGGATTTTATTTATGTCAAAAAGTCCTTTGGAGCCTCATTGTAACGATCATCTTCTTGCAAATGAGCATAGTCGTCACATCTCTTCTCATAGATAAGTTGTCACCATTATAACAAGTCTTTCACTTTGTATTTCTACAATTTTGTACATTTCGCTCATTAATAGAAATTGTGTATTACTGTATCTTTGTGTTTATGGTTATACCTTTGATATATCTATGTTATATTATTGATACATCTCTATACAATTATTTATTATATCTCCGCTCTCATTTCGTGCCAAAAATAATATGAATCAAAACTCGTGGGTATCCGTGCTTTGTCCCATTATGGCCCATGGATGTTTGTGTCCTTCTAGTACTGCAACCTACGGATATATTCAGTAAAACCCTAGTTCAGTACCCATGGTCTCGACCCTTTGAACCTGCAAATTCTCTCGTCACTGCTTCAAACTCACTGCTATAGATTTTTCAATGATGCATGCCCATAACATTTCACAAAAGAGATATTCAATGTGCTCAATTAGGTGTTAATGGGAGACCCTTGCTCTCTTATTAATACTCTCAAAGTAGCTTCCTTTAGGGGTTATCTTCTCACTATTTTACCCAACTTCCTTCTTTTAGGGCTAACCCACTTTTAACTATTTTACCCACTTGCAACCACTTTACCCTAAATAGTAAACTCGTCACTTCTTGTTGCAACTAATTTATTTCTAATTATTTTCTTATTGCAACAACTTTACTCATTATTAACTCCTAGTTACAACCACTTTGACTAGTAAACTTCTTCTAGGAGCTTCTAGAATAATTGACTTGTTTGACGTTCTAGGGGCTTCTAGATAACTCATGAGGGTTCTCCAACTTCACTAAGCCATATCTCCTCAACCATGAGGAACTGCGTGACGTACCATGACATGACATGTACTATCCATCTATGATAATCTTTCCTGCAAATTCATTGATCTTCATTACATTATTCCTCATAAAAACATGGGCTCCTTATCCACACCTTTGGGGTTACCGGAATTTGCTATCGGACTTGCTTTAAGGGTTGACATCAATGACAACCAACGCAATTAATCAACACCCTCCCCAAATTATTGATGGTTTCAATGGTTCTAGCTCATTAAAAATGTTACTTGAATGTGTGGTTTGTTCATTTCAGAAAAATACTTCTCATTACTTTCTTTAATTGAATTTACATTTATTAGTGTTGAATTTTAATTTCAAATTTAATTTTAAATTGTAATTAATTGATTGATTTCCATACCAGTGCTCATGTTCTTTTGCTTCCAATGCTTCTTTGTATATTTGCAACATTCTATCTTCCTGATGTACCTTTCAAAAATGGGTGAAGTGTTCACTCGAAATGTTAAGCAAAATCACCAAAATAAACACAGTAAAATATCTCTAGTTAAGGGCTTAGCTCAACCAGTTGATGCATATATTGTTGGGAATTTGGCTAGTTTTGTTCTAGCAAATGCTTAGTTTTGATCCCCTTACATGAAACACACTAGTTTACACCAATGAAATTTATTAGGGATGTGATCCACAAATGTGGAAAAGTGTCCCTTAAGTTTCCCTACAAAGTTTTCTAAGAAGAAAAATATATATTGTAAAACTTCACATATTTTTTGTTATTTTATATGTCTTACTAGTAACCCTATTAGCTCACACTATCTATCTTGTGAATGTGGTTTTCAAACATTTTTAATAAATCTTATTGTTTAATTTCTATAAGATATAAATGTTTTAATGAAGAAAATTAAATTAAATTTACCAAGATTTAAAAAGAGAAAATTATTAGAAGTCGTTCAACGACCTGATAATAATTGAATTACCTTCTTTTAAAGGCCATTCTTAATTTCAATTGCTTTTACACATTGATTAGTTACACTTCTACACATTATTATGTTTAAAAAAAAAAAATGGATATGCACCCATATTTGTTTAAGGTTTTATTGTTTTAGTATTTTATAGTATATCAATTTATGTTGAATTTAGAATATACATGTACTTATAAAATTATAGTTTAATATACTTATTTATATATTCCTCACATAAATTAAATTGTCACTCACATAATTGCTTCATAAAACTTTGATTTGTTATGATTAAAAATTTTACATAATAAATTTTTGAAAAGTTATGATTAAATTAAACTTTATTTTTGTTTGATATAATACATGTTGGATATTTAATCTTCGTAATTATCATATTTTGTAAATATTATTCTAAATAGTATTTAGGAGAAATATGAAGAGTTGTAGATGAAGATGAAGAGTCATTTGAACCTCTCGGAAGATGAAACCAAAGGTCACTTTGTATTTTATTTATAAATGTCTCATTTTAATGCAAATGTCTCATTATAAATGTCTCTGTGGAGTTATTCATTTCCTATGTCCATACCTGGCCTAACAGTGGTATTAGAGTAGGTTTTAACTCCATGATTCTCTACCTCGTGCAGAAACGCCTCTCTCCCTGGTTATTCCATGTGCCCCTCATCTTTGTCATTCGTACCCTTCATCTCTACCACTGTTGCCTACCTAGGGTTCTCTGACCTAGTCGTTTCTTCTCTCGGTGATTATATAGTCGTCTTGGAGAGTATGAAAACTTGACCTTGATCTGCTCGGCTACAAACCCTGGCTCATAGGCAGAAACATAATCAACAAACAGTCTTGATCTGGATTTTATGAGCAGAATGAAATGACTACAGATTATTAACAGGTGCTTAACACAAAATAACAGAGATATGGTCAAACTAGTTTTCTATTCAATAAGGAAATAAATTGAAACTGTAAAATGCAGCGGAAACAAGCTTGTTGAAATGGTGGTGGCTTATCTCTGAGAAGATATGTGACGACTGCACTCATTCGCAAGAAGATCATTACAATGAGGATTTGAAGGCCTTTTTTACAATAAATAGGAATGTCAAAAACCCTAGACATTCAAAAACCTAACCCTATGAGATGAAGCACCAAAAGTCATGTGGGCCCCGTTTGGGTAAGTTAGTACATCAACTTCCTGAGGTCGTAACTTTTGCATACGATCTTCGTTTTAGGCGTTTGAAACCCCGTTGGAAAGGTATCGTCGAGGAGATTTTTTGGGGGGGGAATATAGAAGGATATTCCATATTGCTCCCCCTTTTCCCAAAAAACATCGTTTAGGGGCTCAAAACTGCTCCGGAAGTGAAAAACTGCTAAAAATAGTAAATTACCAAAATTGACAGAAAACTGTTTTGAGCCAGTTGGAAAAGGTGAGTGGCCACCGATATCCACCTGGATCAATCCTCCCTCCTTATGAAGAAATGGTCTCCATTGCGTTGAGTTCCCCCATCAGATGAGGAAATTTCTGTTGAATTTGGCCGGGGTGAGCCACTTGCCTTGGTGCAGGAGTTGCCATGCTTTGATGACTCGATAAAGTTGTATCCTTTGTTGTTGAGATCCCTTGATATGTGTGTCCACAATCTGATCATTTGATGTATGTTGTATGCAATCGAGGTTGAGCTATGTTGGTGTCAGTTGTTCTGCTACTTCTGAGGTGTCCAATAATGGTGGGAAATAAGGGCGAAGGAGATCCACGTTGAACACTGGGTGCAGGTCAAGGAAAGGAGGAATGTCGAGCTCAAAA
>ML784429.1:467433-481474 GCA_009831015.1 Picea engelmannii
GTGATGTTCTTCTTGAAGGCAACCAGAATCGCCATCTTAGAAAAGCGATCAACAACCATAAAAACACAGTCATTTCCCTACTTGGTGGACGAGAGGCCCGACATATAGTCCATTGAGATGGATTCCCATGGCCTGTCAGGAGTAGGAAGAGGGGTGTACAGGCCATGTTTCTTAGTGGTCAGTTTGGCAATAGCGCAGGCAATGCAGGCCCTGATATATTTGTTGACCTCCTGTCAAAGTTTCGGCTAGTAGAAATGTTTATGTAGCATCGCCATTGTCTTTTCGACGCCGAAGTGTCATGCCACCCGATTGTAGTGGGATTTCTAGATCAACTTTGTTCGCTCGCTTAATGGCACACAGATATGGCCCAAACAACACAACAACCCATCCTGAATATGGAAATTATCGATAACTACGTTTGCACCCAACATTTGGTAGGTGGTGGTGAAGTCTAGGTCTGTCCCATAGAGTTGGGGCCATCCATAGGTCTCATGGCCGCAAGAGTCTAGCATCGTGGTGAATGCCGCAGCTGGCAGTCTGCTGAAGTAATCAGCGACGTGATGGGTGCTTCATGTTTTATACTTGATGTTGAGGTGGAATTGTTGCAAGTATGTGGACCACTTTTGATGGTGGTCATTCTACAATTTTCCTTGTGTCTGCATGAAATGCAGTGGCTTATGATCAGTGTGGATGATTGTCTCGTTCCCAAGAATGTAATGTCTCCACTAGCGGCAGGCTTGCACAATGGAGTACATTTCTTTGTCGTAAGTAGGGTACTTACGGACATCATCTGATAGTGTCTCACTATGATAGGCCACGGGGTGGTCGTGCTGAGTGAGAACGACGCCCACAGTATAGTCTGAAGCATATGTCTCGATCTCAAAGGGTTGTTGCAGGTCTGGTAATGAAAGCACTGGGGCTGAGCACAAGCGTTGTTTCAAATCATTGAACGCTTTTTGTTGGGACCGGCCCCACGCAAATTTCTCCTTACCACCACCCCTGGTTATTTGGATGAGGGTCCATGCAATATGGGAGAATCTCAACACGAATCTTTGGTGGAAATTGGCAAGGCCAAAGAAGCTCCAAAGCTTAGTGAGTGTGGTTGGGGCTGGCCAGTCACGAATGACTTAGATCTTGGTTGGATCCACATGTATGCCATGTTGATCAACAATGCAGCCTAGGTAATGGACCATTTCCATGTCGAAGGAGCATTTTTCCAAGTTGATGTATAACTTGTGCTGCCACAGGGTGTGCAGAACCTGCTGAATATGCTTCAAGTGTTCGGCCCAAGTCTTGTTGTAAATGAGAATGTCATCCAGATACACCACTACAAAAGTATTGGTGAATGGTCACGAGATATCATCCATCATCCCCATGAAAGTGGCTGGAGCATTTGTCAAACCAAAGGGCATGACCAACCATTCCAAAAGGCCTTCCTTTGACTTGAAGGTTGTCTTCCATACATATGTATGTTCTATTGAGACCTCATGGTAGCCAGACTTCAGATCAATCTTACTAAAGTATTTTACCCTTGTGAGTTGATCAAGGAGGTCGTCGATTCAAGGAATCGGGTATCGATTTCTGACTGTGATTTTATTCAAAGCCCGATAATCAAAGCAGAGTCTCCAGGTTCCATATTTCTTTTGTACCAGCACGATTGGGCTCCTGCAAGGTGATGAGTTGGGATGGATGTGCCTCTTGTGAATCAATTCTTGGATTTGTCGCTTGATCTCCTCATTCTCTAACAGAGAGCGGTGATAGACTGGCCCATTGGGAAACAATGCGTCGGGGGTCAGATCGATGGGGTGCTTGACCTGGCAGTGTAGAGATACCCCGATAGGTGAGGAAAATATATCCGAGTATTCTTCCACGACCTTATCTACTTGCTTCTGCTGTGTGGAGAGGTTGATCGCAGAGACCCTGGATATGGCTGTGATATTTCGCTTATTCTGAGAACGAATCACGAAGAAGACAAACTTCCCTGTCTGAGAGATGACCTTCCTACATTACTTAGCAGAGATCAAGGAAATAGCACTAGGTGGGACTGCCTTGGGAATCCTGTACAATTTCATGTTCAAAGTAATAATAACAGTATGAGGCGTAGACTCATACACAACATAACGTTTCCATAAATAAGGTTGGCCCAAAAGAACATCACAAACTTCGAGAGGAGCAACATCAGACAATGCCTCGTCTTTGAAGGGCTTGATGTCGTACGACAATCGACACTATTGGTTGATGGGGAGATCTCTTCCTTGGCGGAGCCATCCAATGGTGTAGGGTTGTGGGTGTGGCATTGTTGGCAGGACCAACCACTTGACGACCTCTACTGAGATGAGGTTCTTCTGGCTACCGCTATCAACGATGAAGTGCAGTGGGGTGTCTTTTACCCACATTTGTGAATGGAAGAGACGCTCTCCTTCTTCTGGATCTTCTGGTTCACCAGGCTAGAGCTTGGTGGTAGCAATGGTGGCACTGGGATTATTAACAGGTTCTTGACACAAAATAACAGATCTATGTGCATTTTATGTGAAAAACAAGTGTTTGTATCATCTTCGAAATAAAATTTCTTATGAAATGTGATATGGTTGCATTCCTTCGGTGAGGCATCTCAAGGTATTTGGTTCCACCTGTTATCCCTTAATTCCTAAGGAGAAAAGAAGCAAGCTTGATGCAAGGAGTCAGAAGAGCATCTTCTTGGAGTACTAAAATACCAAGGCATATCTTCTTTACAATGAGGTAAACAAGAAGTCCATTCTTTCAAGAGATGTAATTTTTCTTGAATCCTCCAAGAATAACAAGGTTGTTGAGTGGTAACTTGATCATATGGATAAATTCACCCATGCAAATACATATCATGAGTTTGATGAATATATTCCACATCTTGAAGGGGGCATCCCTATCTTGGATTAATTTTTGGAATCTCCTTTAGAAACACCATCTCCCCCTCATGAAGAAGTTTTAGCCACTTCATCAAAACCTGAAGTTCATTTGGATGATTTGATTGAAAGGATTGAAAGGTTGAACCTTGATGAGAATTCAACACCATCTCAATCAACTGAGCGGCATGGACCATCTCAGAAAGGTCCACCAAAGTGGATCACAAAGACACTTGAAAGTGTTCATCCTAATGAAGTTGAAAAGATAGGAACCAGAGGTTCCACGATACAAGATTGTGGTGATGTAGATAATTCAAATTCAAGTGATGGAGATGATATGGATATTCATATGATTGTGAATTGAATTTATCTACTAACTTTGAACCAACTTCTTTTGAAGAAGTTGTTTCTCGTGATGAGTAGAAAGAAACCATGTAGAAAGAATATGATGCTCTCAACAAGAATGGGATATGGAAGTTGGTGGATCCTCCATTAAGAACCAAACCAATTGGTTGCAAATGGGTTTTCAAGAACAAGTACAAAGCTAATGGCTCACTTGACAAGCACAAAGTGAGGCTCATGGTAAAAAGGTTTTCACAGAAAGAAGGTATTGATTATGAAGAGACTTTTTCCCCCACAACAAAATGGTTGTCATCTGTACTCTATTTGTTTTATCAACACAAAATGGATGGAAAGTTCATCGAATAGATGTGAAGACTGTTTTCTTGAATGGAGACTTGAAAAATAATTTCTTCATGTCTCAACCAAAAGGTTTTGTTGTGAAGGAACAAGAATGGAAAGTATGCAAGCTCATCAAATCCTTATATGGCTTGAAACAAACACCACAAGCCTGGCATAAAAAGATAATTGAACATCTTCTAAAATTGAATTTCAAACACTTTAATCTTAACAATGCAACTTTGTTTGTCAAGAAAGATCTTCTAAAATTGAATTTCAATCACTTTAATCTTAACAATGCAACTTTGTTTGTCAAGAAAGTTGGAAAAAATAGGGTATATCTTGTAGTGTATGTAGATGATGTGTTGATAACAAGGAACAATGAAAGCTATATTGCATTCATAAAGTAAGAGTTGAAGAAATCCTTTGAGATCACACATTTAGAACATCTTCATTACTACTTGGGCATTAAAGTAATTCAAAATCCAAAGTACATATTCATCTCCCAAAAGAAATACATTGGAGAATTGTTGAACAAGTTTGACATGGCTAAGTGTAACCCTCTCTTTACTCCAATGGAACAAAATTTGAATCTCACATCGAAAAAAGAGAATGAATTTGAGGATGCAACCAAGTACAAACAGTTGGTTGTAAGTCTTATCTATCTTACCACCACCAGACCAAATATTTCATTTGTTGTTGGGATTCTTTCCATGTTCGTGCAAAATCCTTGTAAAGGACATTGGTCTGCTCCAAAAAGAGTTCTAAAATACTTGAAGGGAACTCAAAACTTTGGACTCGAGTATTCTAACATGGATGACTTCAATTTGATTGGATATTATGATTCAAACTTTGATGGGGATAAAGAAAATGGAATGTCAACTTCAGGCTATCTCGTGAGTCTTGGATTAGTCGTTGTTCCACAAAGATCACACAAAAAAACAGTTCTAGCAAATTCCACAATGAAGGCAGAATATGTGGCAGTTGCAGAAGCAACAAAGGAGATTGTGGCTCGGGAAAATACTAGAAGATTTGCAGAAGAAATAGGTGAATTATACTCCTATTTAAGTTGACAATACTTATGCAATCAAGTTGGTCAAGAATCCTAGATTCCATTATCTAACCAAGCACATCAACACAAAGTACCATCTAATTTGATATCATGTAGAGGCCAAGACTATTCACTTAAGACATTGTTCCACAAATGAGAAAATTGCGAACATCTTCACCAAAGCACTTGGAAGAGAAAATTTTGAAATTTTCATAATGATGCCTAGACTCACGAACACTCATTTAGATTAAGTGTGGGAATGTTGGATACGTAATCCTCGTTATTATGGTATTTTGTAAATAGTATTTAGGAGAAATATGAAAAATCCTGAATGAAAACGATGAGTCGTTCGTGCAAATCACTTTGTATTGTATTTATGAATGTCCCATGTTAATGCAAATCATCTATGGAGTTACTCATTCCCGCTATCCATATCTAACTTGATAAAGAATTACAAGAAATAATCTACTATCTAAATCAACTTCACCAAAAAATACATACTCAATTTCTATATCCATTTAATAATAAAATTTTATTTATAAAAAATAATTTTCTAAATAAAATACATTAATAAATTTTATTTATCAAAATTTAAATGATTATCTACTCATTCCTCAGGCATTGTATTTAAAACATTAAACAATATTTTTATATTATAAAATATTATAAAAGAAAAACATAATTTCAATTTCACATCATAAAAATGTAATGTATGTTTGTAATCTGATCTCATCTTCTTTTCAATAGGTATAAATTTCCACTAAAATTTCCAATTACATCATAAGTGAAACCTTGAAACCTTTAATGCTTTAGAATACATTCATTTCCTGAATTTAAATCATTAAACAATATTTTTATATTATAAAATATTATTAAAAAAAACATAATTTCAATTTCACAACATAAAAATGTATGTTTGTAATCTTATCTCATTTTCTTTTCAATTAAAAAATATTATAAAAAAAAAACATAATTTCAATTTCACATAATGTGATGTCATCTTTTTTTCAATAAGTATAAATTTCCACTAAAATTTCCAATTACACCACAAGTGAAACCTTGAAACCTTTAATGTTTTAGAATACATTCATTCCTCTTTTATACTTTAGAATACATTCATTCTCCTTTAGATTGATTATATTACCAAAAAATAAACTTTTAATATTATTATTATTATTAGAGTTAAAAGACCTTCTATAAAATGATAAAGTTAAAAGAGTGATTTCACCTTTAATGTTTTAGAATACATTCATTCCCCTGTTCATGGATTATATTAAATTTTAATATTATTATTAGAATTAAAATATTTTTGATTGATAAAATTAAAAAAAAAAAAAAAACTTTTCATATAGTTATTAAAGTTAAAAGACTTTTAATAAAATGATAAAATTAAAATTAAAATAGATAACAATGCAGAGGAGGTCACTTCCTCAACTCGATTATATAACTTTGTTGAGAGCTAAGAAACCAGTAGTTGGTTGTTGTCATGTTAATTGATCATGATCATATTACCAAAAAAGAATAAACTTTTCATATAGTTATTAAAGTTAAAAGACTTTTAATAAAATGATAAAATTAAAATTAAAATAGATAACAAGGCAGAGGAGGTCACTTCATCAACTCGATTATATAATTTCATTGAGAGCTAAGAAACCAGTAGTTGGTTGTTGTCATGTTAATTGATCATGATCATATTACCAAAAATAAATAAACTTTTCATATAGTTATTAAAGTTAAAGACTTTTAATAAAATGATAAAATTAAAATTAAAATAGATAACAAGGTAGAGGAGGTCACTTCATCAATTCGATTATATAACTTTGTTGAGAGCTAAGAAACCARTAGTTGGTTGTTGTCATGTTAATTCAAAAAGTGAAATGCACAGTTACTCTTTTTCACTTTAAGAGTGTGGTATACTTAACATCAACTTCATCAGTGACACTTTAAGAGTGTGGTATACTTAACATCAACTTCATCATTGATTAGACTCTTGGTACATGAGTTATTTTCTTGGTACATGAGTTACTTTGTATGCAAGTCTATAATTATGAGATAATATTCATATTATAATATTATCATCTTTGATCTCCATGGTATTTTATTCCTATATTTGAAAAAAAAACATAGAAGCACCTAATCCATTTACTTAGGCTTCAAGTTAGGTTTCTCTATATTTTTATTTACTTACGTTTTAAGTTAGATTTCTCTATATTTTTATTTACTTACGCTTTAAGTTAGGTTTCTCTATCTTTTTAAATATAAATAAAGGTTTCTCCTTATTTCAGATATATAATCAATAAAGTTTCTTTGCATAAGTCTCCTCCCATGTATCACAATTTACTAGTGCAGAATTTACTAGTGCAATCCATTCTTTAACTATACCCACCCACTACTTTTTGTTCTTTTGCATCTTTATTTTTATCAATGGAATTTCACTCCAATATTTATTTTTATTATTTTTATTTTTGTTATTTTCAACAATTTATGTAGTTGTAGTGATTCCCTTGTATATAACATATTACAAGTTGGTATCAAAGCTTCAGGTTTGACATTTAGGTAAACAACGAAGCAAGGAAGTGATGTAATACCAAGAATCATAAGGAGGAAACAAAAACAATGGTGGGAAATAACCAAAATGAATCTCACTAGAGAAAAACTAGAAGATACATTCACAAAGCTCATTGAGAAATTCAATGAATTTGTAAATGGACCAAATCAAAACCCTTTTTTGAATGATGGTTCATAACACATCACTCTAAACAACCCTGGGGAGATGAAGGATTAACGGGAAGAAGAAATGTCAACCCCAAGATCTCTGGTAGCCTTGAAATGAAGATCGCATATCTGGTTGGGCAAGATTAATCTAGTCTTAAAAGTAGAAGGTACTCATAACTACGAGGACAAATTAAACATTTCTCTTTAGCGCATATAGAACGGTTGATGCATGCATGGGGTGTGAGATGAATCACTAGATTCCATACAAGGGATTAAATTTGACAAGTTTCCAAATGCATTAACCCGAAGCATCAATTAGAACTAGAACAGACCCTACAATGACTAACTAATCCCCCTATTCCCAAAAGAATTGTCTTGTCAAAATTACACAAAAAGGTTTCAAGTAATGCAGTCCAATAAAAGGCTTACCCTTAATCTAGTAAAAGACATCTACATATGAAACTTGTGATCAAATATCATAACAAATGTATGATTGTTTGAACATAACTTTGTAGATAAAACCATTGGTATAGCTAAGAGAGCATCAAGCCATTTGAAGACTTCTAGAAATAAGATTTTCTCTTCAAGTAGGAGGTATTATGCATAATTTGTAAAAATAGCTCCCTTGCATGTCTGAATCCTTGTTGCAAATACTCTTAACCTGGTCTGCAAGCGATCCATTCCCCTATGATATTACTTTATAATCCCTAAAGATTTACACCAATCTGATTCAAAATTTAAACTACCAGGGATGATGCATGTGAACAACTCAATAATGATTTTGTTATAGAAGATTGACTCCTACTTGTAATATACACAATAAAACCCTCAATATCTCTTGTGGCAATGATTGGGCTTAATCATCTTAATACCTTTAATACACGCAATAAAACCCTAAATATATCTTGTTGCAATGATTGGACTGGGTCATCTTAATACCTTTGACTTTTTTCTTACATTAAGCAACACAAGGTCATAGTCATGTTTGATCGTTGAAGTACACTAAACATCTCACATAGAAATCATGTTGAAGGATTCAAGGCTTCCCTCGCTTTACCCTTAGTTTAGGTTTTCGGACATATGGAGATTTGCCATACCAATTACCCATCATGTTTAGTCGCTGGTTGAGTCCTCGTCCTTTTCCTCAAAGCCCATTCCTTGGTAACTATTTTCTTTGAATCTAAGCATCTATTTGTCCCAATGAAACTTCATTTGACCAAGGTCCAAGTGGGATCGAAATCTCACATCTGTGTTATCCTTGAATTTGTGGAGAGTGGTTAGACAACACAACTTGGACTATGCTACAACAAGGCAACAACCATGTTGCAATGAAATAATGTAAATGAGTGATGTAATAGGGTTTAACAGTGTAATAGTAGAAGCATAATTATTTAGGAAAGGATTGTAAAAATAGCATCGAAACTAACACCAAAAACACACAGCAGCATCAATAAGGAAATACCTAGGCAATTAAGTAAACCTTTACACTTTTTTATTTGTATTCATGCTTAACACTATTTACAAAAGCTCAAGCAATCACCACGAGATCAAAACCATGGGCATAAGTAATTCTGAAAACTAGTCTATTGCTAATATATAATCTCATACAAAACTGCATAGAGATCTTGACACATGGCATTGTAGGCTCGAGTCACATATGGATAGGAATTATGTAACTTGATTTCACAAAAGCAGAAATCAAAAAATGCTATCTCCACTCTTTACAAGTACAAATGGTTACATGTTTCTACAAGAATGAGCGATTAAATCATTACAGTCTTTGATCCATGACCTAGTGCATATGGTGAACAAGAACGAACCCTACATCATTTCATAAAGCCAAGCTAGCTTGGGTGTGCGCTACATTTGTTATAATTGATTACCAACATGTTCCCCATATTAACCCAATCTACTATGATCACAAAACTTGTCAACAACATTGCTCCTCTAAGTTGTGGTGTGATTGTTGTAAATCATAAAACAATCATTGAGGTGGCACTGTGAATTGGCCATTGATATGGGTGTAGAGTTTAACACCCATAAGATCTAGTATTGGTGTTGAAAAAACAATGCAGTTAAGATCAAGGGTTGGTCACACGCAAAGAAGGATGGGTGTTGGTTGTGCAAAAAAATAATGCTTTGAAGCTCTATGACAACGTGGTTCTAGCATGCTAAAGATTGAAACAGGCCTATTGCTGACCAAAAGCACACAAATGAACAAACCATCATTTGTTGCATTAAAGCCCCGGAGCATGTGCTTTTTGTGGATTATGTGATCTTGTCAATGTTATGCGGTATATAGAATTGTTATCAATGGGTTTACATGCTCACAGGCAGAATTGAGTGTCATATTAGTTATCTTATAGTGAACCCTATATGTGAATTTTTGAGCCATTTATGTACCTTGCAAAGTCAAAGTTCTCTTCCTATACATACCACAATTTGGAAGACATTTAGACTCTCCATCCATTGCTATGAGAAAACTAAATCCTTCACAAAGGTCATGACCCTATCACTCTAATAATAAGGAATGAGACATTTGTTCTAGTATGTAAATACATTTTGCATGACTTTTACAATGTTCCACCAAAATTTTGGGACAAGGGGATGCAAGAATGGGGAAACTCATCTAGGGAACACGTGGAGACACTCCCCAAATTTTAGGCAACGTCGAGGTCCCCGACATTAGGAACCCCATCCAAAATCCTAAAAAAAGAAAATTAAATATAGAAAAATAATGGCAAGTCGTGAAACATGAAATAAATATTCACATTCACTTTAGCGTTTTGATTTTTTGCATTTTTTAGGCCATTGGGCCAAAATTATGGGAGTGCATCGTGGCATGCCCAAGAGTCACCCACAAAAGAGAAACCTCCCCCTTGGGTTCCCTGAGTTTCCCCAAAGTGGGGCATGAGTAAACACCCCCCATTGAGTTTCCCCATCCTGGGAACATCTTAAGTATGGGGGATGCCCCGAAGGGAGCATGTCCCCATGTAAAACTGCTTTCTTACTTTATGTAAAATATATGAGTCAAAGTTATGAGGGCATGTAATTGTATGGGCATTTTCAAATGATATTGAGTTGTATGAGGATTAGAACAGTTTTTCATACATTCCCATAAAGGGTTTCATTACTTTTTTCTTAACCTTACAAAACTCTCTTTTTTTTGCAGTTTCAAGCACATCATTAACTTATAGGCACTAAAGTTAAAATTAGTATAAATCCACTATCGCAACCAAACATGGATTAATTGAATATAGGTAATTAATATATATTTGAAACCTGGAACACAACTTTTCCCACAATGTTTTGAATAACTGTCCAAAATATCAAAATTCAATTCCAAAAGTAGATGTCAACTCAGAAACATTGGAAATTGATCATAAGACATACCTTGTTTGCAAAAGAAAATTGTACCGTTTCTAAGTTAATGTCCAACTCCTAAATAAATTTTGCATGGTTCTCGTTTTGGGGGCCTGGAATTGTTTCCTTAAAAAAATGACTACAATACATCAATTTCTTCAAAGGCACGGCTTGGCATAGAAACAATAGAGAATAGTAGAGATAGAAAAGAACCTACACATCGTTATTGGCTGGGATGTTTACTACTGACCCTAGGCACAAGATCCAAATGATAGCAGGCCTAGTTGTAGGAAAACTAGGCCTTCCCCTACAACTACAACTACTAGAAAAAAGATCTGCACTGGAACAGAACTCTTTCTTTCCCTTCTAGGAAAACACTAGAGACGAAATATATAGTTCATAAAAGAAAAAGAAAGTACTAAATGCCAATTGAGTTGCAATTTAATGGCAGAGGCAATGGCATTTCAAGCCACCCACTAAGGTTCCAATCTTCAAGGTATATACATAGTGTTTCCCTTAGTGGGCCCGTTCACCTGTAAAAGTAGGTCAGTTCGGCCTGCAAAAGTGGGGCTGCAGTTAATTCAAAGCTAGTTGGATCAATCTGTGAAAGAGGGGCTGTGGTAAATTCTTACAACGTAACATCTTTCCTATAAAGCGTCAATCCTAATTCTCTCTCCTTGTTTACGTAAATTCATCCTATGTAACATATTTCCTAAAATTTCAATCCTAGCTCCCTCCTTGGTTACGTAGGGAGGAGGAGCCTGTGTGGTCTCAAGGTTTGTGATCAATAATTGAAGGAATGATCTCACATTGCGAAACACTTAGTCTATGGCTCTTTAAATGCTTTTTAGCACTTCAGATAGCCATGCTGGGCTCAAGAATAACAAATCATGAGCTATTAAAAAAAAAGCATAAATTATTATAAAATTTTGCCCCACAGCCTGCATAGGGTGAAAAATTTCTTCTTTATAAGATTCTATACTTGCTTGGCACAAAACAAACCAACATGCACTAGGAGCTTGGAGACAAGCAAATATACTATCATAAAAGAGAATCATCTATTTACACATGAGATTTTATAGTAGACAGAAATATTCCTATATTCTTGTCTACAAGCTGCACATTTGACTTGGACAATATTATCATGAATGGAAATTTCAAGCATCACTTCATCAGTCAAAGAAGAAAAAAAATAATTCCATACATCACATCCTTAATCCCCAAAGGAATTTGATTCTTCTTTGTAACTATACAATAAAGATACTTCGGACTCTCCCTTTGCCATATGCAACCCAAGCCAAAAGCATCAAAAACTTACAGGCATTGATGACCTGAAATGACCATGCTTTTTCCTGCAAATTCGAGTTAGTGGTGTATTTAAAACCAAAATTTAAAAAATCTTTGGAACTTACAGCAAAAATTCTCTAATGTTAGCTCAGAAAACTTACCAGAAAGAATCCTTCTTTTCCTGAGCTAATAACTCCTCAAAAGAGATTTCAGCATCTTCTGCCTCAGACTTTTCTAATAACTGGCCTGTATTGAGATGGGACTGGAAGTGGCCGTGACCATACTCCAGCATCTTCAGGTAGGATCAATGGAATAAGAAATGGACACATGCATCAAATTCCATATCCATAAGCTAACTAGAGGTAAATATTTAGTTATATTGAGAAATGAATGTATCTCCTTAGGTATGACATTATAAAGATTTCTATCTACCCTGCAAACTTCCCCCAGTCAGACAGACATAAAGTTGTTTTTGCAAATTCAGAGTAGGTTTACATCAATCTCACTGGGGAAGTTTGCTGGGTGGATTAGAAAGTTTGTCCTCATGACTCCCTGATCGAACTGTAGAGTATATACCTTTTGATAGGATGGAGAAATCTTGAGCTGTTCTTGAAGCCTATTGTAAACTTTGGTGTCCTCCTCTAATCTCTTTTGTTCAGTCTCTAGCCTATATATCTGTATCACTTCATAATCATTGAGTAGAAGGTAAACGTACCAGAGTATTGGAGTAAACATTAACCAAACTTCAAATAGCTCATGGCAACTTCAAACATCTCATGACATGAAAAGCAATTCCAGATTCCAAAATGATGGCGAAGAGAACAGTATAACGAACAATTGTAAAATTCCAGTGAAACAGATGGACAAACATTGCTGATTGCAAGAAGTGCGTTACTACTAACCTGCCCACAAAGGCGATCAAATGACGATTTATCTGCCTTTACTAAAAGTGACTTTGCTATTGTAAACTTGCGTTGTATGGTTTCAGACCTGTACGTGTAAAAGCAAACCAGTATAGCCAGGGAGTTAGTAAAAAACATATCCTGTAATAAAAAGGATAGAGAAGAATAAAGAAATAAGGCATACTTTTGCAGCAATGCAGCTTTTGCCTCCACAAGGCAGTTGGTAAAGCGCCCAACCTACAAATAGAAAATAAAAGATTAATAAGTTATAAGAACTTCTCCTTCTAATAAGTAGGAAAACTAAAGAAACATATGTAATACATGACCTACACCAATTCATTTAAGCACCAAAAAATCTTAATATTGTAACTCCAGTGCTTATTAGGCATCCATGTTCTCACCGTGGCTTGAGAGGTCCACACTGGCCGCGTACAAATTTTCGATCATCACAATCTATTTGTTTACAATTTCATGTAGAGTGCATAACTAGAACTGCTGAATATGAGTTTGAGATTTATAAGGAATTCATCTAAGCACCATAAACTTGATGCTAAACAAGCTTCCACAGATAATGCTATCAGGTCTTACAGTACATGGAGGCTTGGTTCCTGGGCTATCTCTTATCCACTTGGTCTAGCAAAGAAACAGAAGCATTCACAGAAGACATCAAATAAATAACTCAAACTATTAAGCAATAAATGCATCAACAAACATAGCAATTATTTGTTTTGTGATAATCAATAATTATTTCATTCAAAACTTTTGATATCATGCCATACATGCCTCTTGTAAGAATCCTGCCAACATGACCACAACTTGATAAAAAAATAACCTCTACCATCAGCCATGCTAGCTATTCCATTTTTTTAAACACAAAAAGGAAATTGTCTTAAAAGTTAAAATGTACAAGACATACAAAAAATACATTGCCAACTTCCAAGGCTATTCCTGAAGGGATTCTCGGTAAACTGAGAAATCAGCTCATAAATTCATTTATTCTTTTCTTTTTCCATTAGTTGTTTTCTTTTTCTTCTGATAGTTTCTGAAATCATCATGTTATCATCTTCATCAAAATTCTCATTGGCTGTTTGTACTTTCCCTTCTTCAGTTGGGTTCTGAGATATTAAGGGGATTCTTCTATATTGCTTTTTGTTTTGGGGGACTTC